>NC_051174.1:26967214-27348464 GCF_013339725.1 Rhipicephalus microplus
GGGAATGTTTGACGGCGTACGTGACAGAATCGTGACATAATTTATGTCTTGACCAGCGCGTTATATTCGTAAAGTCATCTTACCCACCCATGCTAATTTTGTTCACGTCAAGTTAAAGGGGTGACAACGAGAGCACTCAAACGTAAGCGGCTAGATAGATAGATAGATAGATAGATAGATAGATAGATAGATAGATAGATAGATAGATAGATAGATAGATAGATAGATAGATAGATAGATAGATAGATAGATACGCTCAAAGTCGGCGAAGCTCGTTAAGAAATGCATCGCATCTAAAAGTAATGTCTGGTTGCAGTGCTGCCCATCTAATTTTCCCTACCATTACCTATGTACTCCAATTCCATAACACGTAGTCCGATGCTCCAATGCTTTGTCTACTCCAATCTTTAAACAATACCTGCGTACGCCACTGCTACTGGACTTACGTTGGGTTAGCGTCAATTGTATATAGATGTCATTCACTTAGGTTGTTTTACATAGCACTATCCAGGGTTACCAACCTCGCAAGCATAAGGGCTAAATTTCCGCTTAACTCTTCTAGTGTCGGTATTACCTATGTTGTTATTGGCATAGTAACACCAAAGAACTCGTTATATGAAATTTGTGCGGCTGTTCAACGAACACGTCTGTATTTATGACAATTGTTCAAATGCTTAGCTTCAATTCAAAACGCTCCCACTCAAGAAAAAACACCAAATTCTAATTTCTTTCACATAATTTGCACATCAATTTACATGGTACGTGAGATCTTGCAAACTTGTATCAGTGCTCTTTTTAGAATACCTTAAAAATTGCCTACCAATTTATTACTTTTTAGAGAAATCTCACGTACAGCTTGTACCAGTTTCTTGGTTAAGGTACGGAATCTCACTCTGGGTACATCATAAAGGTTAATGTGAAAGAGGCTGAAATATATGCTTCACTGTTAGCATTTGCTTCAGTTTCGATTTTATCATCCTGACTACTAGTAAATTAAAAAAGTCATGCTACAAGCGTAAAAAGCCGTTTTGGTAACAATGCAAGAAGGTAATCATGCGTGAACCGATTGGCAATATCAGTAGTGTGTGCTGGAATCAGAGAAATTATAAGTGTAAGTTTTCGTGCAGCACATATTTACTTTTATGGAAAGCCTTCAGCATGAACAATTTAGATGTAGATGTCGCAGCGTTTCTCAAACATGCAGGTTACTTCAGGTTACTTTTACTGCCACTGGGTTTAGTTGGTTACTTTTGTAATAATTTTATTTATTTTTTACTATTTTTCTTGCCTACTTGGTGACTCTGTTTGCTACATAGTCTTAGAACAGGTATTACTATCTATATCTTCTATAGCGATGTTTGCCTACTTCTGCAGCCCATCAAAGTAATAGAAAATTGATTATTCACTTCATGTCTCTTTGCATACGGGGCAAGTGTAAGATATTTAAACCTAGACATTTGTTTGCGCAAACATCACGAACATACCCATACCACTACCTGTTGTTTGTTTAGTGCACTGTTAATTCACAAGTGTTAGCGATTACTTCCCGAGATATAAAAATAACATCTTATTGCTGAATTACTGAAATAATGCATCTGAGATCTTGATATATTGCGGCCCATGTGTCACATGCTAACGATAGATTAACACGTTTATTTGTACGTCCTATTAATAAAGTTAAGTGATCGTGTAGATACAGACCTTTGCCCAAGGCCAGGCGGTCTCTTAAAGGTGCCTAAACAGTTTTATTTATGCTTCCTTTATTCATTCTTTTTCGACTGAATTTCGCAAATTTTGATATTCAACAGCACCTTAACAAGAAGGGCGCACTCTCCACTGCATTTACCCGTTTACAAAATTTGAGAACCACTGAGTTTAAAAAACCGACAGACTTTGTGCAGGCACTATCACACAGGCTGTTCGAGTTACCACGCCATCCTTTTTGACCACTAACCTCATTAGTAGCTCCATATGGATATAGTTTCTTACCTATAGTTAATCAATTATCATGCGTTGTAACATTTCCCCAGTCCTCTCTTTTATCTTGATAGCAAATTCAGTCGCAATGCATTTTGTAGCTCTAATGCTGAATGCGACCACCGTTGCTACCACCTAAAATATTTGGGTTAGCAGCGGTGGGCTACAGTGACTATTCCACTGAAAGAAATGATGTAGCGGATATGATTGCCGGGAAAACTTTACAAAAAAAAACATATGCACAACCAGCAATACGAATTTTTTCTCGAGAGCCAAATCACTACTTCAAGTAAAAACAGTCATTTAACTTGCCAAGTTTCAACAACAGGAATATTTTAGGCAAAAACAGAACACAAAATGTTTTGTTTTTATGTCATGAAAATGTATATAGGGGCACTTACCCGTTACGCTCTGTATCAATTCGGTCAGCAGCATGGAGTTCCATGTCTGATGAAATATCAGATACTGTCGCTTTGCATTAAACTTTGTCAAGTGACCTGCGTGATGTCAATCAAGATTCCCACACACTCATTAGAAATGGTATCGATCAGTGTCACGTGTGACCGACAGAAAGACATGGCATTAAAGTACGGCACCTTTCAATGGAGACGCAATTGTTGCCTATACTGGCAGTATTCAGTGCAGTATTATTCGAGGAGCATGCGTAAAAATACTCAGGAAGTATATTGCCTAATTGCGGCAACAACAAGGGTTATTACTTTTGTCGGCACAGCTAATATATTAAAAACATTATCAGTATAGTGCACTCTGGTACAGTGCAAACAGAAGTAGGGAAATTTCGAAGGCGCCGCACAGCAGCAGATCTTTGGTATGGTCTGCATCTACATCACGTGAAAGCTGTTCGTAACAAGCTGTCTGTGATTCATTGTGTCATTTTTAGTAAAAAAATATGACGAAGTATATCGGCTGCTTGCCGCTCGTGAATTGGCGCGGCTTTAAGATATGAGCACTAGTGGAAAAAGCGAGTTTTTTTTTCTGGAAACGTTGTTTACCAGTTTTTTGCAATGTTGTACGCCCATTTCATCTGCCTTAATTTCGCCGCATGAAGCATCCTTCTACGCAGTTTCGTTTCAAAGATACAAGCAAAAGTGTTCGAACATGCATCACGTACTAAAGAGAAACTGAAAAGGCTAATTTCGTATCAAACATGAGGTTAGCATGGTATATAGACTTTTATTAGTTATTGAGCATTCATAACGAAAGCAAACTTGTAATAATGCTCTAATGGCGATGTCAACACGTCACGTTTAGTAATAAAAGTCATAATAGTTGCACCAGGTGAACGCATAACAAGACAGAATAATTTTTGCACGCTCGAGGACACTTCCTTGAACCTGTAAATTATTGAATTTACTTTGTTTGACAATGTGAGTGATTTCAGTAGTGGTAACAGAAGCGCATTTGATGTTTTGAATCAATGGGGATCGAGCCTGACCACTGTACTAGATAAGCGTGCCTCACAAACGAACAGCACTGTACCGTGACAGCACCTCGTTACACCTTTGTTGCTGCAAAACAAACTTGAAAAAAAAAGGCCAGAGTTGTCGCTAGGGCAGAGGCATACATTAGTGAAGCCTACAATAAAACATCCTCATAATATTGAAAACTTAAGCCCTCATGACTATCTTGTTTAAGCAGTGCACCTATTTATTATTTTTTTTAAAATTTTCTCAATACCTAAACTTGTGACACTTTTCCGTACACGAATTGTAGATTGTTTGCTAATTGACATTTTTTTTATTGTGACTAGGCACACGTCCTTATCACATTAGAAGGCGTGCAATAAAATACGCTAGACAAAATCGTGCCGCAATATTCCATATGGCTGCCTGCCAAACAAAGGTACCCTTATTGTCAGTGCACTCTTTTTGGTAAATATTTACCAAGTTTTAACTATTCATCATATATAACATATTGTGTTCAATGTAGAGGCCAAACTTTTTCATGTGTCGCAATAAAGAAATTTTTTAAGGAGCCAAACTTGAGTCATAAGTGTTCGCGCAAGGTATACTTTTGATGAAGTTTTTTTGTTGAAAAGTTAACATCGAGTGCTTTGTAACGCTCACATGTCAGAAAATATGTCTTGTATATTGCAATGTAACAATTTCTGTTGAATATTGCTTTTTGAAAACATTTTTCGTTACTTGGCCTCCTATTTTATTGCACCTGCCAGCCACGTCTACAACGCTGTTATGACTGAGGGGCACCTTTTAGATTCACGCAACATCAGCTCTCATGGTAAAACAAAAATGTAGGTTTTATTTAAAGTTTTCATTACGGGAATTGGGACTAATCCTCACAAGTCGTGAAACAGCTAACCTCGATGGTTCCAAAGAGCAATTTGGTAGCTCATATGTCGTTTCCATGTGATGCAGGCTCTAGCTTGCTTCTAGGATGCCGCCCTTTTTCAGCTAGGTTACGCTAGATTATTTTTACAGTCTAGCGTAACCTAGCTGAAAGAGGGCGGCATATGTCCCAAACATGAACGAGGCAGAGAAACCACCCATTCTTCATTTTAACTGTTCAAGAACATACTGCATGGTACCGGGGACACCAGAATAGTCGGCGCTCACGCCAAAACCTTTAAATGACGTTCGACTGTTCTTAGGGCAGATGTGGCATTTCATGAACCCCCACTAGCCACGTACGTGGGTGTGCATCTCATATTGTGTCATCACAAACCAGTGTTTTAGAGGGACATTGAAGGAAACTATTATCATTGTTGATATAGCGGCCCGGAAACTTCGTAGTGAGACTTCTGTGCTGAGAAAGCGCTTAATACGTGATAAGACTGCGTTTTAGTGGTCCCCATTGAATTAGCGCACTTCAAATTACAAGCCTCAACAGAACGTTTTACGTCACTGTAGCCGTTCGCAACGTTGCCCGGCTTTAATGAGTGGTCGCCGATGCAGCAGAGAAAAAGTAGCGAGAGCCACAGCAGCACCAATGGCCATTGAACAATTTTTAGCAAATAACTTTCAAATTGCAGGCGTGATTGGTTCAACTTGGCGCTGCTAAATGGCACGGCCTATCCAATTTACCCACGCGAAAATTGAATTTTCAAATTGCTCGCACCATTCTCCATAGTAAGGTCTAGCGGTTGTTCTTTGCGTGAATCAAACAGAAATGAGCAAGTAGAATTTTATTGCGTCTCATTATGCGCGATAGGTTGTTTATTTAGTGCAGCTAGATTTATTACAAGTAATAATGGTAGGCGGTTCGTCTGACATCATCGGAATCATTTTGAGAATGTCCTAGAGTGGATCATGTACTATTGTGTATTTACCTTAATTAGTGGATACGCAGGGCACTGCTGTTGATAATATTGTTGTTTGAGACGTCATAATACGATAAGATTTCACTCTGCCGTAAACTGTTATTTTACTTTAGTGTCCTTTTAATTGCGAAGCCTTTTTTAAGTACTGCGGGCACTTTAGAATCTATCTATCTATTTATCTATTTATCTATCTATCTATCCATCTATCTATCTATCTATCTATCTATCCGCCTACATCTGTGTGCTCTCGTCATCGCCGCCTTATTTTGGGGTAAACCAATATTAGTACGGGAGGGTAAGATGGCTTGGAGAGTACGACAAGCCGGTCATAACATGAAATATGTCCCAATCCCGTCGCGTACATTGTAACACTTTGCGCCAGACAGCGGCACATACCCGTGGGCGGGTATCGGCTACTGGTATTCGGGTATGTGCCACAGGTGTTCGATGCTTCTACCCAGTATAGTTCCTAAAATATACTGGCTAGTGTGGTGTTCGCCAGCTCTTTTCAATAAAGTAGGGTGGCGCCGATTTGGATGAATGCTTGCGGTGGCCGCGAGGGGCGCTGCCAAGCGAGTGGGTGCCGGCTGCGTGTGTCGTCTGCTTTGCACATCCTATTTGCCGGGGTCGCATGCAATGCAGTGTTATTACCGGGTTGTGTGCTTGTTCGCGTCTACAGAGGGTGAGTGAGTGGTTGTCGTGTTTCTGCACCTGGCCCAGCGGGAACTATGAGGTAAATGATTGAATATCTAAGATAATGCGATCGAAGGAAATCACCTGCTTCGTACCGTTCTGTACAAGTGGTTATCGTTCGAACAAGCAGCAATTATCATTATTCGCGGCCCCAGCAGATGAAGGCCGTCTTGCGGAATTGGACAAAAAATAATGTGGGCGGACAAGAGCCTGACAACAACTGCTGTGGTTTGTGAGAAACACTTTGATGAGAGTTTTATCGAGCACGCGTTCACCGTCACTATGAGCGGCGTTGTCAACAAGATCCTCCACGGCAAACTACGCCTCAAACCTGATGCGGTGACCACCATATTGCCTGAATATCTTCTTCAATTGGTGCCATATGGCCGGCGAAACGGAAAACAACAAATTTTTGCCTTCGGCATGTAGACATTCCAGCAAAGTGCCGCCGCAATGCCAAGTAGATTGCCTCAGAAGTGATCTGTGCCATTAAAAGATTTTGTGCTGAAGACAATTTTTCTGTGTCTGAGCTGTGCGCCCAACCCCACACATCTGGAACAGAAAGCGTGCAAAACACTGAAGCTCAATTAGCACCCACAATAACCAATCAACACCAATTCTGAGGCCTAAATATTCCTGTCACTTGGCTGAAATTGCCGTCTTTGCTAGCAGGAACAGTAGCACATGGGTACTGTGAAAGTGAAGCGAATAGTTTCTGTACCATGTTCATAGAGAAAACGGTATATTTTGAAAAGCCTTTGTTTGAACAGCAACCAGTAGTCGCAACGGTAGATCTCACAGGACGAGAGAAATCAAAACAAATCCTCACACGTAGTGATGAGGTGGAAGGCCCCATCAAAGAAGTTTAAGTGACAGCTCTTTGCGGTGGTTGTGGCCTAAAGCCACTTTAATCGAAACACAACTAATGAAAAGGCATGTTTTTTTCCTAAAAAGTGTTTGTTGGCATTGAAGACAAAAAGCCTTGCGTTTTTTTTTTTGGAAGTACCAGAATGTTATGGTTCAAAACCAGACTTGCAAGAGAAAGAAAAAGGCAAAGAAAAGCGCAACTTATGAAGCCGAGAATAAGCACCGTAAGAACATTTCTCGGAATTTGTTGAGAATCAAGAATAGATTGACGAACGCAAAAGAACAGGTGTCTCGTATGAAAGTGCAAAATGAGAATGCAGAAAGACATTGGAAAGTAATATTATACGTCTCTTCTCCCAAAACAACATACTCGCTGCCAAGAGCTGCTTTGTTTCTCGGGAACACGGCGGAAGTCGCATAAAGGCATACAGTACAACGATAAGTGGATTGTGGAATGCTTCATGATAAAGATGCGAGGCCCGAAGTTGTAGGAACATCTCCTCAAAGAAGCCATTATGAGACTGCCTGGGAGAATTTGTTTGCGAAGGTACGTACCTACAGCGCTCCGAAGGTGGCATTTGGCCTCAGGGCCAACATTTTTATAGCTTTGGCTGAGCGAATGTGCTGGTATAAGCTGAACAGAAACTAGCTCAAGTGCGAAAACTCTTCGAAGCAAGGCTTGCAAGCATCGAATGCACGCCGCGGCCGTACGCCGTGGGTAGGAGACATTAAAACTCTACTTTCATTAATTCTGCTGTCATCATGTATAGCGGCACTATTGTGTTTTATTGAAATGAATCGGCCTACGGCTGCTTCACCGAACAAAAAATATTTCGATTCGAGCATGAAAACGAACAGTGGCTTGTCTGCCGATGCTGTGGAAACACGCTGAACTATGAGAAGCCAGCGGTGCCGCGGCGCCCTCCCGCGCTGAAGGTAGAGAGTCTAGTGCACTGTACTGCAGGGCTCCAAGCGGCAGCCACCGGCATTCATCCAATCTGGTGCCACCTGGAAAGCCTCGGGTGGCACACTAGCCAGCATATCTCCATAGCCAGTATACTGGCTAGCTTCTCTTTCTTTTGCCCTCCTACATTATTGTCCTTTTGTAGGTACTTGAATCTGTGTATAACTGCCGTCATTTCGCAGGCATTTCAACGCTACATTGTTGCCTTCGACTCCGCACACCGAGACAAGTTTTATTGGATACATCTACGACATTGTGTAATTTGAGTAATCGTAAGCATATCGTCGTACCGTGCAATGTGCAGTCGTGGTTGAGAAGGCACATTTCACAGGTTCCTATAGGGCAGCTCACTCACTTAACGCATGCTCTCCGCTTTGGTTGCAACCATCCCTTTCGTCGAACCAAGTGCAACATGCAGTAATGGGCGCATTGCTGCTGAGATCAGCAACGCTGGGCTATGGCTTGTTCATTCATAGAAGTTTACCTCTAAAAGCTTGTGTGGTGCAATTATATCACCACACATATAAAATTATATGCGTTTTCTTAGCGCAGAATACGTAAAGTGTCTTGTAAAAGTGATTTTTTTGATGTTTAGTGTAGAGTGTGAGTAGCCTGTATTTAAATATCGTCTGTCATGGGAGTTAACTTGATTTTATGCATTGGAAACAACTGTGGAAATGTATTGCGCGGCCTACCGAACAAGCCTTCAATAAAAGAACTTTTTTTCTGTATGAGTTGGCGCGTCACTTTGCTGGACATTTTAGTCGGGGCGGAAAGTTGCGAGCATTAAGATGAAAAAGAAACATGAGGACATTTTCGCACTGTTTTGGCTGTCCCAGTGCAAACATTTACACTGAGACAGTTCAAGAGTTTTGCTTCGGGAATAGGTGAAAGAGCGCAAAAAATAAACAACCATGATTTTTGCCGATGGAGAAAAGCTCAAGCTCAAAACACCAAGTTGAGAAGCACAGGATAATCCAGAAGCCAGCTATTGGTTTGGAAAACATATGCAGCTCTGGGACTCCCCTGAATATTCTCTTAAGAGAGGGACGCCGGTGACAGAGCCTCTAAATTGACGCGCTTATCAATTGACAACAGTTCCGGAGGAAGCCTGGGCACAGCACGGACTTCTATTAAATGACCCATGACACGCAACTACGCGTTTGCCTGGCTCACATGTTGCTGTGCCACGATATTCACCGATAACTACAGTAGATCTGCACTGCCATCCGGGCTATAGGAGTAGTGTGCTCTATCAACACCATGAACCCTAGTGTAAATGCAGAATAGTTGGCAATCAAGCATCACAGAAACCTCACTTTCAAAGGCGTTCGAGCTGGTGGTGGCGATCTGCTCCCGTGGATGGTGCTACTGACATTGCTCTCATTGATTTTAGAGGAAATAGGGCGTTTGTTATTGGCACCGAAGCTTCTCGTGGGCCAAAGCGTCTTGTGAGTTCTTAAGAAACCAAGAAGAATCCATAAGTATTCAGCCCTCTATACATTGTGTTGTTTTCGTATGTGAATTGACTGATTTGTCTTATTTGTTGACAATAAGAGACATAACATGTATTTCTTCAGAACTGTCACCAAATCTTATTTCATGTAGCGAAATTAAATTTAAACGAACGTAACTTACGGCACCGTTATTTAGGATTCTCCATGGAAGTGCCATTGCTCCCAATCCTAACTCACTTCAATTGATGGAAAGTCGCTGCCAAGTGTATTTCAGCTGAATGAACGTATTCCGTGACACAATTCAATGCCTTCGGCGTCATGAGGACCAGTTGAATAAGTACAATCATGTTCTTGTTACTTATCGTCATCATGACCTTCGCCATTAGCAGCACCAACGGTACGCCACCGAAGCTTATCTGGGAGGCCATGACAGCTGCAGAATTTGTGTAGAAGCGGTGTTGCGCTTGGTGATACCGGTCATTTTCTGTACGTCTGGACGTTGAACCGCTGAAGCTATATGGCAGCTTGCACTATTCAACTCCTGACAGTTGCTGTCTAACACAAACAGGTGAGGAAAAATGTTGCTCTAATATTCATAAGATTATGAATCATCGCAAATTTCTAATGCAAATAAGTAGCTTAACAAACATACATGGAATTCAATGTATCTGAACAGCGGATGTTTTCTTCGGGTTGTGATAGCATTCTAAAACATATGTTTCAGTTCAGAAAACTTTCTTAAGGGCACTTTTTTCGGTGGTACCATGAAGTTTGTTCAAGTGAAGTTTTACAGCATATACTTAAGTGGACACTAGAATACATAAACTAATCTTCCCTGAAATAGGCTTAGTTCATGCGGTGCCCTTTGACGCACCACGTGCCGACACTACAACATTATTTATGTATGCGATTTACCAGTAGCATTTCATTCAAAAGTTGTACAGACATGTCATACTTACAGGTTACAGTTAAGTTCATTGTTATACAGCACAATTTAGCTTGCATCATAAGGGGTATTTTCCTGAAAAAAAGTCACATCAGCACTTTATCAATCAATCCCTTGTGGCAATTGCATAATGAGCGCGTGCTGCCACATCGTCATCAAAGGAAAATATACGTAATCAAAGAATGTACGTAATCCAAAGAAGTATTACTTGGTTATCTAAGTGCCCGTAAATCTTTACCACAGTACTCCAGCAAACGAAAAAAGATAGTTTGAAGCTGCTATGAGCTTTTCGCAACCGATATTCCAAATATGAGCTATCAAATAATATTTGACTTGTGTACGGATATCAGACACCACTTGGCTTGTTTTAAAAGTACACTCCAAGCCGATAAAGACTAAAGTGGAGTATGCCATTAGTCCTTTAGGGGACCAAAGGCGCTGGCACAGATTTTCAATCAATTTTGGGCTAACTGCGGTAGCAACTGCAAGAGTTCAACAGTTACCCCCACGCACTTACTCCACTTGGTTTAAATGTTGGTCCTAGTGGAATGATCTAGTGGGACTAACAGGCAGTTGAACCGTCTGAACGAATGGTAAAAAATGGCGACACTGCTCTTGTAGAGTATATTATATGTTTATTCCAATTTAATCAGCACTGAAGAACAAAGCATATTGGTCATGCAACACAAACAAATTTATACATACGCACTATTATTTCAAAGTAAAACACCGCGAACTCTGATCGCCCGCGCTACACTACAGAGAACAAACTATCGGATATATAGCATGGTAGTTCGGCCTCCCATGTAGTGCCAGTGGCGACTTTTAATCAGCTTAAAAAAACAATAAACATGACACCGTAACGGGAAAATTTACATGGGCTAATTCGTAGCACCAAAGTGCACCAATCTTTTAGTATATATCCATTTATTTTTAACAACCCTCCAGCCAAGGAATATAAATTATCAGCTGGCATTCGATCATGTCGGCTTAACCAGCGTTCGCAGTACTAGTGCACGAGTCCGCAAACACAAACATAGCAGCGGCGCTTATGCGGGAAAGCGGGCGAAGCAGCCAGGCGCCCCGCCGATGCCATACCGTGTCGGCTTGCTGACGACGTCGTTAGGCTTACGACGAGTACGGCTAAACGACCACCGGCGATCACAACATGCGGCTCGCGTGCAATTTTCGTCGTCGTTATTTTATAGTCACAAATGAACAATAGGTAAGTTTCTCATGTTCGGGGTGTCTTACGGGGTGATGTAGATATCTGTATACTTACAGTGACGAGACCGTTCACAGGCACGGTTCTTTCATCGTGCTGGTCGCTCACTGTGAACTACCGGCTGCACGGTTAGTCGTATCCGCGATCGCCTACACGATAGATTTTTGATGACGATTGTTGCGCGGAGAAAAAGACATACGTTTCTCTGAGCTTTAATGCAGGAGATTACATTTTCTATGAATGAAATCGTATGCGACGTTTCCTTCGCGTGTGCTGGCAATTCACTCACACGGGCAGCTATCTTGACACCGATGACGTACGAAGCCTACTTTTTCTATATATCGCTTTGAAGTTGTGGTCACTGTGTAGATACACGACCGCTGATGAACAGCTTACTTTTATTAGCGTTGTCCGTGTTTTTAGTAGGTCAAACTAATTCAGCACATTGAAGCGAGTTATCCGCATTGCCTGTGTGCGGCAACTTTCGCTTGGTTTCGGCCCGCCCGCGCCGGCATAGAGGGAACGCAAGGGCGCTTGCTGTGTGCAATGATGGCGTGTTGTACTACTTGCCTCTCATAACATCTTCTATTCGTTGCATAGTGCTTCGTTTTCACAGTGGCGTATAGCGTATATAACTTGTTTTCATGATAGCTGACCACGCCGAGCGTTGCAGTGCAGCATCGACAAGAGGTGATCGTGGCGCAGTTACCCTTACCGTTGGTCCTTTCATTTCCGGGCGTTTGCGCAAGACACGCACTGCCACGCATTTAGTCCCTGTTGGATGAACCGTTTGTCCATTGGTTTAACGATTGCAGTTAGTCCAACTTTGCCGAATTTCGTCTTAGAGTGTACGTACTCTTACTAAAAGCTTTGAACACCGATTTCGAATCACAACGCCTGTATTCATCTTTAAAATATTTTGAAAAAAAACCTTAGTGACATGTTCCTATATAGGCTAGGCTGGCAAAATTTAGCGATATTTTGTTGTTGCAAGAGAAGCAAAAAAACGATAGAGCTCGTGAGAAAAAGTTTTATTTTTCCCTTGTGTTAAGGAAGCTAATTTCCGACATACGACAACACAGTAGTACTAACCAATAAATAGTTTAGTTTATCGGTGTATATATGTTTCCCACTCAAACCATGCGGGTGGTTCAAAGCCTGTTTCTTCTTCGCTTCAATGTGATGACAAGCAAGTGGTTTGTTTTGCAGCGACTCTACAATTAGGTCATTTCGGTCACCATGCGCCTTCCTTCTTCCGCTAAACTTCCTCTCGCTAAAGAATAAAACATACTGAAGCGTCACGCCTGAGCAGAGAGCATTGCACAGTCCCAGCGAAAGCTAGAAGAGATGCATTTGTAGAACTGGTTGCAATACTTTCGAGCTAGTATTACAACTATGGTTGCAGAGTACCCACTTTTTCATTACTAATTCGGTGGCTGATCACGAGGAAAAATTACAGTGAATCTTTTTATATGGGTAGGAAGCATTCAATGATTCACTCTTAAGAGGAGAACGAGTTGAGCTTTCAACCGAGATGTTATCTTTGTTTGGCTCATACTCGTGCTGTGTCTTTTTACTTCCACTCCGCCACCTCCAGGGCTACCGAAGGCATGAGCACACCTTCACTTGGGTACCGGGCTCAGGCCAACCAAACTCTGACGACTGACGTCTCGTCAAAGCCACTGCTTTGCCGCAAAGAAGAAGCAAAGGACGCGATAGCAACTTATCAGAAGGCTACGCGCAGAATGACAAGCAGATATAAACGTCCCGCGCTTCTCACGCACAAATGACGTACGAAACCTACACACAGGCACAGATGAATGCGGATAAGCATCACAGTTGCAACTTCACTGTGCCTGAAAAGCGTACCCTTTTCGCAAAGACTGTGCAACGATTGCAGGGACCTTTGTGCTCCAGGTAATTACAACAGAATCGTATCGGTGAAATCCCGAGGTGCACTATTGTCCCCACTGCGATATAACAAGCGCACGTGTGAGTGTCTACTTTTCCTCTCTCTGTAGGGCAAAGTACGCGTGGGTGATGAGAGAGCGCACCTCCGTGCCTTGACAATGTGGCGACGCGCGCTCATAACGCCATCTCGCTGGTAAATCTTGAAAAGTAGTTCTCCCCGAGATGTCAATCACCAGCGGTACGTGGTAGATATAAATACACTGAAGCCAATCACATCATATCCACGGAGTGAATGAAGATCAGTGGGACGAAGCGTCTACCAGTCCGTGCGCACTTCCGTCATTCTGTTCGTTCTTGCTTCGGTGCGTCTGTCCGTTCATCCATGCGTCCGTCCATTCTTCCGTGCGTCCATCCATGTTCTTCCGCGTCTATCCGTGTCCGTCTTTGCGTTCATCCGTCCGTCCGTCCGTCTGTCCGTCCAAGCCAATATACATTAAAGTCGTAGGCGGCTAGATAGAGAGATCAATACGCTCAGTCACCGAAGTTTGCTAGGAAATGCTTTGCATTTTTACCGGCCTGCGTTTCTGTGATAGAACACCTATATATCCAGCGAACTACCCGGGTTCGATCCTCCCTCCAACCCTGAGTTTTTAAAATATTTATTTTATTTGCAGTTTTATTGAGTTTTCGGTCACGCACAAACTGATAATTTTTGACCAGAAGTCAAGTAGTTGTGACAAGCTTGAAGCACTTCAGGGCGGAGAGCTGCCGGGATGACAAGAAAGTAGCGAGATCCGATCGACAAAAAGTTCCGTTTGTATAGGACGCTGTTCGTTTTGTAAACTACGACAATGCTCTTGCAAAAACTCTGGGTGCGCTCTTAGATCACCTTTCCAAGTAATTATACAAACCAAGCAACTCAGGGTCATCACGTTGTTTTTGGACGATGGTATACGTGTCAAGGATTCCAAAAAATTCATTTTCTTTCTCATGAGGTAGGGAAGCTGACTGTATTGATGATCGAAACAGACAGTCGGCGTCCTTATGTCGCTTCCCCGACTTGTGTACGACCGTCATGTCAAACGCTTGCAGCCTTAGGCTCCAACGCGCTAATTTCCCTGTGGAATCTTTTAGATTAGCTAACCAGCAAATGGAGTGATGGTCACTAACAACTTTGAAGTGCCTGTCATACAAGTACAAGCGAAATTTCATTACTGCCCATACTACGGCGAGGCATTCTTTCTCTGTTGTAGAATAGTTAGCCTCTGCGCTTGATAACGTTCGGCTTGCGTAGGCGATCGCTCTTTCTGTGTCCTCTTGCCCATGCACAAGCAATGCCCCCAGACCTACATTGCTAGCGTCTGTGTGAAGCATCATCGGGGCCTCTTCGGCGAGGTGGGCAAGCACCGGGAGCATTTGAACACGTTGACGCAGGTCATTAAAAGCAGCCTCCTGTTCTTCATTGCACTCAAAGGCAACGTCGTCTCTTGTGATACGAGTTTGTGGCGATGCGATGCGGGTGAAGTCTGCGATAAACCGGCGATAATAGGCACAAAGGCCCAAGAAGCGTCTGAAACCCTTCTTATTGGAGGGTACTGGAAACTGTGCGATGGCGGCAATTTTTCCAGGATCGGGCCGGACGCCTGCGTTGCTGATGACGTGACCGAAAAACTGAAGTTTGTGAAAACAGACATGACACTTTTCTAGTTTCAATGTTAGACCCGTGGACCATGTGGCAGGTAGAGCAGCTTCCAGCCTTTTGAGATGCTCGTCAAAAGTCGTCGAAAACAATATAACGTTGTCTAGATAGACTAGGCACGTCTCCACTTCAATCCCAAAAGTACCATGTCGATAAGCTTTTGAAAAGTGTCAGGCGCGGTGCACAAACTGAAAGGCAAGACTTTAAATTCGTATGAACCATCTGGCATCACAAAAGTGGTTTTCTCTCTGTCTCTTGGGTCTACCTCGATCTGCCAGTATCCACTCCTCAAGCCCATGGAAGAAAAGTAGCGAGCGTGCGGAAGTCTTTCAAGAGAGTCATCAATATGTGGGAGCGAGTACACATCTTCCTTGGTCACCCGATTTGCCTTCCTGCAGTCCACGCGAAAACTCAGGGTGCCGTCCTTTTTCTTTACTAGCACCACGGGTGATGCCAAGGGGCTTTGTGACGGTTGAATGATGTCATCTTCAAATATTTTCGCGAATGGTTGTTGTATGACTTTGCGTTCCTTTAGAGCTGCACGATAAGGGTTCTGGTTAATAGGTCTCTCCATGTCCTCGGTGAATATTTGATGCTTTGTCAACGGTGTTCGACCAACTCGTGCTGTCGATGAAAAGCAGTCGCGGAATCGAGCTAGCAGCTGAAGAAGTCTCTGTCGGTAGTCCTTTGATAGAATACTGGCAACGCCGAGAACGGGTTCTGGTTCTTGATTAGGCGCTTCGTCAATACCGACAAACATAAACTACCTCGCATTTATACGATATTGTCGTACGACGCAATAGCTGTGCCCTTCGGAAGGTGTCAGCGCTCAGCACTAATGTTGGTCAGTGGTAATTTCTTGCTTCGACCAGTGAGACGGACGATACCTCGTGTGACCGAAATGCCATGACTAAATTGCAGCGATCCAAATTGCAGCGATCCAACCCATGTCACGAAGTAATTGGGTAAACCGACGTGCGTTAGCGAATTTATTAGTTTAATGTGTTCCAAGCTGTCATAAACTTTTGAATATCTAAAGTTACTAAGGCCGAAACTTGTTTCTTAGAACGAGCTAGTTGTATCCTGCTTTCCAAATCAACATGGGCACACAAAATGGAGCAGCCACTCTTGAATCAAATTTGGCATGGGCTTAAAATTGCATTTTCGTTCAACCAGTTGTCTATCCTAATGTTTAAAAGTCTATCGATTCATTTTACCAGATTATATGGGAGTGAAATAGGCCTAATGTTACTCAAAGTAAACCGGGCTTCACGTTTTTTTATTAAAGAAATTATTTTCGCGACTCTCCATTCAAGTGGAATTTCTGCACGTCTAATGGAGTGGTTAACTATTGCAAGTAAATCTTGAGGTGATACTTTATGGATTATTTTTATTTCCGATGCAGTTATTTCATCAGGACCTGGAGCAAATTTGGCAATAATTTCAATAATTGTGCTATTTCCGACACTGTAACCTTTTTAAAGTCATCGCTGTTAACAGAGCACGGCGAGTGGTAAAAGTAAGCAGCCGTGAAGCGGCTTTCTAGCCCTTGAGCAATATTTTCCAGAAAAGTAGGCAACTCACTTGGCGTTGAGACTATCGATTCGAGTTTGTTGGTGGTGGGATTACTTTTTGGGCTTTAAGGAAGTTTAAAAGTGATTTTCGATGGCCAGGCTTTGAAACGAACTCGGAACGTTGGCTATTAGAGTTATCCTTCGCAACGGCAACTGTTCGCTTAAAAATTGCAGCTGCGTATTTATAATCGGTCCAGTTTCTAGGACACTGATTATAGAGCAGCTTTCGCCACCCAGCTTTTCTTAGCCTGTAATGACTTGAGCAATCAGAGTTTCACCAATGATTCAAAAGGCATTGTTTACAGACCTGAACTGTGAATTTAGCTTTATTTGGAGATTATTTTTTAACATCCTTGAAGTTGATACCATTTCGCTCTTTATTTTCCTTCATTCGTTTTGACAAAGCCACACGTGTTGTCTGTTAAAATGTATTGAAATGGATGTGAGAAGTGGGCTGCCTGATTATTGAAGTCACGGGATATACACGCTGAAACAATATAGAAAATTGGTCGCTTTTTATACCCGAGCTCAAAGTAGACCATGAAGAAATGCAGAGGCTAAGACTACAGAAAGTCTGATCAATCGCAGAGTGAGGCTGAGTGCATACAAACGTGGGGGTGCACTGGTTAATGCATGTTAAATTATTTTAGTAACAAAATCCCACAAGCGCTTTTCACTAATATCTCTTCTGAATCCCCACAAAGTGTGATGAGAATTGAAGTCTCCTACCAATACTATGCCTTTTCTGCAAGACGAAATTACGGTAACTATAGCACTAGAATTTTGAACACCTGACGAAAAATAAGCGTTTACTAACGAAAAGGGCAGCTGTCCCGGAAGAGAGATATCTAATGTCTAAATTTCACTTTCTAAATTCATTATTTGACCTTTAACTTTTACCAATGCGCAATTTTCGAAGAGATGAACACTGCTAAACCACGTCCTCGAGAGAGGTGGTCTACGCGAAATGTTCGGTAGTTTTTAAGATAAAAGGTTCTTGTGTTTAGGGTGCCAAGTTTCTTGCAACTTTATAATATGTGGGAAATGCTGATTATAAAGACAAAATAATTCAGCATTTGTGGGAATAATTGACTGGCAATTCCACTGCAAGATTCATAATCCACCCATTTTAGGATATACCGGCAGCATTCACGGCCTTCTGCAATAAGCTATCTTTCGAAAATCCTCTTTTGATGATAATTCTTACTGATATTTTTTTTTACTTTTTCCTTTAAGACTCACTGGAGATCCATGTTTTCGTGGTGACGCCCACCGTTTCATTTTTTGAGTGTCGAGTTTGATTTGTGAGTCCAGCAAACCTGAATCAGAGCTTCAATCCAAACGTTCAATGGTGGTCGTTTTACGGCCACATTCCGACAGACCAGCTCTTGATGAATATAACTCTCCAACAGGTGTTGTTATCGGGTGGCTGCGTTTAGAAGGCCCTCTTTCTAGGGATCCTATATTTACCTCTTTAGCTGAAGAAAGCACAGAGGTTGCATGTAGGTTATTCACATTCATGACGACTTGAGCGATTCGCGCATTTACTATTTGAGCAAATGACTCTTTCAAAGTGACAAAAGAATCTCCAATAGGTTTGTCATTGTTTCCTCAACGGTCGAGCCTATCACGTCTGAAAGTGACGATTCCATGATACGGTTATTACGGATCGCAGCAACAGCGTACCCACGAGACTGCTCTGTGATGACAATTCGAGCTTCGCGCCTTGAACAAGATTTTTGCTCAATTATTTCCATAATTTGAATCTGCTGAGCTCTCGCAGCGCATGTGCCATAATCAGATGGGTAAGGGCCACCACAGATACAGCAAGAGCTTTCCTGAGTTGTGCATTCTTTAGAGTTTTGTTGTCCTGCACCTATTTGACACCGCTCTACTAATCGGCAACCATTTATGATATGCCCAAAAGGCCAGCAATTATCGCACAGCAGTGCACCAGGAGATAGCGCTTCGGCTCGATATATCAGTGGCCACGCTTTAATCTCTGTTCGTCTAGTAGTTCCAGCAAAGGTAACTATCAAGCGTACAGTGAAGGCTTTTTTTCGTCTTCCTTTTTCGAACCACCTGTCCCGCTACCCGGAGTCTGCGAGAAACCTCCATCGTCGTTCTTTTCTACGTATATACACGTGTCATTATATATGAAATAAACTTCATGGGTGTCTCCACCGACTCAGTGCTGAGCAATCGGGAAACTAATTGCCGAAACATGTATATTGTGAATTTGTGCGTTTTTTTCAAACGTGGTGAACACAAAAATTGACAGCTGACATATGTCTAAACCGTTGAAACAGCAATATGTGTATATAAGTAACAAAAAGACATGTTGCTACTTTGTTAGGTACAAGGCCCTTTCGTGGAAACAACTTTTTAAAGAAATGGAACCAATTTTGGCCCACTTCTTCTAAATCTACCACCCCTCCCTCCCCATTCACACCGCCGCTGATCCAAAGAACGCTGCGTGGTTGACGCGCTCCCACTGAAAGGGGCAAACAGCGTTGCATCGCCGGTGATGATGTTGGTGCCGTTTTTAAAATACAAGGAGAAGCGATGCCTGAAGGCACTTTCTTCCGGAGTCTTACGTAACTAATCAATTCATGATCATCCGTACATCTGTCCGGGCACTACCTGGTTCACAGGGTCTGGTGACAGGGAAAATTTCTATTCAGCGGACGGTCATGCCATGACAAAGGGCCCCCACTCGATGCCAGGCGCCAAACAGACACGGCCTGCCTTTTGGCGTGTGAGCCAGAGAGACCAAACAAAGCGGCTACCCTTCGGCGTGGTTACTTAGGTCACAACACACAAAGCGGACGTTCCCTGGCAAAGTGGGCTATCGCTACGCGCATGGTGCGTTGCGGTCATGGTCTGTCCCCTGGCCGCCACTGGCCAGTAAGACTCGACAGAGGGGCTACCCTTTTGCGTTGTAGCTTGCGTCACCACGCACAAACTGGGCGTACACTCGGCGTCGACTGCAGAACTGCTTTTGGCGCAGTAACTTTTGTCACTGCGCACGAAGTGGACGTGCCCTGACACGTGACAAAGGGACTGCCCTTTGGCGTTGTACCTTCAGTTACCGCAGAGAGAGTGGACGTAACCTGCCACTGTCACAAGTCTTGCAGGCGGCGACGTCCATTTAAGATGTATGGGCTATCGTTTGGCGCAAGGCACTTTGCAGTCATGGCCCATTTCCTGATCAGTAGGGCTCAGTGAGATCAAGAACATCTATAGAAGACTATGGGACTACTTTTTGGTACAGAATCCATGGCGGCTCCAGACATAGCCAACGTGCCCCTGTGAACCAGTAAGGCTAAAAGCTGGCTTAATCCTTCCCGGAGGAGGAAGCCACTTCGGGCTCGGCCAGTAGAATATCAGAGCTCGGAGTAGCAGCTAACAAGTACCTTTAGGGAAAAGCCTGAGAAGGCGACAGAATCACCATTTCACCAGCAAGGCTCAGGCAAACTACACACAGAGAATACCGGCTCACTGAGTTGACTTGTTAAGCTTCAAAGAACGCCATCATTAAAATTTGATCATTACCTGCCTTCTTGACTCACTGAAAATCAATGGCGGACGGTGGCACATTTCATAAAACTTCTCTGTACCTAGACTGTGCCACTCTCGGTAGAGAACAAACCAGACCTCCTTCCGCAATTTTGCAAGTACTTTGTGAAGCCCGAGCCACTTCCCACCGAATACGACACTTCACCGTGCCACCCATACTTGGTTGGAGTAACGCTCCTAAATAGCACAAGTTTTATATAGGAAGCTTATGTAGGAGCACTCGACAAGCAGAAGCGCACTGCTCTTCCAGGCAGGGGATGCAGAAAACGAATGGTGTGGAATGGAAAACCGAGGTATCCAAGCAAGCTAGCTATCCTTCGATGGAGGGCGGCTGGCAGCGCACACTGAAAGATGTGAACAAGATCCTCCTTACTGCCACAAAATGGGCATAATTCTCACGTAGATATTTTTGTAAAGGGCTTGAATGTTATGGGCAGGAAACCTTCGGCGTGGTGGTAGCACGCTTGGCTTCAAGAAAACTGACAGTGATGAGTTTTGAGTTAGGACTGGCGGGATAGGTCTAATCTCTTATAGCTCGCAGGTAACTATGTTGTCAGTCTGTCGACCCACGCGTGGAGTTCAATTGAAGCGAATTTCACCTCAGGCTCCACCTTTTGGAGACGGGCCGAAGTAGAAGTGGCCCCTGCATAGAAGGCAGAAGGCGTTTCCACTCCAGGCAACAACTTTGAAAATGATTCGGGTGGGAACAGCCTCAGAGCACGTGCTCAGATAATAAGGCCCAAAGCATCGAGTGATGAGTATATCTGAATTCAGAGCTGCTCGTTTCTATTTAACGCATAGCGCCGTGGCCATGATGCCCAGGTCAGGACGACTGGGTGCTCCCTCATTCTTGGCTAACTGGGCCATGGGGCGTGCCAAGTACAAAAAGGAGCCATTGCCAAAAAAATTTAAAAAAATGAGTCTCCTAAAGGGCCAGCCTGCTTTAGAGAATAAAAACATAATAAAAGCTACGTATGTAAGAAAACTAAACAACAAACGAATTGTTCTAACCCTATCTATAAGCGAACATTACAAAGAACTGAGTTCCCTAATTCTGTTGGTCATCTTCTCCTTAATTAACCGCCAGTTTTCGGCAGTCCGGCCATCTGGTTCAAAATAGAAATCCAGTATGCGTAACCGGTCCTTCACGGGTAGGCAATGAATGAAACGGGGGCTGGAAGGAGCACAGTTCAGATACATGAATGTGCTCTTAGACCTATTGAGCCTGACGCTACTTGATGAGCAGTACCCTTCCACGACGTCCAATGTGGTGCAAAGACTTGCTTCGTCAGGGACGAGAATGGAGAGGTCATCTGTGTAGGGGAGCATTGCCACCGACGGTGAACCTGGCGGAAGGGGAAAGCTACCGATGCTGGTGTCTTGCGAAAGACTCTGCAAGAGCGGCTCAAATGCGAGGACGTAAAGAGCGGGCGAAAGTGTATCACTCTGCCTGACTCCACGGCAAACACAGAAAGCCTCTGAGAAGTGATCCCGTAAAACAAATGGCGAGCAGGTGTAGTTGAAATACACTCGGCATAGAAAAGCACCTTCTGTGTGCTCACAACGATGCCCACGCACCATGGTCGCCAGGCCATCTACCAGTATTGAAATTTTTGCTTGCGCTCGTGGAGAACGGCAGGAAAACGTAGAAGAGAAAGAGAGAGAATTGCTTTGGAAAACGTGCGGGAGGAACGTAACAAGGTTTTCGGTCCACGGCACGACCGCGACTCCTCTACGCTTCCTACCCATTCTTCGTGATGCTCCCTCGGCTTGTGCTCCGAAGGCCCCCATTTGAATCCTCAGTGGCCCTTCTTCTGTTCTCCGAAGTATTCTGCTCTACTTTTCATCCCAAAAACATGCTGTTGACCATAGTAAAGATTGGATCTCTTTACGGGCTAAAATTGAGAAAGTTAATGTATTGGTGCATGTATTTTATGCCTAATTGTCAGAGTCTGCATCATTTTTGCAGTTTGTGAATGTTTCGGTTTGCTGTCGTAAGCTAGTATTATAAGTGGTTGCGTGTGCGAAATAGATTTGCATTCTTCTCGGCTAATTTATAAGAAGAGCATCCGCATAAAAGAGACACGGTACGCTCCTACTTTTGTGTCGCAGTTATTGGGTCAATGCACCTAATGTATTTTTTGCATAACTGTAGCATTTAAAATACCAATGTCTGTTCTTGCCGCTTCTTTGTATACAACCTATCAATAACCTTTTGCATACCGCAAACCGTAGCCCACCGTATCAGTTTCTGCGCCAAACGTGCCTGAAGAAGAAGGTTTAAATACGTACTTGACAAGAATTTCACTTTTTTCATGTCATGACGAGCCAGACGTTATTGTTAAGCCCTCTCACCCTTCCATGCTCATTTTGGTCTCTCCCGAATGAGGCCGAAAATCACGGCAGCCATCAGGCGTTGCTGCCTAGATAGATAGACAGATAGACAGATAGATGGTTAGATAAAAATATAGATAGATAGATAGATAGATAGATAGATAGAAAGACAGACAGATAGATAGATAGATAGTTAGATAGATAGATAGATGGATAGATAGATAATAGATAGATAGATAGATAGATAGATAGATAGATAGATAGACAGACAGACAGACAGACAGAAGAGAAGGTGGTAGAGGAAGGATAAGCAGGATGGTCAACTAGCCGAGTGTCCTGTTTGCCGCTCAACGTTTGGGGAAGGGTATTTATGAATAGAAAAAGAGATAGACAAATGAGAACATTGAGAACACGTGATCCTAAACTAGACTGCTGCGTTTGATAGTCGTGGACGCAGGGAGCTTAAAATGCCTATAGTTCATTTAGCAATATTTCGAATCTAAACGTCTTCTTTGAATATGGTAATCTCACTGCTAAGAAATTAAAACAGCTTATTATATAGTTTGATAAGCAGCGTGGCCAAGCACAGTCAAATACGTGGGTGTTTCCACTGCAAGTACTTTGTACGTCTATAAATGCCATGCGAAATACATACTCGTCCCATTTTTGTCCGGTTGTCTGAAAAATATAGAGAAATTGTTGCAAATTGTCAATATTACGATGATCACTACGTGATACAGGAAATCAAGCACACTTTACTAATTCTAGATAGCATGATGTAAATGCATGCGGTGTCGTAATAGGTGTATAAGTGGTTTAACATTTCATATAGTAATCACTTCCAGCAATCCTTCCCAGAAATGCACTGACTATTTATTCAGATTAGCATCACTAGAATGTGAATGTAAAAACTGATGGAGTATAAAAGTTACTGCGGTAGACACTAATACGCTAGATTAGCTTCAAAAGGTAAAAAAACAGCTATTTTAGCCCTTTCACTTTGCAAATATTTAAATGGAGTACTGTAGACAAAAAAAGAAAGGCAAGAAAGCTTTTTCGAGGCCATTCTACATACAAAAACGTTCTGCACTCGTCTTGATACACGACACGCATGGTCGCGAAATTGCAACTGGGAAGTTCTGTACTCACAAGTCATCGTCGAAGGTGAGTGTAAAATCAAGGTTTTCGCTAGTAACTTACAACGTTCTTTGCAGTTTTGTTACCTTGTCTGCGCAGGTAAGTCATGATATTAGTAATTGCCCTTCATTGTTGTCATCCACACGAGTGCAGAACTACCATAAATTGAAAAATGCTAGTCATTAGGTAATTCGTACTTCAATTTGCAGTCCAAACTGCAAATAAAGGAAAATAAAGTATCGCAGATTTCTCTGCCAAAAGAATCAGTATGAAGAAAGAGGCTCATGTCTTTACAGGATTATGGATCACTCTTGGATATTTATCTTTGAGAAGGCGCACAAGTCTATCTGTAATGGGCAGCTTCAGCACCATTAGACGTACATATAAATACGTTCGCACCTCATGGCGCAACTCAATATTTACGCCTAACGCAAGCTAACTATTCACCGTGGACAACTATTTCGGCTACAATTAGGGTAGATTAAATTAACTTACACCTCTACACATCATATGTGGAATCTCGCATAAAAAATGGCTTCAGAATGAGTATGACACTGCCACTCGATATTCATTCATTCATTCATTCATTCATTCATTCAAAGAGTTATCATCTGTAGAAAGATACGAGAATGTCTGTGCCTCCCCTAGTAACTGGCTAACTTGCTTTATGTTGTGTTATCTACTACTACTACACAATATTTTAAGAGCGAGATAAATAGTTGGTAGACTGAATCTTGAACTATTCCTCCAGCATTGAAGGCGTTAACTACCGAAGCGCGCACTGTCAGTGCTCGTTAGTGTCGTTGTGTGGCCTTCGATATCAGTGACAACGCCTCGCTGCTGAGGCAGTTCCACTCGCACAAGAAAAGTGAAACCACTGAGAGCAATTCGCAAGCCAAAAGAGCCTATCTAATTAAATGCTATAGGCTTGTACTAAAGTCACCATCTCGTGGAATGTTAAAGAATATGCAAGTTATCGAAAAATTCGACGCTAAGTTTGAACTTAAGTCGCCATTGAACGAAAAAATACAGTTAACAAGTATATTATACTATGTCTGGCCAAGAAACTAGAAGGTAATTGTAACGCTTATCATGGCTTCTTACATCTCGCTTGCCATGATTTTTCACGGGGCTCACGGGGAATGCATGATGACTACCAGACAAGCAAGATTGAGAGCTTTTATCAGCAGAGCTGCGTGTCTGCTGAATTCGAAAGTATCTTCGCTTAGTGGTCACATCACTGCACGTAGCCATGGCAACCGTGCGTAGTTGGCGTAGCATCCCCTACTACCATGGCTGAGCCACGCCTAGACACGAAACCTTCGCGTCCTTCGTTACCCATGACAACACGGCTCATTTCCTCGCTTATATGCCACGCAAGCCACCGACTGACCACTGCCTAGCACTCAAACCCAATGAGTATTGGTGGCTGTCACCGAGTGTTTGAAGAAGACCATCGCCGACATGCTGGTGGCCAATTAGTGCGTCAATTTCGAGCGCAAGCCGTTAGATACAATCCTTCTCTACGCGGCATTTGGGTGCGACACGACCGTACAAGAAACGACGCACATGATTTCCTACAAGTATGTCTACGGACGGAGCCCGGCAAGGGCTCTCACCGCCTTGTTACTAGATGCACCGAACAAAAAAAGTATCGACGTGACCGACTACCTACAGCGCACCGAAGAAGGTTGACAGGTCACCCGTCTGCGTATCCAGTGCCATTAAAAGAGCGACAACAGTCGACGAAAACTTCGACGACGCTTCGTGGAATGCCGGCCTGGAAATCACCTGTAGGACTGCATGGAGACTGGTATGACGACGGCACCTTGGTGAAAAACTTTTACGACAATATTTTGGGCCATACAAAGTGCTCCGACATTTGGGCACACTAGAATACTAGATTATCTAGCATGGCATTAGGTACTCTCAACGGTGCCGTGCACGGCCCGAAGTCATGCATGTGCATGTGTACGTTGCGCCCCTTAAGCCGTTTAACGCACTTTACAGAAGCTCAGGAACTGAACTCCTTTCTTTATTTCTGCACTTCCTTCTTTGTGCGGATCGTACACTGTACGATCTCGCTTTATCGATATTATAGATAATAGTCTTTTTTGGGGTACTTCGACGCAACACAATTTGTCTGTCTGTATATTTGTCTGTTTGTTCACTGTAACAATACCTGAAACGGCCCCGAACGATGTCCCCAACGGAAAGCCATAACCGCAGCGCTCACCAAGTTCTAGCGTTCATACTTGTGCGATTGACCATTAAAAAGCAAATATTGCGCATAACTGAGGCACCATAACAACGCATCAATATTTTGTATGTGTCTTTATACTAGAGAAGGCATGCATAAGTAATACTAAGCACCATATCTTTTATCTTGCAGAACTGACAATACAACGCAATGCTCAAAAAGGCAAGTGTTTCCAACGCTTTGCTAAGATAACACCGTGGTGGCATCTGCCCGTCGCTTCGCGTTCTACATTTTATCGCCTCCGAAACAAGCACGTACGCCTTCTTTTGTTTTCGAATATAACTACTAGAGAGCGCTCGTGTCTAACATGCCACGATGCGCTCGTTTGCCTTCGCTGCACAGGTCGACTCTCTAACGCAGTTCCTCGAGAATGCAATTCACCAATTTTCACGTGCAGAACCTCGAATATTTGTTTTTCCCCTCTCTGCAGATGCAAGACGACGATATTTGCAGTGAAACATGCTGATAGGGGGCCAATGTTTGTTGCATGCATAAAGTTTTGTACAATTATACCTAGAGAGGAATCTGGCACTGTGATTGTGTACCTCTATGGGTATCATGGAAAGTACAGGCTTGAATAACGCGATGCGTCTGAATAACGCGATGCGTGTGAACAGTGTGAATAACGCGATGCATCCTGTTTGCGAAAACACTAGTATCAGTTGGGGGCCAGTTGCAGTAATCGATTGTCAATAAAACTTTACGATCTGACATTTCAGTCAAAGTAAAAATGCGTTTCACGTCATCATATGCGAGTAACTACATCTGAACGTATGAGCGACGTGCAGAAAAATAAAAGTGCGTGATCTCCGGGTGACACATACGACTGCGCATGAGCTATAAGCATGTTGTGTCGTTGCCGAATCTGCTTATTCGCTTTGCCACAGCTATTACTATAACTCATCATCGGCTATAACTCATTATCGGATACCTCATACGGGTTGATGAAAGCAACGGAAGTTTTCGTTTCTAAATCTACTTTGTACTTTTACGGCGCGATCCTTATGAAGTGACAACGCGCAATAAAGTTTGTGTATCAGGCATAAAGGAGCAATTTAGGTATAGACACATGTTGTAGGTGTAAAATGCAGCAAGGTAGCAGTGTTAGATAATATTATATATTATTACGTTGTCGGGTTTACATCACATGAATTTTCACTGCCTTATTCAGAAACATGCAGCGGCAGAATTTCACTTTATTTTCATGAAGACGTGCTAAGCTCAGCCTAACTCACGGCAAGAAGTGTTTCCTTTTTTAATCTTCCATCTCCAATCAGACTTTTGCGCAATGAGTGAGAATCCTATCCATGACTTCGCGCACAGCAGCTGAAAACCATGCTGCCACCAATGCTGTACCTGGTTGAAAACTGCATTGCACATGCCACGATGCAAATTGCATGGGTTTACATCTATGCAATGCAAGTATTTCTCAAACTGCCAGCCACCAGGTACATTCAAAACGTTCGCTTTCGAAAAAGATCAGACTTTTTTTTATGGCTGCCACCTACGTGGGTGAAGCCCACTGCGTGCTAGTGGCGTCGCTCAGTACTCTAAATTCTCCCACCCATCCAACTACGACGAGCAAATCTCAACACTATAAGCTATGCCCCTTCCATGACCTCTTCTTTCAGAAGCTTTGACTTTAGAACACAGCAGTATAGAAATTTCTGTTGTAGCAGATACGCAAGTCTGCTAGGCAGAAAGATGCTTCCGGCAGAACTTTCTTGCTTCAATGGTGGATGGCGTGTTCGCCGTGACGTCAAACCATGTATAAGGAAGAAGAGGTCTATTGGATTCAGCGCGTTTTTGGCAGCCGGAATGCTCCGTGTGAAAGAGCTATTGGACGCATATTCCAGAGTACATGCATGGACTGTAATCACGTTAGCCTTTGAGTTAGGACTAACGCGGCCACCTGCCCGACGCTCTTGGAAGGTCTGTACACATTCCCTGCACCGTTATTCAAACATCTCAACACATTCACACGCACGTTCAGACCTGTCAAGTTTGTCTAACAGTATTGTTACTGTGCACTTCATCCACAAACGTTTTTTAGTGAAAATGTGCGAGTGGACTTGCTGCACTGACATAATCAAGTGCATCATGATGTCACAACTCACCGTTCTTTTTTTTGCGTAAATAAACGTACTTTGGCGAATCCATCACATTAAATAATTGGACACCGCTAGAATAACTCCCTAGTTGAATATGTTCTTATTGTAAAGGGGGTTTATCGAAGGACTCAGCAAGCGGGTGGTAGCTCTAAAGGAAGGCAGGCGAACCCAGATGACGGTGCTCGATCGCCGATCTCGTGCCTTTTTCCTTGTGCTGATGATTGCTGGCCTGATGGTATCAACGTCTTTCTTATTCAATACAATTACCCCCGGCGAAAAAGTTGAAGCCATCCTGGCGATCTAACACGTGGGGACAAGCGGGTCAAAGTACGGCTTCAGACGGCTTACGTGAACGATATCACGTACACGCCGACGACGGTCGCTCGGTGGCGTGAGGGGTTCAATGGCGTAGTTCACGGGTGAAGTACGCTCGGCCACGCGGTAGGGACCATGATAATTGGAGAGTAGCTTGGGTGATACACCAGGGGCGCAGGGTGGTACATGAAGCCATACAAGTGCTCCAGGAACGAACGTTGGTGCAGAACGATGGTCGTCGTCACGGATCTCATTCTGGCGCTGTTGGTCGGATGTAGTAAGCCGCTTGGCTAGCTTGCGGCACTCTTCTGCGTAACGAGCGGCTTCCGAGACAGGCTTGTATTCAGAGGGATCTGGCGAGTATGGCAGTAAAGTGTCGATGGTGTGTGATGGTTCGCGACCGTACAGGAGAAAAAATAGGGAAAACCCGGTAGTGACTTGCGTAGCGGTGTTATACGCGTATGTAACAAAGGGGAGAACGAGGTCCCAGTTTGTTTGATCAGAAGCGACATGCGTAGCGAGCATGTCCCCCAGAGTACGATTAAACCGCTCAGTCAAGCCTTTCGTCTGTGGGTGGTAGGCTGTACTCTTCCGGTGAACCATATGGTACTGTTGAAGAAGTGCTTGTATTACATCGGAGAGGAAAACACGCCCTCGGTCACTGAGGAGTTCTCGAGGAGGACCATGACGAAGCACAAAACGATTGAGTATGAAAGTTGCGACGTCTTGTGCTGCAGCTGTGGGGAGAGCAGCAGTTTCAGCGTACCGTGTTAGATGATCCACTGCCACGATAGCCCATCGGTTGCCTGCCGTTGTTAATGGTAGTGGTCCGTAGAGGTCAATTCCTACACGGTCGAATGGGTGGTCTGGGCATGGAAGTGGCTGCGATGAACCTGTTGCAGGATGTGGCGGGCTTTTCCGCCGCTGACATTCGTGGCAGCCGCGAATGAACTGGCGGGCGAAGGTAAACATTCCGATCCAGTAATACCTTTTTCGTAAGCGCTCGTAGGTCTTGAAAACACCGGCGTGAGCACATTGCGGGTCGGAATGAAACGACGCGCAGAGGGTAGAGCGCAGCGTTCGGGGAATGACTAGTAGCCATTTCCTACCATCTGCTGAATAGTTGCGCCGGTACAAAAGGCCATCGCGAATACTGAAGTGCGGAGCCTGGCGGCGCAGGGTTCGAGTGGTTGGAAGTGTCGGTGCCTCGGATAACGCGTCAAGAAGCGAAGCGAGCCATGGGTCATTGCGTTGTGCAGAAGAGATGGTGTCCTCGTCAAGCGCTGACAACGTGTTGTCCGAGGAAACAGATGCGATGTGCGGGGATAGGGGAGATCGTGACAGTGCATCAGCATCGGCATCCTTGTGGCCGGAACAATATACCACGCGAATGTCATATTTTTGAAGCCGAAGAGCCCAACGGGCAAGACGACCTGATGGGTCCTTAAGCGAAGATAACCAGCATAATGCGTGGTGGTCCGTTACTACATCAAAAGCACGGCCATAAAGCTAAGGGCGGAACTTGACAAGCGCCCAAACGATCGCCAAGCATTCCTTCTCGGTGACGCTGTAGTTTGATTCAGCCTTGGTAAGAGTTCTGCTGGCGTAGGCAACGACATACTCAGTGAATCCAGGCTTGCGTTGCGCGAGAATCGCACCGAGGCCGACACCACTGGCGTCGGTGTGGACCTCAGTTGCTGCCGTAGGGATCGTAGTGACGCAGTATTGGTGGCGAAGTGAGGAGACGACGAAGGGTACAGAAGGCTTGGTCACACTCAGAAGACCATGACGAGATATCAGTTGTGCTGCCTATAAGTTTGGTCAAAGGCGCAATGATAGAGGCGAAGTTGCGCATGAACCGGTGAAAGTAGGAGCATAACCCCACGAAGCTCCGTAACTGCTTCATAGTCGTTGGTTTGGGGAAGTCGGCGACAGCACGTAACTTAGCCGGGTCTGGAAGTATACCGTCGTTTGATACGACGTGCCCTAGAATCGTAAGTTGCCGAGCAGCGAAGTGACACTTCTTGAGGTTGAGTTGGAGCTGAGCATTCTTCAGGCACGTGAGGACGTGTTTGAGGCGCTCGAGATGTGTTCCAAAGTCTGGCGCAAAGACTACTATATCGTCGAGATAGCAGAGACAGATTTGCCATTTCGAACCCCGAAGAACCGAGTCCATCATGCGCTCGAAGGTGGCAGGCGCATTGCAGAGGCCGAAGGGCATGACATTAAATTCATACAGACCGTCCGGTGTCACGAAGGCTGTTTTTGGTCGATCGGCATCTGCAAGGGGGACCTGCCCTGGCTCCATTAGAAATTGAGAGGGCTGAATAAGGGAGCAGAAGTGGTTTCCGACTTAGAAAGAGGCTTGATGGCTCGAAAAATGCTACTTCATCACGCATGCCGTCGGAGACCACAGGGAGCAAAACAGCTGTTGTCGGTGGAATGTCAGTGTCTTCTTTGACAACTAGCTTGTGCGCGGCTTCATTAGTGTGGTCGTAGGGCTGGTCGAAGAACGGAAGCAGTTCAAGTTCGGAACGGGCACAATCTATAACGGCACGATTACGGGATAGGAAATTCCAGCCAAGTATGATGTCATGCGAGCACGAGGAAAGGACGATAAACACAACAATGTAGTGGTCCTCCGCAATTTTGATTCGGGCAGTGCAGGCGGCGATAGGTCGAACAGGTTCTCCATTTGCTGCACGTAAGAACATATCAAGCGGCGTGGTCACCTTTCGGAGCTTGCGGCAAAGTTTGGCGTCTATAACAGACACAGCGGCACCGGTATTCACAAGAGCGTATGCATCGGCGCCGTCTACAAAAACTTCGACAATATTTAACGGCAAGGTGCGAGGACTTGAAGATTTCGATGGCGCAGTTCTTGCCCCTTGAACTGCGACGGCTAGTTTCCCTCATTTTGAGGGGCTGGTCGTGGACGCATGGGTGACAAGGAGCGTCGATTGGGTGAAGGTGAGCGACGATACGAAGTTGCTGGATAGTCACGGGAAGACGTGTTTGACTGACGATCCGAGCTTTCATAACCAATAGGTAGTCGGTCCATGTAGTTGCTTCGTGGTCGGACGTCTGTGTAGGCAGGCACGCGACGACGGCAGTATCGGGAGATATGGCCAGGTCCGCCGCACGCCAAACAGATCAGGCGGTTATCGCGCGTTTGCCAGGCATTTGCAGCAAGAGGCACCGCCCACGCGGCATACGGCTGAGTCGAAGCTGTGGTAGCGAGGGGAGGAGCCCATGCGACGGAAGACTGAGTAGGAGCGGTGACATGCGGCAGTCCATTGAACGGCGAGGGCTGGTGTGGCTGCTGCCTTTTTACTGCGTCAGCATAAGTAAGAGGCGCGGCGGCAACTTGCTGCTGAAAGGGCACTGGCATAACCTCGGCAATCTGGTCCTGAAGTGCATGTCGGAGCATGGGAGTAACTGTGTCGGTGGTTGCTCTTGCTGCTGCTGCGGGGGCTCTTGGCGCTGACAAAACGGCAGGAGGGAAAGCTGACGTGCGACCTCCTCACGCACAAAGTCTTTCATTTGTGCTAGAAGGCGGGAGTGGTCAGGTACGACGTCCAGTGCAGCGAGTGGTTGGTTAGGCTGAAATGGACGACGGGTGAGAGCTCGTTGCCGTCGAAATTCGTCGTAGTTCTGGCACAGAGTTACCACTGCAGACACCGTGCCAGGAGACTTTGCCAGGAGCATTTGAAAGACGTCGTCATCAACACCTTTCATAATGTGCTGGATCTTGGCACTTTCGCTCATTACGGCATCGACGCGCTTGCAGAGATCGAGTATATCTTCAATATAGGCGGTAAACGTTTCGCCAGGTTCTTGTGCCCATGAGCGCAGGCGTTGTTCGGCGCGCAACTTCCGCACGGCAGGGCGACCGAAAACCGAGGATATTGCCTGCTTGAAAGTGGCCCAGTTCTTGAACTCGGATTCGTGGTTTGTGTACCACAGTTTCGCCACATTAGCCAGTAAACGTTGACGGTGCTCAACTTAGCAGCGTCATCCCACCTGTTTGGTCCACTGACTTTTTCGTAGGACGACAGCCAGTCCTCGACGTCCTGGTCTTCGGCGCCCGAAAAGATCGGGGGGTCTCGCTGGTGAACCGGGCCGGGGCAAGTAGGAGCCGCGAGAGGTGCTGTCTGTTGGGCAGGGTCAACTTGCATGGTCGACGGCAGGGTGCGGGATCGGAGTTCCAGGGTGTAGGTGATGCAGTTACCCAGCACGATCCAACAAAAGTAAAGGGGGTTTATTGAAGGACTCAGCAAGTGGGTGGTAACTCTAGAGGAAGGCAGGCGAACCCAGATGACGGTGCTCGATCGCCGATCTCGTGCCTTGTTTCTTGTGCTGATGATAGCTGACCTGATGGTATCAACGTCTTTCGTATTCACTACATTATGAATGTGTAAACTAGCCCATGTCACAGAAAATCTCATCGACGCACAGAATAGAAATTGAGGTTCCTTCTAGAATTGAACCAAAGCAATGTGCATGGAAGTCATGTGTCCTACCACAAATCTGCCTATTGCGAGAAACTGCAGCTGCAATACAATCTATGCAAGTGTCATCTCGGCGCAACAAGTAGGTGTAGTTCTAGTATGGGCTAGCCACTTGAAAACAATAAAAGAAATATTAAATATGAATTCCAATCGCGGAGCGAGCTATAGTCAAGCATTGCTCGACTCTCGGAGAATTACGTCAACGACAGACACATGATACACACCTTATCACACTGTTCCGTTCAGTTTGCCTGTGTTCTTTAACGTGTCCACTAATCTTAATCAAATGGACTACCCTACAGGCGCTACTTATTTTGATGAGCCTGCCGAGGCCTCGATGTACGAACAGTACACAGTTCTTAATTATTTGAAAAAGGAGAAAAAAAGATACTACGTCGACAGCTACTCTCTGAGTTCTTCACGTCAAAGAGATCTTTGCTCGCAATGTGTATAGTACCCGGAAGACTTTTCCGCGTCACTTACCGTTGTCTTTTTTAAGAGGAGCTTCCGATGGATAAATCCTTTCCAAATTTCGGTGAAACTAGACGCTACGCATTTGTACTCTGACATCTGAAGTTTTTTTGAGTAACCCACAAGGTAAAGAATATTTTCTGAAGCAGGTAACTGAAAGCAAAAGTGATGGTTTTATTTCGATTAACAGTGTGGCACAAGTAAAGCCCGAAAAAAGAAAAAAGTAAAGCATTTACACAGACATAACACTATTATATATTGCGCGCAAAACTACCCGGTCGTAAGCCAAAGTGAACGTTCGAGTGCTGCTGCACTATAGCTAGATGACATATATGGCGAGAGTGTGAGCGCAGTCACTGCCTATTCTTTATCTATTGGGCGTGTCATCATTATTTGTGTAGCTTACTCATCTGTATATACCATGATCATCAGTGTGTGCCAGCTCGAGCTTGTCTCGAATAAAGCACTTCCTCATAAGTGGTGGACGGTGCTTTTCGATCGCCTAGTGCTTTTGCGCCTTATCACTGGAGCTCAGATCGGTTCGTTGGCTACTACCACCTACAATGGCAGTTCGAAATAGTCCTGGTTTGCTCGACACCGCCGGCCCACTGCAGCCTCTGCCGTTCGCTCTCGTCATCCAGAGCCAGCAGCGTGATCCGCTAGTGTTATCGGGGCTCAAAGATGATGACGTTGAATAACAGCTATACACCTACAATCTCGTCAGCGAGATAAACAGGTGCGATACTCTTCACACATTACGCACCATCTATTTCTAAAAGACTAATTTTTTAAACCCTGGTTTTGGAACCATCTGCAAGGTATTACCACCGAGTCAAGTGGCGGGTGAATCATACACCTTGTACATTGAGGACGTTCTTGCCGTGTTCAAGTGCGCAAACTCATCTATGGCCTAAAGCGGCCAAATACGCCATATTATCAAAGGCATAAATACCGCCACATTCAGAGGCCTTGCGTCGCAAAATCCTACCAAGACTTAAGAAGTCATCATCACTGGCCAGATATTAACTAGCTTCAGCCGCTCCCTCTCTGCTATGATGCGTCGAACACTCGCCTTCCTGTGGCTCTTGACACCCTTGCCCTGGTCCGCGATATCGTTCATGAGGAGCTTTTTGGGCGACGCTCTTTCTGATTGCCACCATCAACTTTAGCCTCAGCTCCAACCAACTTGCGGAACATGACTAGGCAAGAGATTGCGTCCGCGTCACATCTACCTTGTTCTGCCGAATCCAGACTTCGTCAGGTACCAACGTACACCGAAGTTGCGGTGCTCTTTGCAGCCACTCTGTGCCAGTGGCTACACAAGGTGGCCATGTACCTGTGGCTTCAGGGTCACCACCGATGCGTCCGCAGCCGGATTACATCATGCCGCGCCCTCCTCGACCAATCTGATACTATTACAGCTATAGGGGCCACATATCTCGCGTTTGCCGAAGACGCGAATAGGGTGAGCACCGTGGCTACAATACTGAGGAACACGAGCGCATCCGTCCACTCATGAACTACAAGGGCAAGTATTACCGGTCTTCCTTTCAGCGTTCGCTTTCTGCTGCTTACAGTATGGGTATGCCTGTGAACTCCTGTGGGCCTCGCCGCCGCTCACCATCTTCAAATTGTCGTTTCGTGTCGCCTCTCTGGCCCGCCTTCAATGTTATGAATGCCCACTCAGAAAACTCTCTGATGCAGTCTTAAGCTAGATTCGCACGCGAGAGCTAAGCCCCACTGCTCCACGGAGTGAATAGTCACGCGATTAGTTTTATCCGGCGCAGCAGTGGAGACGTCACATGCACACAGCCGAAGCTATACGCTCGCGAAATCCTCGTCAATACTCTCGACTCCTATGCTTATGCAGCACGCTCATGTGATCATGCTGGCCACGCGCTGTGACTGAAAACCACCAATCCACCACCAAAACAACCAAGAAACACTCGCTTCTTCCGCTGCCAAACGGAAAATATGCGGTCGTTGCGGCACAACTAAACCATGTGGACTTGAAGCCAGCAACCTGCTTCCTAGCCATGCGAATCCTACCAATGTTGAAAAATTTTGTACGCCGAATCCTCTCAATCGAGACCAGACAACTATCGAACGGAGCGATGGAATTGGCAGCGACACATTTTCATTCGTGCCATTCCGCTTCATCCGCTCTCCTCCGCTCGCAGCATGGATGGCAATGTGTCGAAACAGTTTACGAACTACACCAAGAACTGTTTTGTCTTAAAACTTTTAAAAGCCCATGCAAGTGTACAAAAAGACGTACCAAAGATCATAATGCTACACTGAACTGCATTAGCTTTGCACATATGTTCAATGGGCTTCTAAAACAATAAACCATAAAGGTGATGACCACTTCCAGCACAGCTTCCTCAAACACGTGAATGCTGTTGTGATGAGCAAGATCGTGTTCATTGGAAGTGGTACTGTCTATTTTTTTCCATATAGCATAGAAACGTCCCAGATTTCTTTGAGCACATCTACTTCTGTTTAAATTAGGTTGTCATAGCCATAGTGTCTACCACTACTAAGTGAAATTCTCTGCACTGCCGCTACAAAAAAAATCTAGGAAATTGCACAGATAGTTGAAACATACATGATCTTGACTTGTCCACAGCCACACTGCAAGATAGTACGTATTTCAAATCCTAGCCTCTAAAAATAGCAGGGAGAAAACAACTTCAGCTTTCAAGCTTAAGTGTACTCAAATAGTGAACACATTACCAAATGCGTAATAAATGTGACCTTTCTTGATTCAGTATTTGGAAAGATTTACATTATGTACCACCGATCAAATTCAGGAGTGCTTTCTTGCAAGAGAGTTCTCAACGTCTATCGATATGTTTATGCAAAATAAAGATTGTGCTCAGAGCTAAACAGATAGTGTCTGTAAGAGCACCAACAAAGACGTACAAACAACAAAATGCACAATGCATGCCTAAAGCTTATTTTCTTAGAATTGAGTCTTTTAGATCTGTAAGCACACACCTCATAACTCTGTTTCTTTAGCACACATGTTCGCTGCATACTCAGCAGACCGTTCCTTAATTGCGACGAAAAATTCTCGCTGTAGTAACTTGTAACTTAACTCTAACAATAAACGTAGCAAGTGTGAAATATTTTAGGCCCATCACCTAAATACATATTACCTATGATATGGGCTCATGGCTGAGAATTAAAACTAGTGCCTACCCTGTCAACTCTAGATGACATTGTACAATTGTGAACTACTCATTTTAGCATTTCAGAGTGAGAGATTCATTCCTGCACGCATCCGAAGTTGTTTATTTAACAAAATTAGGAAAACTACAATGATCTCAATGTGCGAGCTATCTATCGGTTATGTGCAAGCTTCTTTCCCAATCCCACATCATGCGCTTCCTTCACTTCAAGGTCAACACTTTTTGGCAAGCGCCGCATCTGACGGCAAAATGGCACCCTTGTCCTGAAGCCACGTTGTTCAATTCGAACGCCGCAACAAAATGAGAGCGTCGTTCATTCAGTGATTTCAATGTTCAGTTATATGCATATGTTTGTTAGCTCTGAAGAGTCTTTGCGCATGGGTGAAAAGCTTTCGATATCCATGAGTGAGCTATTTTGTTCGGACCCGACCGGATAAATTGGTTGTACCGGCTCGGACACTCGCAATAAACAATGCAAAACTTCCTAGATTGGTGTTGTTTTTGCCAGTCTAGGCCAGTTAGGTCACCTGGTAATAACTACAGACGCCAACCTCTATTTAGCAACGAAAGAAACAAAAACAATTTACCAGCGGAAGCAAGCTGCACGAATCACCAGCGAGCCCCCACCTGCTGCAAAAAGAGCGTCTGTTTGTTCATGATAGTACTACCAGCAGGCTTTCTTCTCGCGGTATTGCAGTCCAGTACGCCGCAGCTGCGTATTTGCATGTTATTTTGCTAACATCCCCAAGGGAGAGTTTGTGTTCTCTAAACTGGTAGATGTTCTGTGGCATGACCTCATAAGCGTGCTGCATAAGCATAGGAGTCCAGAGTATTGACAATTATTCCATGAGCATATAGCTACGGCTGTGTGCATGCTACGTCTCCGCTGTTGCACCGGACAAAAGTAATCACGTACCTTTAAGCGGGAAAACTGCATCCGCCGGACAGCCAGCAAACCCTTCAGACAGACCAACGAACTTTTCAATAGTATTGGTAGAAGGTGTACGCGTCGAAGCTCTAGTGGATACCGGCGCTTCTATTTCGATTATTCGCTCGGACCTTTGTTCCCGTCTCCGCAAAGTCACAACACCTTACTCGGGCTTCTCTCTCTTAGCTGTGACGAACGCCACTATTCGGCCACTCGCCCAGTGTACAATTCGTGTTTTCATAGACGGTATGCTCATCATACTATTGTTGCAGTTCTTCGTGAGTGCACACACGACCTCATTTTGGGGTGGGATTTTCTGCCGTCTGCATGCGCTTCTATATGTTGCCGTCGGCGTCTCATTCCTATCAATGTCACGGACTCTTTTTTACCTGAACACGAAGGACGCATTGGCCTCGTCAACACCTCAGATTATGTTTTTGGCCATGTCAAGAAGAAGCAGTTTGCGTTATTTGCATCAACATCATGGATGGCAACGCGCATATACAATCTTACGGCTACAGCGTACATTGGGGCATGCTGATCATTTCACGTCTTGTCTGCTTTTCTGTAGGGTCTGCTTGCATTACTGCCTTTATTCGGACCGCATCAGCGTTATTGTTGCCTTGTGAATCAACAATCACTTACACTATTTACCCGCATCCCGATGCAATTGTTGCGCTTTTTATAGTAAAGAATACAGTGAGTATGAGAGTGTGTGAGCTTCTTATAATACGTTTTCTAGCTGCAAAGTCGCAGTGGACATTATTCCGCGAAGCCGACGCCACAAGAAATCGTTGGTAGAGGCGGTTTGAACGCGGTATCTGTTTCCCTGAATTACTGTTTCGAGAGTTTTTGCCGTGGAAGCGTACCACTGCAGCAAAGTTTAGGACGGCCAGGTGATCGCCATAGTCCGGGCCATGTAGCTGAAGCGACAAAGGATAAGCGCGAGAAGAAGCAGAAACACACGTCGGCGATAATGGCCAACGCAGATGATGTGGCCGAAGGAGAGCGTCCCGAGAATTCTTTTTCTTCTTGCTGTGAGCAAGGAAGAGGGCTAGCGTGTGCAGTGTGTTTATGATTGCGTAGTCAAGAGTCCGACGGAATACCATCTGGTCCGGGACAAACATAGTGCAGAGTAACAAAAACACCAACCAAGGTGAAATACACAAAAATTTGAAAGACCGGTCGGCTTCCTACTCGGGAGCGTTGTTCACAGTGACCGCAGATGGCGTAGAGCGCTACTCTTATGCATGTTTAATCACGTGTTGCAGATGTCGCGCGTACACGGAGGGGAGTGTCTCAATATTTCTGTTCAACGTATGCGCAGTAGTTTGAATGGCCAGAGATTCCATGTGCAGTAGTAGTAAAAACTTTCCGTGGCAATAATAATACAGGCTTTGTCCCCGTCGATAACGTAACCAGTAGACGCAACATGTTCTGCGAAGACGTTAGAAGTTATGACGTTGTTCAAAAGTTCCCGGAGCCTCCTTTTGTAATTGCCCGTTTCGCCAATGTATCCGTATTCACTGTCTTTGGAATCAATTTTATTTACTACACCAGAAAAATTATGCCAGTGCAACTTATCTTTCACATTTGTGAGATAACCTTTGAGCTTTCGTGGAGGAACGCGAGCCACTTGGACGTCGTAGCCGCTAAGTAGATGCGCCGTGTAGTGGAAGATAACGTACCTTCCACTACATAGCGACCTAAACGCAAAAATTCAAAGAGACCTCCAAAAGCCGCTAAAAGAGGTCTTTCGCTTCGTGCCGCCTAAACACAAGTCGTTATAATACTCTATTCTTTGTAACAATGAATCAGCGCCAGCTATGTGTGGATTGCCTAAGATTCACAAGACAAATGTCCCAATCCGCCCGATTGTCTATTTTACAAGGTCGCCTCTGAAAAAGATTTAGGCTTACCTGCAGAGGACCCTCTCGCCACTCGTTCGAAATGTGAAACGCACTTATGGAATTCCAGTGACTTCATTGATAAGGTACGCGACATGGGTACGAGATGACAAATGATGTTCTAGCATCTGTGTGAATGTACGGGTCGCTTTTTACAAGTTTAACCTGCGGTTCGGGCGAATTGACCTGTGCAAGGCAGCCTGTGGAGGCCAGAACAATCTTGCCGGACAGAACGCCCTCGATGTTCCTGGATCTGTTACGGGTACCTTAGTTCTGGCCTAAAGAACACAGCTCTTATAGTTAGCAGCAATACCTACAAGCAAGTGCAGGGAACTGCAATGGGCTCTGCTGTTGTCCGTCACTGTCCGCAAACTAAACATTGAAGGTTGGTTGAAAACTGTGGCTCTCACTTAATTGCTGCTCGATTCAAGACTTTCTTTCTATATTGGGTATGAATATTTTTTGTTTTTTGCAAGGGGCTCCTCTGCAGTATTCTTGAAAAAGCTAATTCTGTGGCAGCGTGGTACTGTTTACCGTAGAAAAATAAACAACGGCTGCCCTTCGTTCCTTGACGTCCTCGTGAAACAAGACAACAGGCACCTCACTTTCAGCATTTACAGAAACAAACACACACCGATTGTTTTCTGAGCCTAAATTCTGTGCACCTATCGTGCCATAAACGTTCTGTTGTGCCTACACTCGTAAAGTGCGCTTGGAATATTTGTTGTAAGGAAGAAGAAGCAGTAGAAGAGGTAGAGTTCATTCGACGGGAGCTGGCTACTTGCGGATACCCACTTTCCTTCGTGAACTTGGTACAGCGACAACTGCAGCGCCCAGCTCAATCGCACACCATCGCTACAAGAAAACACGCATCGGTGCCTTACGTCCCAGGCTTCAGTGAAACCCTCGCTCGGTCTTTGCGTGGCTACGACGTCCAAGTAGCTCACGTTCTGACACGAGAGCTCATAGGCCGTCTCACAATTGTGTAAGTGTGACATAAATTTTCCGGTGTAGTGTATAAAATTCCTAGCAAAACCTGTGAATACGGATACATTGGTAAAATGGGCAATTACGAATAAAGGCTCCGGGAACATTTCAACGACGTCAAGAACAAGAAAGTAGCTTCTAATGCCCTCACAGAGCATGTGGCGTCTACTGGGCATGCTATCAACTGGGATCAAGCCTGCATCATTGCCACGGAAAGAAAGTTGTTACCGCGATTGCGCATAGAATCTCTGGCCATTCAAACTGCTAACCATTGCGCATACGTTAAACACAAATATTGAGACACTCCCCCATGTGTACGTCCGATGTCCGCAACACGGGACGAAACGTGCATAAGAAGAGCGCTCTGCGTCATTTGTGGTCCTTGTGAACAAGGCTTCTTGTGGGGAGCCAAAACTTTTTTTAATTTCTGTGTATTTCACCTTAGTCGGCGTGTCTGTTACAATGCACTTTGTTTATGATTGTTTTTCAACTGCGCGGGAATGCGCGGTTAGAAGACGAAATATGGGAGTTCGTTGGACGCGGCCCGAGCGGACGGTCATGCAATAAACGCTGCCTCCAACCTGACTCTGGCTATTCTTTCGCGTTGCCAGCGGGCACTTTGATCTCCAAGGGGCTGTCAATAGCAACACCACAACAACACCAAAACCTAACTGCCGCAGTCGACAGGATCGACAGAGCTCACAGCGAGAAAGAAGCCAGAGCCTTGGTGTAGGTGGGCTGCTACGCCATCATCGCGACTTGTCCGACCTTTGAGGTGTTTGTGTGCCTACGAAAGAGGCGCGGAGAGTGGCTGGCTTCCGAGAACAATCGGAAGAAGTTGGAATACTATCGCAGTGAGCCTGAAGAAGGCTAGTACAGCTAGTCTTGTGTTTGTTCAACGGATTGAAGGAGCATGGAAAGGGAGCGTCTGAATGAAGAAAGTGCCGATCATCGTGGCATCTGCAATTTGCTGAAGGAGGCCTTGCCAGGACGACAACAGTGCCAAGAGAAAAATCGCTTGGGGTCGAGAGCGACCCAATAGCATCCAGCGCAAAAGACAGTGGAACATTGCTGCAATGTAGTAATTGTGTGCTGCATTTTTTATTCTGTTATTCTATTTCAACACCACATCGACATTCGGTGCCATCGGAAGTGTGGTCAGTTACTGATTCAAGAGACTTTGAAGCACGTCCATTCAAGAAGTGACAGAAGCAGTCAACGGAAAGCGCCATTTCGTATGGTGATATACGTTTCGAGCATTCTTGTGATGATTCTGTTGTGAATGCATTTGCATTCTGGCACTCTCTGGGAGTTTGTAAATATGTACAAGACGGACAACAGCTCAGATGATGGTGTCACCTCATATGAATCGAGTAGCACAGTCTCGTAGAAACTCCCGATTGAAGCTCCCAAGCTTGAGCTGGTAATCTAGAAACTGAAGTCTTCACGCGTTTCACATAATGCCGTGCCGTTCCGCAGAGAGACGGGAGAGATAGGGGAGTAGGCGAAAGAATTAGGAGCTGTTCTCCCCTGCAAGCCTGCTATTGACACTGTGATTCCGGCATGATTTAAAAACGTTGACGCCTCGTTGAGTGCGCTTAGAATTCCCGAGGAAATTCTGCGTGCCTTGATACTGCCTTTTCTCAGCGACGCGATGACGACATCCGGGATTGGCCAGTCGATCAGTCGCACACTCTCTTATGGAAAACTTAAACAGACGGGGCTTAAAGAGCTTAGCATGACCCAAGCTGAGAACCGCAAGTGGTTCACAGATATAAAGAAGGAGACAGGAGAGTCGTGAAGTCAGTTAGCTGCGAGATTAAAAATAATGTTTACTAATTATTTAGGCCACCGAGAAATTGATTCATCGGAATAGTTGCAGGCTCAGCTAATCGTGGATAGGTTGAAACAACTGATGCCTCATGAGATTAAGTAGTTCATTACTGAGGCCAAAATCAAAGGCTGGCTGCAAGCGAAAAAGTTAGCCGAACTAGCGGCAAATTTTGAGTAAAGAACACCACAAAGAGTGACAGGCTACCTTCAAGCCGTGGCAAAGCTGGCACGTAATCAACATGATCAAATCAGACATTCTGCGAGTAACTCCCACTGTGGCGGCATGCTGTGCTTCACGTGTGGAGAGCCGGAACATTTACAGTGAGATTGTGAGGCGCAGTATGGCAATGGTGTGGAAGACAAACAAATTTCTTGTGTACCCATGAAAAACCTACACACGTAAGAGAACATACTCTGTGAAGCTCTCACATAATCCCACGCTTCTTGGGAACACATCAGCGCATATTTTTTTATTTATTTACAAATACTGCAGGCCATACTTGGGCTCAAGCAGGAGTTAGTTAGAATATCATTGAAAGCAATACCAACAATAAAGCTTATATCTATTGGTAAGTAGTAAAACGCAATCAACAGGCAAAACAAAAAACAAATATCTAAGCTTCACAGTAAAAAAACACAATACGTTTAGGTGATCAAACGTGAACGAACACGCCTGTTGGAGGCGCGCGTTATGTTGGCAAAAATATAACATGGCGATAAGGCTGACGTCGCTGCACTGCTAAAATGCTGAGTGTGTGGCGGCAGTGACGGGCCCGCACATGGTGTTTTTTTAGAGGCGAAGCTCCTTAAAGCGGCACCCGTTCGTCCCTCGTAGTAGTCGTAGTCGTAGTCGAAGTGTGTAACCAGTCTTACGTTTTGACCTCCAAGGTGGTGTCGGTGGAAGATTTCTTCTGTGCGTTGTTGAGCTATAAACAATCGCAGTGTGCGCGCTAACCAAAAGCCAAATTGTCTTGTCTCTCATTCCCCATTAGCAACCATTGGCATGTACATTGAGCTCTATTTGGCATGAAAGTGTTGCTACGTTATACTCACTGGGCGTAACCTCCTTGGTTTCAGAAAGGTTTAGACAGCGTTGAGCCGCAGGGGCATGGATACAGTGAACTAGTATATAAAATGAACTCGAGGTGGTTAAAGGTGGGAAGTAGATACGAAGAGCAAGCCGTAAGAAACCAAATGCCGAATTCTCCTGTCTCTCATTCCACATTAGCAGTCATTGGCATATACATTGAGCACTTTCTGACAAAAAAGGGTTGCTACGTTATACTCGCTGGGCGTAACCTCCTTGGTTTTAGAAAGTTTTAGCGAGCGTTGAGCCGCAGTGCCATTCTATAAGGGGAATATATGATGAAAAGATGAGAGATGGTGGTACTTGGAGTGTTGAACAGATGAATGGAAGGACACTCATACATATGCATGAACGGACGCAAGGATGACTGCACGGACGGACGGAAGCATGGACGGACGCAGCGGCGGATACATAGAAAAACGCTGAGACGGACGCACGAACAGACGCACGCACGTACGGGCGGATGGACGCTTGAACGGTCACACAGTTGGACGCATGGACGGACGGAGGCAAGAGCAAATGGACGGATGGATGCTTCGCCCCACTCTGCATCATTCACTCTGTGGATAACCGCCGCAAATGTTTCACTTGCGTTTCGAACGCCACGCGCGTCAGTGTAGCTATTATTATCAACGCTGCCGTCCCGCGCTTCACACTGTCTTTATGCCACAGCCACCACTAGCGAGCTCGCAGCTAACTCGGCTACCGAAGAAGCTCCGGTTATCCTGCATTGCACCCCTTCTACTATCTTCAGATGACTATGACAGTTTGAAAGAGGTGAGGCGGCTCACCGCAACCCGCGAGTGTAGAATAGCGAGGGCACCACCAAAACCAAAAGGAGTTAGAAAAAATTGGTCTCGTATCTGCATGTTACTCAAGAAACATCGTTGAAAGACAATAGACTTGCCCCTGAAAAGCACGAAGAAAACGTTTATTTGATGTTCTGCGGAAGAAAATCAGTTAATAGTATTCTGGAGGCGCTGCATTAGAGTGCCTTGAACGTGTAGAGGAACATAAAGTCACGTCACACGTGAGACATGAGCGCTATCTGGTAGTTATCTTGGATAAAGATGCACGCGACATGCGCACCCGTCTTGGAGGCTATAATGTGCAGAACGCAAGGCAACGGATTGGTGCTATCACCGTGTCGTCTTAGCAAATCATTGGAAACACTTGCCTCTTCGTAGAAGCATTGCAGTGTGAGAGGAGTGTAATAAACGCTAGAGTCCTTAGAACTACTTATGTATGCCTTTTCTAGTAAAATACACACGTACAGAATATGAACGTGTTGTTATGGTGCCTCATATATGCACAAATGATTGATATTTAAATTGGCAGTCGCACAAGTATAAACACTGAATGTTGAGCAATATAGGTGGGCGCTGAGGATGGTCTCAGTCATTTAGAGTATCACCTGGTGCCGTTTAGGGTACCGTAAGTGGTGGACAAACAGATAAATGTACAGACAGACAGACAGACAGACAGGCAGGCAGACAGACTATTTCTTTTGCGTCGAATGTCCCCGAGAAAGATTATCGTCTTTAAAAATGTACACAGCCTGCGGCCCGCGCTGGCGAGAGAGAGAGAGAGATTGACTTTAATTAAACATATCCTGAGAGGGCTGAGAAAGGGCCATTCGACCCTTAATTAAACCTGGAGGCTCCACCCAGGATGGCGCTGGCAGCCGAAGCCTTGTAGCAATGTCCCGGGCCCTCTGGACCGCCTGTAGTTGCAGCTTGTATTGATTGCTCTTGAGGTCTTCCTTCCAAGCCTCTTGGTTAGTAAGTTGTGCTGCGCTATGGGGGGGGGGGCACAGCCAGACCATCTGTTCGAAATTGCAATAGGGATGGTTGCAAAGGGAGCATGTGGGTGGTGTGTCGGGGTCGACTCTGTGTAAGGTGGATGGTGTTATGTACGTACGTGTTTGGAAAAATCTGAGAGTTAGAGCTTGTGCTTTGTTAAGTTTTGGGTGCGGTGCTGGGAAGGCACGTCTTTGTCCCCGGTAATGTGAAGTGATCTCGTGGTATGTGAGTGCTTTGTCCTGGCTGCAGAGATTATCGTACCGCTCACTCATCGAGGGGTCGTTGTCCGCGGCGCGGAGTGTGAGCTCACGCGCCAGGTGGTTGACCCCTTCGTTGGGATTGCAGTGGTCGAGTCCCTGTAACTGTCCCATGTGGGCTGGGAACCAGGATACGTAGATTTGAGCTTTCTCTCCCTTAACAAGGGTTTCTTTGCTCTCGTACTCTCTTATTACGTTGACGGTGAGTTTTCCAGTGCTTCTAGCTACTAAGCCAGCCCCGAACGTTCGTGCCGCCGTCTTAGAGTCTGTGTATATTGTGGAGTAGGCTTGGCAGCTTTGCAAGGCTAGCGCGATCGCCATTTCCTCTGCTTCGTGGACATGGCTTGTTTAGACGGTTGCCGCGTTTATGAGGTTTCCGTCTATATCAACGACCGCTATGGCAAACGCCTCCCTGCCATAGTAGCGGGCGGCATCTACGAATAGCGCGTGCGTGTTGTGTTTTTTTGCCTTGTTTATGAGTGCCCTCGCTCTGTCTTTCCTTCGCCCTTTGTTGAACGTAGGGTGAACGTTGCGGGGGATTGGCTCAACCCTAATGTGTTTCCTCACGTCATTACGAAGTTGTGTTCTTTTCTCTGGTTGAAAAATTGGGCAAATGCCTGCGTCTCGTAGGATGAGGTGGCCTGCCTGCGTCAACGACAGGCGTGTGATTTGTGCCACTCTCTGTGGCTCAAAAATTTCTTCGGCTGTGTTGTGCAGACCAAGTTGCTCGAGTTTCTCGTTGCTTGTGCTATTGGACAAGCCGAGTGCCGTTTGCAGTCCCTTGCGAAGCATGGAGTCGACCTTTTTGATTTCAGCCTTCGTAAGTTTCAGAAACGGGAACGCGTATGCTGCGTGACTTACGAGAAACGCGTGATACGCCTTCATGATGTTGTCTTCTAGGAGGCCTGCTCTCTTGTTGGCGATTTTAGCAATGCCTCTTGAAAAATTGTTCGTGCTTTTTTCAAGGCGCTTGAGTGCTTCTTTGTTGCGGCCCTCCTTGGCGCTTAACGTTAGCCCTAGTACTTTGACCTTATATACTTGCGGTATCGTTTGTTTGTTCTCAGCTTTGAGCACTTTTTGCTGCTCCTCTTCGCCCGAATTTCGTCGAGGCTGAAAGAGCGTTAGAGTAGATTTAGTGGGGGACAGTGCGAGTCTAGTTGGCTTAAGAAATTCTTAAGTTGTAGTCAGTGCTTGTTGAAGAATTTCTTCCAAGGCGCCATATGAGTGGCCACATGGGACCCATATGGTAATATCATCCGCGTATATGGCATGGTGCACGGATGGGATTTGAGCGAGCTTCTCCGACAACCTGTGCATCGCCACATTAAAGATCAATGGCGAGAGCACTGACCCTTGTGGGGTGCCAATATTTCCGAGTCTTTCGGGTTCGCCGCATTGCTCTCCTATGCGTATGGTGGCGGTTCGGTTCGCCAGAAAGTCTTTAATGTAGGTGTAGAATTTCTCGCCTAGGTTTATGTGCGATATTTCATCCAGTATGTGTTCCTGTTTTACGGTGTCAAAGGTCTTGGCGAGGTCCAGGGCTAATATGGCTTTGGGCGTGTGAAGGAGGCCCTAACATATGTGTTCTCTTAACACCAACATGGCGTCCTGTGGGGACAGTACCGTGCGGAAGCCAATAATGTTGTGTCGAAAGAGCCCATTGCTCTCAATGTAGTCCGTGATACGGTTGAGTATTGCATGCTCAGCTACTTTTCCAACGCAAGATGTGAGTGATATGGGCCTTAAGTTATCGATGCTCAGCGGTTTTCCAGGTTTCGGGATGAGCGACACTTTGGCACTACGCCATTTCTTGGGCACGGTACCCATTTCCCATGCCTCATTTATCTTCTTAGTAATGATTACAATTGCTTTATTGTCTAGATTCCGTAGCAGTTTATTGTCGATTCCATCTGGCCCTGGCGCCGATCTGCCATTGAGTTGTTGTAGAGCGTACCGTATTTCAGCTTCGCTGAATGGTTCGTCTAGCTTTTCTTGCGGTCGAACTCCATATGAGGGATTTTTGTTTTTCCAGGCTACTGAATTGCTTTCCAGTGGGAGATATTTTTGGCCTAGCGTTTTGAGGAGAGCTTGGGGTCCACCACTATCCTGGGCGTGCTTGTGCACCAGTCATTCAATTTGCAGCTGGGTGCCATCTCTGGTGGGTTTGTCGCTGTCCGCCATAAGGTGTTTGAGCAGCCCCCATTTGCTTCTCTTCCTCATTTTGTCATCTGCTTCATCACATGTGTTGTTCCACTGCTGGGCGCAGAGTGTTTTGGCGTGAGATTCGATTTCGCGTCAAGGTCCGCGATTTTTGTGCGTAAGTGTCTGTTGCTTGTTTTTACGCCACGCTTGTTTTAGGTCATGCTTTTTCTGCAGCAAACTGGCCAGGTGAGAGTCCATTGCCTGGATGGATTCATCAGTCTCGACTTCTTTGGTGGCCTCATTCGCTGCCATTTTTAATTCATTTAGGAGGCCTTCATATGATAGTTCTGTATTGCCCTTCTGCTGCCGTATTTTACGGAACTGGTCCCAGTCTGTGATTTTGAATTTTCTTGGTGCTTTCACCTCGTTCTCAACGGTAATTTTTAGGATGCAGTGGTCGCTACCTAGGTCTTCAGCGAGGTTATCCCAGGTAGCTCTGACGTTCTTGGTGAAGGTTAAGTCCGGCATTGTGTCCCGCTGTACCGAATTACCTCTTCTTGAAGGGAGGGCAAGGTTGTTTATCAGCTGCAGGTCCAGCGCATTCGCGCTTTCTGCTAACTTGGTGCCTTTGCCTTCGCTTTTTAAGTATCCCCATTCGGTACTCCTGGCGTTAAAATCACCCGCTACTATGAGCGGATTGTCACCCGCCATTTTTACCGCTCAGGTAAGTAGTCTGTTGAAATCTCTTTTCTTATCTGATGGAGGACTGTAAACATTGAGCACAAAGATGCTTCTTTTAATGGCTCTGTGTGGTAAGATTTCCACCAGGACCGTTTACAGGCCTTTTTTGTATACGGGGGCGTCGCTTTCGGCGAACATTACGTCCTTCCGGATGAAGGTAGCCACTCCTCGCGTCTTGTTCTGCTCGGGGTGCAGGGTCGGCCTGGCTACCCTGTACCCCTGTATTCCAGTGCTTTTAGCAGTTTTGCTTTCTCCACACTCCTGTAGCAATATTATATGCGGCTTTTTTTTACAGGCTAGCGATAGTTGTGTTAGTGCTGCTTTGCGTTTCTGCAGTGAGTTACAGTTCCACTACCAGATCTTAATCTCGTTATGGTCAGCAGCCATTTTGGCTTGGTAGCTTGTGTGCGTCGCGGCTCGTTAATTCCGCGAGATTGCGTGCTTTGACTGGTCGGACTTTAGCTCTAGAAGTTATGCTCGGCACGCTTGCCGTAACCGCTGGTTTGTCCGCGCTTAGCTTCTGAGGAGCACCTGCCACAGGTGGGTTGGCTGCCATCTTCTCCAGGCTCACGAGCTGGCGAGGCGGCGCGCGCTGCCGTAGGGATGGCCAGAAACAGACATGTTTACGGCGACGCGTGTTGTAAAGTCGATTCAGGAGTAGGAAATCGGAATAGGAATGGTCAAAGTAGCGACATCATTGAGCACGGGCAGGTTGAATCACAGCCAGATGATAGAAGAAAGTTTGTTAGAATGGTTGGCATGGACACCGCTAGAGATCCCCTACAGATCAGTGGTAAGGAAGAAAGTGAGCACAATACACTATCTACTAAAAACTCTTCAACAAAAGAGCAAATGAACGCTGATTCGTTGAAAAGTGCATCGCAGTAGATGAAAAATGAGTGGCATGGTTTGGTCCCGCCCGGGAGTGAAACGCGGCATTACGGGAAGTCATTGCGTGGCGGGCAACATCCGCAACACGTTAAGCCGAAGTTTCTTCTTTTCGAGTTTTGCGTTGAATTCGTATTTGTTTTTTGAGCTTGTGAGTTAAATTATGGCGCCTTGTCTATAGAAAATCTTCACATCAGCACGCCATAGTGTGTTTAGTGTTCATGTCTTAGAGAAAAAGGCAAGGCAGTGCATTAAGAGCCCATTCAATTGTTCTTCGCTTGCGTCTGAGGTAAAGTGTCAGTGTCGTACACGTTCTCTCTGCCAGCAGAGCTCCCGTAAATTGAAGGCAGAGCGAGTGCACATGACGCATCCCAAGCACTTGCCAAAGTCGTTAGATATCGTTCACTCTGACTGTATTTGAACTCGTCGATGTAAGCTAGTGGGAGAAGACAAATTCTCGCCATAGTTCAGGTCAAAGTAACATTTGTTTTTATTAAACAAACTGCGTGTGATGTTCTGACTGTTCTGAAATGCAGCGTACGTAATAAGTAGTTGTATGAAGCAACAACGTTGCGTTGCGATTTTCGCGAGTAGTAACCCTGGTTGTATGTATCTCTGGTTGTGCTGTTTGTTTTAGGGGATTGGTTTGCATGTTATTTTGGCTTAATTTCAACGATGTCTCGGGCACATCTGCTTGGACTCTTTTATTTTCGGTTCTTTTTGCTTGTTAACGTCGTTATGTATGTACGTAACCGCATAAGAACCAATACCAGGGATGTGTTGGCATGTAGGTTTGAGTAAGGTGCGTCATTAAGTGTAGTTAAACATGGGCCGCTGATGCGCTGTTCACAGATTAAACCGCATTGGCGAGGCATGTTGAGCCAGAATGTGTCACTCCCAATGAGAGAGCTTGAGAAACCAAAGAGAGCTTGAGACGTGTCTCCCATGCTTGGATAATTGCGCGATGTGTGATGTGTTTTGTTTCAGTGGAATTCTTGGTTGTATGTTCAATGGTCGTGATGCTGGGACCTTGCCGGCGCAGTGTTAACGGGCAGGTTTTGTAGTAGTAGCGTTCACTATGCGTTTTTGTTATCATTGTTCGCTTTTGCGTGTTTCGTGTATGTACTAAATTTTTTTTTGGAGAAAGCTTCTTTCGTCAAGTTACATGAACAACAAGTGTCCCGTAACATTCTTGAGGGGAGAGGAGTCAGTCTCAGTTTGTGTGTGCTTCTTGGAATACGTTTTCGAGCTGTAAGGCCACAGCGGACGCGGATCTGCGGAGTCGGTGCCACAGGGAGTCGTCGGTAGAGGCAAATTGAAGGTGGCGACAGTTTCTCTAAATTATTGGTTCAAGTGTTTGTGTCGGGGAAGCAAACCACTGCAGCCGATTTCAGGACAGTCAGGTGAGCGCCGCGGTTCGGGTTTTGTGGCTGACGCGACCGAGGAGCAGAAGCGTGAGATCAGGTTACGGTCCGTCGGCGATAGCAGCAACGCGGATGCTGCGGCCGAAGGAAAGCGTTTCGAGAATTCACTTTCTCTTCACGGAGAGCAAGCAGGAGTGGGAGCGCATACACTGTTTTTGTTCATGATTGTTTGTTTAACTGCCTGAAAATGCGCGGTTACAAGACGCAACAAGAAGAGCTCGTTGGGCACGGCCCGAGCAATAGAAATATTCACTGGCACCCATACCACGTGTCTCTTGCATAATGCAAGATAATTGAGGGAGAACTCTCTGACGCCCTTAGATGGAATATCACAGGTCATTCCTGAAGTTAATGGTCCCCGCCAGTTATTTCGGTGCAAAATAAAGACAAAACAGTTTGTTTCTGCGTTGATAACAGGATACTGAACAAAATAACGTGCTAAGATAATTACCCTCCCCCACGGATCCACCGCGCACTTGATTCGTTTTATAGTGCGGAGTACTTTTGCAGCCTTGATCTACAATCGGGCTACTGGCAAATACCAGTGTGTCAATCTGACAAAACGAAAGCCACTTTTTTCAACCTAGATGGGCTGTATGATTCTAATGTATTGCATTTCGGACTTTGCAGCCTGCCCGCTATCTTCGAACGAATGATCAATAGCGTACTGCGTCGCATGAATTGGAAAACCTTGCTGCTACCTCCACGACGTCATAGTGTTTTCGTCAATTGTTTTGAAACACCTCCAATGCCTCGAAGATGTCATAGCTTCCTTTGCAAAAGTTGGTTCACAGCTGAATACGAAAAAATACACCTTCACAAGCAACACCATCAAGGTTCTAGGTCACTTAGTCAGCAAAGGCAGTATTCGACCGGATTCTGAGAAGCTTGGCGCCGTCCTCGAGTTTTCGCGTCCATTGCGCCGAAAAGACTAGCGCACTTTTCTCGGATGGCATCCCACTTTCGGCGCTTTAACGCGACTTCGCAAAGCTTTCGTCTCCATTCCATCAACTGCTCCCAAGTTATGCGGCATTTCACTGGTCCGAAGACTGCGAAAAGGCTTTGTCCTGGCATTCAACACAACTATCTGTAACTTCGATCCAGGTGCATCTTCCACTCTTCACACTGACGATAGTCTTTATGTCTCGGTGCCGTTCTACTGCCGCGTGACAACACCATGCGCAGAAGTGTCATCGCTTACTCCATTTGTGCTATGACTACTGCCGAGAAGAATTACACAATAACGGAACAGGGGTGCCTCGCTGTTGAATGGCCGGTACAAAACTTTCACCTATATTTCCATGGCCGGTACTTCACAGTTGCCACCGACCACAAAGCATTGTGCTGGCTTTCGTCGCTAAAGAATATATTGAGTTGCCTTGGTCCATGGGTGCTTCGTGTACAGAAGCACAAATTAAATGTCGTCTACAGGTCTGCTAAGAGTACGGAGAGGCTTATGCTCACTTTCGCTCCCTTTTACCCAACCGTGATGGCCTACCGTCGCCACTTCCCACTCCGGCAATACCCATGGCGGGTCTCAGTCGGCTAAGATCCGGCAGCCCATTTACCCTTGTGTCGCATCAACGCGTTGACCATGACTGCCACTCTATATTGGCTTAGAAGCACATTGGTTTTTCCGAACGACCAACTTCCTCGAAAACCTAAGCAATTCAGACGGCACGATTGTGTTTTACATTGCTATATTTACCACGTTGAAGGAAAGAAATGGGTCCCCGTTGTACCACGTTGTGTACAACGTGAGGTTCTTGAGACATTTCATGATGATCCTGCTGCTGGGCATCTCGGCTATCAAAAACGTACGACAAAATACCCCGTTGGTTCACCTGGCCTGGCCAGTTGAACTAGGCATTGCCAAATATGTTTCTTTGTGTGCATTGTGTCAACAATTAAAACGAACCGGTATACTGCTCCTTCTGTCTTTCTGCAACCTAATTCTTGTCCCGCTTTGCTGTTCGAAATCGTCTGGATATACTAGTACGGCCCGCTTCTCATGACTTCCAATAGATCCTTGGATTGAGATAGCTGTTGACCACCTCACTGGCTACGGGAAAACAGTCTCGCTGCACGCTGGTACAGCCACTGAAGTGGGCATTTTTTATGCAAGACATTATTTGCGCAATGGAGCTACACGTGTTCTGCTCAGCGACTACTGCAAAGTTTTTTTTCTATGTTGTTGAGGTTCTACGCGCCTACAACACCATCCACAAAACAACTTCTACTTGTCATCCCCAAACAAATGGCCTGACGGAATGCTTTCATCGTACCCTCTCGGACTTAATGATTGTCATGTGCGTCATGCCCAATCAAACGAACTGGGATGCCAATTTGCCATTCGCAACGTTCACCCACAATACGGCTACGCAACGCGCCACGGACTTTTCTTTGTCATTTCTGTTCCATGGGCGCTTTCCGGGTGTGAATCTGGGCGTCTCCTTCCTTTCGGCTCCATGCTACCTTATGAGGCCGGTTATCCACAAACGTTTTGGCTCACCACGCCCGCTGCTGTCATCTGGGCCGAATCGACGCTGGCACTTCCCAGGAAGCTCGCAAGTCTTGCTTCGACTTAACTCACCGTGCTGTCCCCTTTTATCCAGGAGACGATGTTCTTTTCTCGACTCCCGTGCGCCCGGCTTATGCGAAAAATTCCTCAGTAGTTATTTGGAACCTTACATGGTTCTAGAACAAAAGTCCCCCTTTAAATACCGTATCTCACCACTTGAAGGTCCCTCCGACCCCCGTTGCTGCGGGACAGAAATTTTCATGTTTCTCGACTGCAGCTGTATACCCAATGAAACTCCTGATATTGTCTGTCGCGCGGCCAGAATGCCGCTTCCAGCGTCACGTGGGATTAAGTGGAACAACAGTCACTGACTCTTCTTTATCAATTGGGAGTCTCATTTTCATTTGTTTAGCTAGGTCAATTTAGATACCATCATCTGTGTGCGCCAGCTCGAGCTCGTCTCGAATAAAATGCTTCCTCATAACAGGAACACAGCGTGGAGAAAACTACAGTTGGTGAAAAGAATAATCGAAGCCAGCGCCAATGAGAAAGTTTTCTATTTTTGAGAAACAAATAGTAATTCCGACTCAAGAGTGCTTTGAAATCCCTGTTAATATCTGCCCATAAAAATTTACAGTTACAAGGGTGGCGCTCATGAATTTTAGGCAGTGTGTTCATTTGTAGGCCATGACGGCTGTGATATTATAAATTTGAAATAAAAACCCATCCACGTATTAGAGGGAGGACACCGTTAGTCAGCCCTAAACATTCCAAATTTATTGCTCAGCTCTCCCCTGACACCCAAACAATGGGCTGCCTAGCAAGCCGAGAAGGCAGCGAAGGGCCAGCAAGTGTTGGCTCAAAGCAGAGCGCCTTTCCAACCTCATCGCAGGGCACCTAATAAAGTTCATTGACCTGAGCATATCTGAAAATTTCATCTTCGATACCTCATAGTAACGTGTCATGGGGTAGCCATTCAAGCAGGGTTATACAAGCGAAGGTTTTAGGGTTTTACAAGAGCATTACTAGCAGAGTCGAAGTTGAATACAGGGCATTTGTGCTGTCCTGAGACCTCCGGCTATTCTGATAACTTGTTTATCGTGTGCTGAGTGGCAACGAGTGGTGACAAAACACACTGATCACTAGTAAAACCTGCTGTATTTCTTTTTTCTAAGCTAAGACAGCACTGCACACTTCTGCAAACTGATCGGAAGAGAACCTCGTCTTCTTCTATCGCTGCGCGTGTTCTTCGTTGTCCTCTTGGCGCTGCTTATTCAATATGGCATTTGCCCCCCTCCAGAGAGCAGCGTGTGATGCTCTTCTAGAAAAGACGGTGGAGTAGATGTATTGTGTAAATCAGTCTGAAAAGTAGGGATTCATTCGCACAACGAATGAAGCCCTACTTTTCGGGCTTCATTCGGCTGGAGAATAACGCCCAGGAGAGGGTGAGTGCGACCGAAACCCAAGAGGAACATCCCGCGGGGTCATTACACACGTGTCGACGTGAGGTGTTTCGTTGAAATGGCGCCGAGGAATAGTGGAAGGAAACCTTTGGTACCCTGCGACGCGATACGGGCAATACCGAACGATGTGGCCTGCTTCCCCATAATGAAAGCACAGGGGTCTATGGTCAGGGGTACGCCAGATGTCAGTCTTGCGAAGTGGTGGCCGCCTCGGCGTCGAAGTTTCTCTGTAGTACCAGGGCGCTGTCGGTGGATGTTGCTGGTGGTACTGATGTGGTGTCGGCACGTTCGCTGGCTGTCGGCGGACTACGTCTGCATAGCTTGCCCTGGGAGTGCTCGTGTTCGGCTCAGGAAGCGAGAGCGCTTGCCTGATCTCCTGGCGTACAACTTCCGTTACTGAGGCGATCGCGCAGTCATTCGGTTTGGCGACGAGTTTCTTGACCTCTTCTTGTACGATTTCTCGTATTAGTTGGCGCAAAGAACCTTCGTCGGGTGTTGTTGCTGTGGTAGTGGCTGCCACGCTGATCAGTGCACTGTGGGTTGGGCGGTCATACTGGCGATAACGTAGATGCAGTGCGCGTTCGATAGATGTCGCCTCCTTGGAGAATTCATCCACAATTGTAGGTGGGTTTCGTACGAGACCAGCGAACAGCTGCTCCTTAATGCCCCGCATGAGATGGCTAACCTTTTTGGCTTCGGGCATATTAGGATCCGCTCGACGAAATAGCCGCGCCATGTCCTCAACAAACATCGTAACGGATTCATTTGGTTTCTGAATCCGTGACTCGAGGAGACGCTGTGCGATTTCTCGTCTTTCATTGCTCGCGAACGTATCGAAGAACTTCTGCCGGAACTCGTCCCAAGACGACCACACGCGATTTGTGAACCATGTTCGGGCTCCGTCTTGACGCGGAAAATAAACGTAGCCCAATTTCTGTGTGGTGTTTCAACCGTTATCATTCGCTGGGTGCTCGAATTCCTCGAGCCAGGCATCTCCATCCTCATATGCGTTTCCGTGGAAGTCAACCGGAAGTCGAGGGTTCAAAACAGTCACCTGTGTCGTGCTTGGGCTGGACATGTTGGGGCCAGTGCTTCCAGGCGCCGTCATGCTTTCTGGCACAGTCACGCTTTCCGGCAATGAACCAAACTCCGGGCTGAGGCCTAACAGGCGCCGGCTGCTGCGGTGAACGGGGGTGTCGGTGCGCGGAAGTCTTTCTTGACCAGATGCGGGGCTCTTGTCAGGCGTCCCGAACATGTACCCAGCACCTCCACCAGTGTCACAATGCAGAAACAGCAGCAGTCGAATCCAGGAAACTCACTTTAATTGTACCAGAACACTGGCAAGCTGATCAGAAGAGAACCTCGTCTTCTTCTATCGCTGCGCGTGTTCTTTGTTGTCCTCTTGGCGCTGCTTATTTAATGTGGCATTATTGTTATGGGACGCTATTGCGGCATCGTCAGCTGGAACTTCTACTGGGAGATGCCGATAAGAGGCTATGTGGTAGTCGTCCCTAGATATATCAGGCCGAAAACACGCACCTCTTTTTTTTATCTTCGGCGGTAAGTAGGTGTTTGTAGTGACACCATTGTGAGACGGGAGCAAAAACGCATGGTATCGGATCGGTAGCTTCAAGACAGACACTTTAATAAAGGTGAGCATTTCTTTACGTACTTCAAGCACTTTTGGCATCTATCTATCTATCTATCTATCTATCTATCTATCTATCCATCTATCTATCTATCTATCTATCTATCTATCTATCTACCTATCTATCTATTTGCCTGCCTGCCTGCCTGCCTACCTGCCTGCCTGTCTGTCTGTCTGCCGGTCGGTTGGTCTGTCTGTCTGTCTGTCTGTCTGTCTGTCCATCCGTCCGTCCGTCCGTCCGTCCGTCCGTCTGTCTGTCTGTCTGTCTGTCTGTCTGTCTTTCTTTCTGTCTGTCGTTCTGTCTGTCTGTCTGTACACCTACGCCTGAGTGCTCCCTTGATCACACCATTAAATTGGGGTACGCCAAACTTTGTACGGTAGGGTAACATGGTTTCACGGTTACGTTTCCCTCCTCATAACATAAATCATGCCTCAACTGCGTTGCGTGCGTCATCAATAATTTTGAGAAAAATTCGGAAGATCCAACATAGCTGGGTATCGACGTTATGCGAATCTTGCAGAGGGAAGGGGACCATGTTCCAGATTTTTTTATTGAGGGACATGTCATGAAATCATGCGAAATATACGTGCGAATGCTGAACGCACAGACATATGTTCAAGAGTTGCATATGTTCATAAAACCCGTTGTTGGCACTGGCGCAACGATGCCAAATGAAACATTTGTATTAACAAAATCAGAAGCTGATATGAAGCGCTGCTGTTCGCGAAGATGCTTGGCCTGGTCTCTGCTACATAAATCGACTTCATCGCTTGGCAACTAACGACAATTGACGTTACCCGACGTGACAGCTGTATCAAAAAAGTACATAAGTAATGTTTACAAAATTAGATAGGTATAACTGCAGCCACTACTGACGCTTCACGGAGATTAACGTCTATTTAAAAAGCAGTTCCAAGACCTGGCCTAGCTCTGTGGCAGAATGCTTGGGTTCAATTCCAGCTGGCATGCTGACATATATTCTTTGGATTCATCTGATCGACGCTACCGATAGTGGGTGTTTCTTAGCTCTCGTGCGTTAAAATCGGCCATGTGTGTTTTTGTCGTTCCTAGGTAGATACTAAATGTCAATTACTTGTGGCACATACCCGCCTACCAGTGGCACACATCTGCCCGTGGCTATGAGCCACTGTCTGGTGGGGAGTTTTTGACAAAGTACGCGACAAGATTGTGAAATTATTCACGTCTCAACTAGCGCGGCAGTTCCGTCAAACTATTGTTCCCTGCCATGCTAATTTTGGTTCACGCCTAGTTTAGAGTGTGACCACGAGAGCACCCAAATGCAAGCTGCTAAAAGAATAGATAGATAGATAGATAGATAGATAGATAGATAGATAGATAAATAGATAGATAGACAGATAGATAGATAGTTACGCTCAAAGTCGCTGAAGTTCGCTAAGAAATACTTCGCATTCAAGAAACTGTGGCATCTACCAAGGGGTGGGTATGTGCCATAGGTGATATATTTTTATGCTCAACTAGGAACTGGGCAGAATGCACCTGGATAACTTTAACGCTTGAGCGTTAAAAAAAGTCCCAGCTTTGACACAAACACGAAGCAATGAACTCGATTGCGACAAATTGGAAAGTCACGCAGAGAATGGCATGCAGATGAAAACGTGCCCGGCGATTTTACGCAAAAAAAATTGGCAGATCCCACATACAGTGAGAATAAATGATTTGCGAAGCACGAATGACAAATGTTGATTTCTCACTTTAAAATCAGCACAAGTTACGAGGTAGAGGTAAATTATGCCGTACATGACTTGGGTGTCGTGATTATTATGTTTGAATGCGTAGTGTACCTTCGTCATTTATTCACGCCACGTTACGCAAGATTTAGTATATGTGGAGCTAGCGAAACGACCACAAGCAGGCTATGAGTCTGGTATGTTGTCATATTCTTACATGACGCGCATGTCAGGGTTATAATGTTAGCACCAGTCATATATTTCATTGTCCATTGACGACACGTAACACCAAATTTGTTATATGCCCCGCCGCGGTGGTCTAGTGGCTAAGGTACTAGGCTGCCGACCCTCAGGGCACAGGTGCAATTCGCGGCTGCGGCGGCTGCATTTCCGCTGGAGGCGGAAATGTTGTAGGCCCGTCTGCTCAGATTTGGGCGCACGTTGAAGAACCCCAGGTGGTCGAAATTTCCGGAGCCCTCCACTACGGCGTCTCTCATTATCATATGGTGGTTTTGGGACGTTAAATCCCACAAATAAATCAATCAATCAAGTTTGTTATATGTGGTGCTAGCAAAACGGCCACGAGCGCATCATTAAGGGCCCAGCATACTTTCCACCACGAAAAAAGGGCGTGCGAGGGAGTGTCGCTCCCCTCTTGTAACATGGACAAGGTATGCGTTGAAGATTAGAGTGAGTGACCCCACACGATGTGGATAGAAGGATGTATATATGATTGTGGCTGTACTCTTTTGATCAGGCGGCAGCTGACGCCACCTAGCCGTAACACTTAGTAAACTAACCATTAGACATCTTTTTTTTTTCCTTTGAATAGTGAGGTTGAGGATTCGTACTTTGCAGTGAAGGGTTTAATTTTCACTCGTGCCTTGACTTTGGCCACCAATCAGACAACCTCCTTCTCGTTAAGTCTACGCGCTTAAAGTCTATTTTGCCCTCTCTTTCCCTAAACCCAAGTGCTTTGAAAAACTCTGCGCCATCATTCTGAACTATAGGGTGAAGCCGTTTACAGAACATTATCAAGTGTTCGGCAGTTTATTCTTTCTCTCCACACGCACTGCATACTGTGTCTACCCCTTTGTATTTGGCCCGATATGTCTTGGTTCGCATTACTCCCGTTCTGGCCTCAAACAGTAGAGAACCACCCCGAGTATTATCATAGATCCTTTCCTTGGCAATTTCCTTCTTAAAAGTTCGATAGATCTATAGTGCGGACTTCTTAATCATGCCGATTCTCCACATGTCAGTCTCCGTTTCCTTCGCTTTCTTCCGACGCGTGCTCATTGCGCCATTTTGCAGGATGGCGCATTGGTGACGCGCGCTCAATGCGCCGTCTTGCGGGATGTGCTGATAACACAATTATTCCCCAGAAATGCTCGTGAGCAGCGGTGAGTGGTCGATATAAATCGCTTGACGTTTGAACGTTGAAGGACGTGCCTCTTCGTGGCTCAGTGGTCACGCCTCACACTCACATCTCAGCTTTTTCGGGATTTCTTTCTTGCGATATATATATATATATATATATATATATATATATATATATATTATACATATATATATATATATATATATATATATATATATATATATATATATATATATATATATATATATGATGAGTGAAGGCAACGCCAACGTCAGCAGCAAAATTCAGCCGAGAGTGTCCATATAATTGCTATTGCAATACAAGCTGCCATAGGCAATGCTGACTGGATGAATGCAAACAATAAGTATCAGTGTTCCAGGAAGAATTGAACACTATCAACGTGTGCCGCGATGAAGTATTCTAACACAAAGCCGCGCCAATCCTCCGATATACTTTTCAAATAGGTGTCATTCACTGAAGTAGATTTGTGTTTCGGTGTAGACGTCTACCCTACTGGCGTGCAACAGCGCTTCAAATAAGCTTACCGCTTCTGCTGTTGCTGATATCAATGCCACTATTGGCATCATTAGGCTACTGTAAAGAAAGCGGAATATAAAACATATGCGGCTGTTGAAGTTATCTGTGTGCGTAGATGTGCACAAATATTCATTTCCTTTTCATAACATCTGGCTAAATAAAAATTATTGCACATTTACAATCCATCTACATGCTTCACCTGACGTCGATGTCTAAGGTGCCTGGGATCTGCCGAGTTTTCGGTAACCTTAACTTTAACATAATTTTTTTAATTGATGTGAACCTCTCATTGAAGAAAAGCATTGGAGAAACTGGTTTTTTCAGCTTCAATGTTTTTTTTTGTTGTACACATACTCAGGATTGGCGTTCAGCTGGTCTCGTTACGGTTGCTGGCTCCAACCTTCATCCACAAAACCGGTGTTTCCTAGTTAAGAACAATTCCTAAGAGATCGAACGTAGGTTTATTTACAATTTTGGCGAATGAGTGAAGCAATCAATGCACCAAGAAAGTTTTTTGTATCAACGACCTCAGCCTTCCAAACCCATGTGAAGGAGCAGAATTATAGCCACTCGTTTGATAAGGAACATGAGCGAAATGTTGATAGGGGATCGCAATCGCAACTCTCAAAGATGCACTCTGCTCAGGCCTCTAAGACGATTCTACACCTGAAGGCGAAGAGGTAGAGTCTGAAGGAGTATGGGGAAACGATGGTCCCGCAGGAAAGGAGGGGCCGCTGACCGGAATATTTGCTGTTGTCAATGAATGCGTTCAGGTGCTCGTTCGATGCGAACGCTTTCGATGGCGCGGTCTCACGGATTTGAACTTTACTCGAGAAAGGCATGTTTCTATTACGCCTGTCGGATTTTCGCAGCCCAACCAGAGGGAACCGCCAGGCCCAACTAAATACAGTGTTGACAAGCACACCTCCAGCATGTTGCACTAAAAAGCTGAGCGCTATGCTCCCAACGAAGAGCCGATATCACGGAGAAAACAATTAGGCACACAGGTCCACAAACAATGGCGTCGCCCAGACGAACTCAACGGCCAAGTGTAACAACTCCTCCACTTAAAAAATTATCTGGTCACCGCTCACAATGACTAGGCAAAAAGAGAATGGCCTGTAAATATGACAATTGCCTGACTTGGAGCCCCTAGCTGCGAACTCAACAAACTCCCAAGCTACCTCACAATGGTCGACAGCAGCAATGCTAATTACATAACTCAATGACATGCCGTAGTCAAGTGCCTTGGATAAAAATGCTCTACGCTTCCTATGCAAAACAAACGAGAAGCATGGTGCTTTAAAATTTTGACAAAAATTGGTGCCACCAAGTTACATATTTATATTTGTTGAAACACTTACTGAAGATTTATCATATTACTGCATTCCAGTGCATAGAGTTGACGAAGACAAAGCAGACATACTGGCGCGAGATAATCTGTGGTTGGCGCTGCTCGCTTAACCAGCTGTAAATACATCTGTGGTTACCCCTCTCAGTCGGTCTCCTTCTCGTAAGATATTTGGTGGAGTCATGTGATCCCCGTCCTCGCCACGAAACTCCGAAGCGGACGCTCCCTCGCCGCTTTCAACATGACCACTCAAGACTCAGCGACATCCTCCCTGGTCAGCCGCCCTTCTTCCCGGCCTGTCAACCCAGTGTCCGGAACAGCTAGCTTGACGCTTCCCGCCCTCAAAGACCCTGGCATCATATCGGGCGGCGAGGTTTCCGGCGTCGACCAGTGGCTTTGCCTCTTCGATCGCGCCAGTGCCACTTACAGGTGGGATCCCACACTTATGCTCGCAAACGTCATTTTTTATCTTGACAGAACACCTCGTGGTTTGAAAATCACGATCATGACATAACAAGCTGGGACAGCTTCAAGGAAAAGATCCGTGAGCCTTTTGGCAACCCCTTTGGTCGTCGTGAACCTGTGAAGAATGAGTTGCTGACTCACGCACAATCTTCCATGGAACCCTACATCAGGTACATTCAGGCTGTCCTCTCACTATCCCGCGAAGCTACGAAAACATGTCCGGGCCTGACAAAGTTGTGCATATTCTAAAGGGTATCACCGACGATGCGTTCAACCTGTTGGTTCAACAATGCGTTCAACGATGCGTTCAACAATGTGTCATATGTTGATGAGATCGTTCAAGAGTGCCACCGGTTCCAACAAGCTAAAAGCAGGTGCATCTTCCATCAGTTGCAGCGCCTTCCGAACACCGCTGTGACGTCATCGTGTCTCGACACATATCATCCACCAGATACCTGTGACAACTTGACATGACTTGCCAGGCGGGAACTTGGAGCGGCTGCTCCAGCTAAGGTGGGACCAACGTCCCCTGACCCCTCTCCTTCAATTCCGTTGCCCCTCATTCGAGCAGTCCGGCAGGAAATTGCCAGTATGGGAATTCACTGTATCTCACCGCCTCCATTCACCGACTACCAGTCCCAATTTACGCCTGCACGTTCCTTCCCGACCCGCTCTCCCTCAACAATCCGTAATCAGTCCGCAGGGCGAACGCACGATGACCAGCCAATCTGCTTCTCGTGTCACCAAATTGGTCACATTTCTCACCATTGCAGAAGTCGCTGGGGTCCTCCAGCCCAAGCCTCCTCTCGTCCCTTTTATGTACGTCCTGCCTATCGCCATCAGACCAGCCGCGACCATTTCGCCCAGGAACCTGCTACTGGACACCGCTACTCCCGCTCTCCATCCCCCCAACGTCATCAATCTTGTTCTCCACAGCACCACCGACCATCTTCTACCGCCTTCCCACGAGGTTGCCCGATAAAAAAACTAAGTGTTGCAGCCCCCGGAAGTGGCGCTGCAGCGCTTAGACTGAACGAAAATCTTCTCTTGACGATACAGACAAAACGGAACCTTGTAGACGTGCAAGTAGACGGCGTACTTGTCACTGCTCTTGTCGACACCGGCACTTATTTTTCGTGATGATGAATGATTTTCGCCGCAAGCTCAAGAAAATATTCACACCTGCGACAGCTCAGTTCGTCTGTGTTGAGGATGGCGGAATAGCATCTATCGTTGGAATGTGCTCCGCTCGTGTAAGCATTGCGGATAGACAGACAGTTGTTCTCTTAACCGTCCTTGATAAATGCCCCCATGACGTAATCTGAGGCCTCGACTTCCTGTCCGCGAATTCTGCCCTCATAGACTATTCGACCAGTACGCTCCGTCTACACTTGCCCGCAACAGAACCTTTTGCAAAACGACCGAGTCACCTGTGCACAACGAGACATGCGTGCCTTCCTCCACAGACACTGACCTATATAGAGCTCGCCTCACTACCACCAGTTCCCGACAGTGACTTTGTTCTGACTTCTACTACTGATCTCCTCATAAACCGTGGCATTACATTACCACACACCAGTCTGTCCTTCGGAGGAAATTCTACGTGCCTCCCAGTTGTCAACTTTAGCTTGACATCTCAAGTTCTGCCACAAGGGATCTTTTTGACGTCGCTCTGCACATTAGAAGACAATGCGGTGGATGTTTTCACTATGGCCACTCCTTCTGACCCTCACGTTCAATATCAATCTGCACTTCCTCCGACAGCGCTATTACGTTAATGATCGCATGTAACTTAACGCCGCAGCAGACTGACGAGCCCCACTAGGTTCCGCTGTCCTACATCGACGATTTTGACCTCAGCAGCCGTCCGTTGGGGAAAGCTAATGGTGTGACCCACCTCATAAACACTGGTAATGAGCACCCTATTCATAGACGCCCATATTGGGCGTCGCGGCCGAGCGTCACATTATCCAAAGTGAGGTCCACAAAATGCTCGCCAGGGACATCATTGAGCCAGCCTGCAGTCCTTGGGCTTCTCCTGTAGTGCTAGTCCGCAAGAAAGACGGTGCATGGCGTTTCGGCGTTCATTATCGACACGTCGACAAAATTACCGAAAAATACGTGTACCCTCTGCCACGAATAGATGATGCACTTGATTGCCTCTATGGGTCCCACTATGTTTCCTCCATAGGCCTTCGTTCCGGCTACTGGTAGATAGAGGTAGATGAAATGGACCGTGAAAAGACGGCATTCATCACTCCCGATGGCCCATATCGGTTCAAGGTCATGCCCTTGGGCCTTTTTAACGCTCCAGCCACATTCGAACGAATGATGGACTCCATGCTCAGAGGATTCATGTGGCTCACCTGTTTGTGCTACTTGGACGATGTCATCGTCTTTTCACCAACATTTGAAACTCATATAGAGCGCCTCTCAGCCAATTTTAGAATTTTCCGTCGCGCTGGCCTTCTGCTCAACTCGTCCAAATGTCACTTTGAAAGCCATCAGATCACAGTATTTGGTTATTCAGCAGACGCCAGTGGACTACAACCAGACCCGGCAAAAATCAGCGCCGTCAAAAACTTTTCTGTACCACGATCTGCCAAGGATGTACGCAGCTTTATCGGACTATGTTTCTACTTCCTACGCTTCGTGAAAAACTCTGGGAACATAGCGAGGCCACTTACGCAGCTCCTCAAGAAAGAAGTCCTGTTTTCATGGGGCTCCGAAGAGGCTTTTGCGTTCTCGACTCTCGTCGCTCTTCTCACTATTCCTCCGATTCTGGCACACTTAAACCCTGCTGCCTCTATGGAATCTGCACAGATGCAAGTGGACATGGCATTTGTGCTGTGCTGGCTCAGAAACAACATGGCCATGATTACGTTATTGCATATGCCAGCCACCTCCTAGGCACCCCTGAACGTAACTATTTTATGACAGAGCGTGAGTGCTTTGCTCTTGTATGGGTGGTGGGGAAATTTCAACCTTGTCTGTACGGACGCCAATTTTTGGGTAGTTACCGACCACCACGCGCTCTGCTGGCTTAACTCTCTGAAAGATCTATCAGGCCGCCTTGGTCGCTGGGCTTTGCACCTGCATGAGTTTTCCTATTCGGTGGTCTGCAAATCTGGCTGCCTACACCGTGATGCCGATTGCCTCTCCCAGTACACTTTCGACGATCCCGAGGACACTGAGGAGCACGGAGAACTTTATCTTGTCAGTGACCGACTTTCTTAATATGGGGGAAGAACAGAAGCGCTATTCAGTGCTGCTTGACATATTAAGCCGTACGGAAGCCTCTCCAACTGATACTTCTATCCGCTACTTTTAATTCAATAGGGTGTGCTATACCGCCGCAACTTCCGACCAGACGGGCCCGACCTTCTCATTGTTGTGCCTAAGCATTTGCGCTGCTGTGTTCTCACCGAACTTCAAGACGCTCTAACGGCTGGACACTTGGGCGTATCACGCACGTACGAGCGCGTCCGGTGGCGTTACTTCTGGCCAGGCCTAGCTCACTCGGTACGCCAATACGTTGCCACGTGTGACCTACGCCAACGTTGTAAAACACCGTCGCTTCTACCCGCTGGCCATCTTCAACCAATTGACATACCCGTGGAATCATTTTACCGTGTTTTGTTATACCTGCTTGGTCTTTTTCCCACGTCAACATTGGGAAACAAATGGAAAGCCCTGATTACAGACTACGCTACACGCTACGCTAATACGTGAACAATACCGACCAGCTGTGCAACCGGCGTCGCTGACTTTTTGTTACGGGACGTTATAGTGATTCATGGTGTTCCGAGACAGATCCTCACAAACCGTGGCCGTACATTTCTATCTGAAGTCATCACCGACATTCTGCGTTCTTGTTCCACGCAACATACACTGACAACCACTTACCACGCTAAAAAACGATCTCACGGAACGATTTAACCGCACTCTAACAAATATGCTTGCTATGTACGTGTCACCAAACCACCAAGACTGGGACCTTGCCTTACTCTACGGAACTTTCGCGTATCCTTCATCGCGTCACGACACAGCGGGCTTTTCGACTTTCTACGTATTGTAGGGAAGAGAGCTGCCTTTACCCCTGGACACAGTCATCTCAGCCCACACCTCGTCCACCAGCGAGTATGCCCATGACGCGATTGCGCAAGCCGAGCATGCCCGTCAGCTCGCTTGCGCTCGGCTGATGGCGTCGCAAACCAACCGATGCCGTCAGTACAATGCGGAACACAGGGACGTACATTTCGCGCTCGATACCCTCGTTTTACTCTTCTCCCCTCATTGTCAGCTGGGCCTCTCAGTAAAAGTTCTGTCTCACTACACGGGACTCTACCGTACATTGCATTAAGTAACACCTGTCACGTACGAGATCAGCCCCATCTATCCATCATCATACGCTTTGTGGTCCAGTGATATTCTACCCGTCTCGCGGATCAAGCCCTACATGAATGCGGCAGATAACGTCTTTTAAACTACGGGACGGTGCCTCCACCACCGAGGGTCATGTCACGTGTTAGTGCAAAGAGTTGAAAAAGACAAAGCAGATAGACTGACGCGAGCTAATGTCTGTGGCTGGCGCTTCTCGCTTAACTGGCTGTAAATACATCTGTGACTGGCCCTCCGAGTCGGTCTTCTTCTACTAACAATATTGTGTATCTATAAATGTGCGCAAATAAATGTCTTGCAAACATTACTTAGCCGCAGATAACTAAGAAAAAAACTTCTTTCAATACTGTAGCAGACGCTCACATGTTCTCGTAACTTCATGACTAACAGCATGGAACGAAACCTAACACAGAGCTTTCACACGAATGCTGTCCGAGACGTAGACAAAATAAATGTACACATTTTTACTTTGTCAGAACAAACTCAAAACGTATCGCTATCACCAACCTGTGGGTGACACGCGTATGCAATTGTAAAGTCTCACAACAAATTAAACTGCATCTTGTGACTCACAGAAACTTATCTCTAACATCAACGTTTGGTAAAGGGCTGATGCCCAGATCAAGTTGCCATAGATCCACTAGTCACTTAACAAAAATAAAGTGAATGGAGAGCACAACACGTACTGGCAAACTAATTTGCTTAGTGTAAGGTCTTCATTTTTGCGGGCCTCTGCTGTACGCCATATCTCAACAATGTGTTTGTGTTTACATAGCGCTAAAATCATAATATACAGCTAACCATAGGATATTACTTCAGAATCTCATCCCATCTAAACATGCACATGATCCTAAAGCTCGCGAAGAACAAGGCATATTGAAAATTACAATTAACATTACACATATCAGTAGCATCTGACAAAATATGCCTTGGTATTGTTTTAAAAGCTCTGTACCACATGCTTCTGATTCATGGTCATTTAAAAAATGGTTCTAATTTATTTTAGAGTCTTAACAATGCTTATTCACTATCTTTCTATGGCACACACACACACACACACACACACACACACCATTGGTCGTACAATTCTTCACTCTTGGCTGACGTGCTCTTATATCAAAGAATATTCCACGCAGAAAGCTCGTCTGATGCGGCCACTGCTTTCGTAGAATGCTTTGCGATCTTGAAATTGAAATATAAAAAACTGGTACAACCCGTAAAAAAGAAAAAGTTATATACTCCTAGCCAAACCATCTAGCCGTGAAGATACAAGAACAATACTTCAGAAAAAAAAAGTACCGCCATATCCACCAAGTGAACGATGATAAGTGGGCAAAGCTCCGGAAGTGTACATTTTGCCCACTTCTACAATTTGCCCACAACGTTCCCCCTAACGTACGTTGCCGCACTAAATCGTACAATTGTCTTCCACCAATGACAGGCGCCATATGTGACTTATTTCATATTTTATAACAACTCGCATCTTTCATCATCAACTGCAAGTACCGCCGTCTAGATTATAACATAATGTATCTATTCATTATCAGCTACAAATACCGCCATCTAGTGAACAATGCAAGAAATACACGAGTGGTGGCTGCCTACAGGGAACGCACAGCCAACGCATTAGGGACCTTCGCCCCTAAAATAAAACAAAGATTTTTTCAAGAAATTCATCTGCCACATCCAGGAGGAGCATGACGCCGTCTCTCACGCTTGAAGCTTTGTGAACCATCAACAAGTTCTGAGCCAGAAATATTCAGAAGAGAGGAGCGGAGCTAGCCGACAAGTTTAGATGACAAGCCAGTGGAACTGGGGTCCTTAATAAAACATGGGATCTGTTCCCGAAACTGAGCCTGGAGGCACAACCTCTCGATGGGCCTGGAAGCGAACCTGGAGGAACAAGGGAACGAGCACGCCCGACATCCGAGCCACGTGGAAGCAGCTGATCTTTCGGTGCATTGTTTTGCGGCGGGGATGATGATATGGCTGGGAGTCCAAACCTAACGTCATCGCTTCTGCAAAGTGTCACCTGATGCAACCAGCTTCAAAACCAGCGAGCGAGCCACGCTTACGCAATCCCCGGAAACGGTGTGTCTTACGCAACACGCGGCAAGCTCCCTCCGCCTACAGGCCCTATTCTAGCTCGATGATGCAGTCAACGCCATCTACCTTGGTGCGTCTTGCGCAACGTTCGGCAACACGACTCGCCCATGTGCGCTATTCAGCGGCGGTTCCTGATTGGTGGCTGCTGATGGTTGTAATTGAAGGCTTTTTTGGCAAGCTTCACAACGAAGCAGCTGTGTCTACCGTGCTTCCTGATTATTTTCGTTTTCGGTTTTTGAATAACACTGAGTTGCTTCCTAAAGAGCAACGTAAATTGTTCTTTTTTCATCTTAGCGTTCATGGCACTCACTCGATCGCTTGCACGAAAGCTTTTGCAGGAATTCGATCTCGTTCAATGTAGTGTAACACCATCTGCAAAAGTGTCTTATCTGCGTGACCTTGGCAACGAGTCGACGAAGCCTCGGACAGAAAACTCTCCGGACAGAGCTCTCCGGCGTGCCCCAGAGCGCATCATAAAACTAACGAATTGAGATGCATTTAGGCGTAATCGTACAACTACCCATCACGACTCTCTTTCCCTAGAGGCTTGGATATTACAACTTCATTTCGATTTTCAAAAAGCTACCAAACTCATCTCTGCGACGACAGAAACGCCGGATGTGGACCGGCATCTGCCGAATCTCTGGGATGCCCACAGAGGTTTGACACGGGGGTGGCGGCGACAGAAACATAACCGAAAACTTCGTCTCCGAATCGCCCAACTAGCTACTGAGGCACATGACTATGCGAACATCCTCACTAGCAACAATTGGCATAACTTCTGTGATCGACTCAACGGCTCACTAAGTACACCTCGAACGTGGCGTATACTCCGTGCTCTTTTAAATCCCACGCAGACAAAATCACACATTGCTAACGCAATCCGCACTATTCTCCACAAATCAGGGCTCGACGATACCACTGTGCTGCACTCCTTGAAGCAACACTATGTATCCATGGGCCCCCGTCCCGTCTACCGTGATTATCCAAACGTACACGATACGCCTCTAGATGAGTACATTACAGAAGCAGAGGTTAGGGCAGCTTTTCAAAGCATTAAGCGCAACACAGCACCCGGTACAGACGGGATTACGTACACACTTCTGCGTAATTTAGATGACCAGTCTATTGAATATTTAACCACTTTTTGCAACGAACATTGCAAAACAGCACGCTACCACAGGAGTGCCGACACGCAGAAATCATACTTAATCGAAAGACTGGCAAGCCGCTATCCCTCCAGAATATTCGCCCTATATCCTTAACTTCATGTGTAGCTAAACTCTTTGAACGCGTTGTCCTCTCTCGACTACAACCATTTCTTGAAGACAATCACTTTTTTCCTGATACACTATTCGGCTACCATCCTAGTATCTCTACACAGGACGTATTATTACAGCTTAAGGAGGACGTGTTGGATAGCCCCACTTCAAACCAGGTCCGAGCTATTCTGGCCCTGGATCTGAAGGGTGCTTTTGACAACGTCTCTCACGACCTTATTCTTGACAATCTCGCTTCATTTCAGTGTGGCTCACGTATCTACAATTACGTCAGGTCCTTTCTTTCTGACCGCACGGCCACTATTGGGATTGGAGACCTGCGTTCGGACGTCATTCGTCTCGCAGGCAGAGGAACACCACAGGGCCATGTTCTCTCGCCCACTTTGTTCAACGTGGTCTTGGCTAAACACCCTCCCTATTACAACAGGTTCCCAACATCCAGCATGTCATCTATGCAGATGATATTACAATTTGGGCAACCAAAGGATCAGACGGAACCATTCAGGACGCCCTACAGGAAGCTGTGCCTGTGGTGCAAGACTATGCTGCTGCCGGCAGCCTTACGTGCTCAGTAGATAAGTCGGAGTTGTTATTGGTATACAAGCGGCGCCGCAAAACCGCTGATTCTCCTGACATTTCGCTGTTTATTGATGGCCATCCTATCCCTCTGGTACCACGAATTCGCATTTTAGGCCTCTACCTTCAGTCCGACGGCAAGGCCTCGCACACTACACACCTTCCTGCTCAGCAGATAACTCAAATTACACACATGATCCAACGCATCACCAATCGCCGGAGAGGCCTCTGTGAGAAGGATGTCCTCCGCTCAGTATAAGCACTCATAGTTAGTCGGCTCACCTGTCATCTTCCCTTTCACAATCTCACGCTAGCTCAAATCAAAAAGATGGACATCCTTTTAAGAACAGCTGTGAAGGTGGCTATCGGCTTGCCTCCACACGCATCTACACAACGCCTCCTTTAATTAGTAGTCCACAACACCGTAACCGAACTCATCGTGGCCCAGCACAACAGTCAGCTCCAATGGCTCAGGCAGACCCGTCAGGGCTGCGCCATCCTGTCTCGTCTTGGCTACCCCATTCCCCGAAACCCGCACAAGTACCGCGACATAAACTTGCTTCTACTGTCCGCGCACTCATCAAAGTGCCTCCGATTCCACGCAATATGAATCCCTCCCGCCACGCCGGTCGTCGACGTGCCCAAGTTCAGGCTATGACACGCGTCTTTGATGATGGTACCTCAGACTTAAAAGTACTTTACACTGATGCAGCACGCTACCCAGAGAAGTCAGCCATGTGTTTAGCCGTGACAGATGACACAGACGCTCTTGGGGCGTCTGCCACACTTCGCACTACAGACAATGGTCTGGCAGAGGAGGGAGCTCTCGCTTTGGCAATTGTTCACGCTACGACACTGTCACATGACTCCCCTGTCACTATTGTGACAGATTCACAAGCTGCTTGTCGTGCTTTCGCTCAAGGACTTGTGGCTGCACATACACACAATATCCTCTCTTCTGTCTCACCGTCCGCATTACGTCCTGTGCGTATCGTCTGGACTCCTGGACACGCCTCTCTCCATGGTAATGAACGCGTTCATGCGGTTGCTTGAGAGCTGACCAGCCGGGCTCCATTGGAAGAGCTGTCCAATCCAGACGACGCATCGACAGAACCACTAAACTACAACGCTACGCTGGAGTACTACCGACAGAGCCGTTATACGTATCCTTCCCCTCATCGTTCACTTAACAGAGCAGCTGCTGTCTCTTGGCGGCAGCTACAGACCAATTGATTTCTTTGCCTCTATATGCTAAATCGCTTTCATTCGACTCTCTACCCCTCCTACTGCCCCTTCTGTTGATCCGTAGCGACAGTGTACTACTCCACGAGGGAATGCTCTGCACCACAAGGGCGTTCCTCTCATTCCCAATCCCACCCCTTCCTCTTGGGAGTCTGCACTGCTCAGCTTACGCCGGCAGGAACAGCAGCAGCTGGTCCAGCGGGCTCGAAGGGTCGCGCAAGGCAATGGAGTCCTGGACTAAGGGCCCCACCAAAAGAAGGCTCAGTGTGCATTTGTTATCGGCGTAAGAGACAAATGTTGCGTGGTTTGTGCAGTGTACAATGTTATTGATATAAATCAAAAATAAAAGTGGCCCTGAAATACTTCTTTGTGTCACACCTACAACGACCAGCTTCCTTGCAGATATTTCATTGTTGGCATCTACGAATTGTGTCCTGTCTGTAAGGTAGGATTTTAAAAGAGCATGCGCTGTCCTACGCACACCCTAATTTTCTAATTTGCTGAGAAGGATGGAATGATTGATTAGGTCGAATTTCTTAGAAAAATCGACGTATATACCTAATGCCATTTTTTACGATTTAATGCATCTATGATTATTTCTTTATGAGTCAAGAAGGCTGTTTCAGTAAAGCGATGCTTCCTGAACCCATGTTGAAAATCCTGAAGCAAATTGTGGTGATTAAAAATGATAACAATCTGATATGCAATAATTTTTCCATTGCTTTTGAAAACACTTGAATTATTGAAATAGGTCGATAATTGTTAATGTTCTCTTTTGTACCATGCTTGTAAACAGGAACAACGCGTGAAACCTGCATTTGTTTTTGAAATACACCTTTAGATATTAATTAATTAAAAATATGGGTAAAAACAGGGCATATGATGTCAAGCACATGCCTTATGGGGCGAATCCGGATACCATCGGCGTCCAAGGAGCGGCTGTTGCAAGACAAAATTTCCAGTGGTGTAGTTGGGGCAAGAAATAGTGTTACTAAACGCGTTTACAGGCAGGAACTGAGTATATTTATCGAAGCCATCAACATTATTTACCAGAGGTTTTAATGAAAACAACTCATTAAGCGCATTCGGTATCGCCTTTCCCGAAAGTTTTGGCCATCGTGACTCAAAACATCCGGAAGTACTGAAAGTGAAGTAGGCTTTAACAAAGTATTCAGTTTGCGCCAGACCACATCACTTTTTTGATTGACGGGGTCACTAAACATTGCTACGAAATAGGCATTCCTTGTAGACCTAAGCTGACTTGTTAGACTATTTCGATATTTTTCGCTTAGGAGGGCTGAATTCACTTAGGAGGGCTGGATCTCTAGACTTCACAAATTGAGCATACAGGGCATGTTTGCGTTCAATCATACGAAGAAGCTGAGGCGTTAGCCAAGGTTTGTGTGCCCTGGATGCCCGTGCCACTTTTTTCTTGGGGAAATGATCATGGTAAAGTGTTTGGAAAGTGCGGATAAAAGCGTTGTATGCAACATCACTATCTTTCGATCTGTAAACGCTATGCCATGCCTCTTGGGCAATGACTTTGCGAAATTCTTCAAGATTTGATGAGGTAATAGATTGAATAAGAACTGGCTTTGTAGTTTTACTAGCAATGGAGTGCATTTAATGTACCAGTAATATAATACCTAGGTGATCACTAATGTCAGTGTACACAACATCGGCCTCTATTAAGTCGATGTTAATGTTTGAGATGAATACATCTAACAGGGATGCGCCGTGCATAGTCACACGTGTTGCAGAAGATATCGTGTGTGAAAAACCGTAAGTTGTGGTGAGTGAATGGAAATCTTTTTGTAACGGGGATGATGAAAGCATGTTTATATTGACGTCACCACCCAAGGCCAGGTTGATTTTCTCTTCCAATGAATAGCTGAAAAGCTTTTCAAAGATTGCAAAAAACCTTGTTGTATCACCAGATGGAGGTCTGTACATAACCAACAACATGTTGTTACTGCTCTTCACTGTTAACACCTCGTAATCAGGGGTTATATCAGTAAATTCTACCATGAGCTCAGCCAAGATATTTTCCTTGAGAAAGAGTGCGATACCACCCCCTCACTTATCACGACAATTTTGGAGGAACGATTGATAGCCAGGAAGCTGAAACATGTCCGATGTGTACGTTAACCAAGCTTCAGTTAACATTATTACTGAAAACGATGTTCCGAAAGTGTCGAGTAGCAAGCTGAAATTGTCTATTTTGTTTAGCAGTGAACGAATATTTTGATGAAAAAACGTCAATTTTGGTTTTTTAGCTAAGACTAAATGTTTTATTCCGGAAGGCACGTAACCCATTATCAAGCCAAGTCAAACTTTGTTAGGTCCCATTAGCAAATTTTGGACAGGTCCTCTGTGCTTCCAATGACACACACCCGGCTGTCCTCTGTTTCCCTCGCCTTGATACGACAACCATAAGTCCAAAGAAACTTCCACTTTTTTTCTTATTTCAGAGCTGATGCCCGCGCAAGAAGGCGCTTGTTTTCAGGCGTCAAGTGTTCATTGATATAGATTACAACGGCCGGGGTCTGTGGGAGGTCAAGGTCTGCCGTAGTTAACCTAGCTTTCATAGCTTTGATGATAAAGTCAGCTTTCTTTGTTCTCACGCAAAATCGGGCTATTATGTTTTTGTCCTTCTTAGCGGGTACGCGGTGAACGACGTCAATGTCTGTAGAGGCCACTGGACACCCTATCTTGTCCTCAAGTTTTTTCAGGATGGCTTTGCAGTCCTCCCCTTGCACGCAAGGTATACCCTTGATTTCAATGTTGTTAATACGAGAGTATTGCTCTGAATTAGCAAGTCATCTCGCGAGGTCCTCGTTTTCTTTTATCAAAGTTTGGTTGTCCAAAGCTAACGCTTCCTGATATTGTTTCATTTTTTTTTTGTACAGTGAGTTAAACAACTCAAGGCTTTTGCACATTTCTGCCACCTCTTTTCGAAGTGCGTCAACCTCACGCGACAATTCAGCATTCGTGACCATGGTTCAAAAGGAAAAAAATACACCGGATTGGCAGCAGCAGGTGTGGCAAATATGAACAATGGAAAGTTTCAATGGAATAAAACTCTCCTGCGAAGTGAAATTCGTTGGTTTAGCGACAGAAAGCCTGTTGCGAAAGCCGCTGCTGCCAACCGTTGTGAGGAACGCTGGGCACGGTTCCGCTGAAGTAGCGTCGATGGCAGCGCCGCACCAGGGACCACTTCTACGTCAGAGCACGTGTCACTCCGTCGTCTTCAAGGGACGATTCCGGCGGCTTGAAGTGGTCACCACCGACATGCACTGTCTCGGCGCCTGCGTAGTGAAATTCGTTGGTTTAGCGACAGAAAGCCTGTTGCCAAAGCCGCTGCTGCCAACCGTTGTAAGGAACGCTGGGCAGGTTCCGCTTAAGTAGCGTCGATGGCAGCGCGGCACCAGGAACCACTTCCACGTCAGAGCACGTGTCACTCCGTCGTAGCTGCACGTGTCACTCCGTCGTCTTCAAGGGACGATTCCGCCGGCTTGAAGTGGTCACCACTGACATGCACTGTCTCGGCGCCTGCGTAGTGAAATTCGTTGGTTTAGCGACCGAAAGCCTGTTGCCAAAGCCGCTGCTGCCAACCGCTGCTGCCAACCGCTGGTGTGATATATACCGTGCATAGGGCCACATGTAGTATAACGCATGTAGCATAATGCATGCAGCATAACGAAAAGCTTAAGGAGCTCCAACTAAGGTGTCTGCATTGCCTTAAGTAACAATATTTAGTGAATGTGCGCTAAATAGCGACAGCAGGTTTCACTTGCAAACGTATGCGAAGCAGTGCTCTAGGCACACGCTTGTCTTGATCAGTAAACTACGTATATACGTACGTACACCGAATAAATAAACCGTAGACTCAGATGTCTCTTAGCGTGCAGTGGGCGTCTCCCACGTAGGCACCGACAGGGAGTACCTGGCGGCCACTTCAAAGTATTTAATTTGAGATAGTACTTGGATTGCAGATATGGGCGTCGGCAGAGAGCAAGCCCATGTTGCATCGCTGTAAGAGGAGTCTTAAAGGCAAGTGCTGGTGTGAAATGAGGAGGGGGCATGTTCTACCTTACTGCACCCTCTGGAAGATGCAAATCACTGCAGTTTGTCTTGGTAATGTTCAGGAAGTGAGAGCGATATCACAAAGTAGTTCATGTTAACACCACATAGGGCCGTCGCTTGTGTATCAGAATACAACAAGTAGTCATCGCTCATTATATATACCGTGCATATGGCCACATGTAGTATAACGCATGTAGCATAACGCATGTAGCATAACGCATGTAGCATAACGAAAAGCTTAAGGAGCTCCAACTAAGTAGTCTGCATTGCCTTAAGTAACAATATTTAGTGAATGTGCGCTAAACAGCGACAGCAGGTTTCACTTGCAAACGTATGTGAAGCAGTGCTCTAGGCACACGTTTGTCTTGATCAGTAAACTACGTATATACGTACGTACACCGATCAAACAAACCGTAGTCTCAGATGTCCAGCACCACTCAGCTGCGCTCTCAAGACACGCTTAACTGAGGCGATTAGGAGACCGCGTCGTCAACTCCCTGTATATATAGGGGTTTTCACGGTAGGTTTTGAGACGGCACCTCACCTGGTGTAAGTCACCTGTGCATGTAGCCTGGGTGCAATAAATGGCTGAAGTACTGGCGAGGCGCTCAAACAGAGGTTCAAGCTTACAAAAAAAGTATGACGATATCTTGATATGTGATATTTAACGTCCCGAAATTACCACATGATTATGAGAGACGCTGTAGTGAAGGAGATGGGAATTTCGATCAGCGGGGATTTTTTGATGTGCACCCAAATCTGAGCACACAGGCCAATAGCATCTTCGCTTCGATCGAAAATGCAGCCGCCGCCACCGAGATTCGATCCCGTAACCTGCGTGGCAGCAGCCGAGTACCTCATCCTCCAGACCACCTCGGCGGGGCTTACCGAAGAATGGCGCGTAAGGCCGGTATAGCAAAAGCCACTCTAAGCGAAGTGCTTGCTGCACACAGTCGATAAAGGCGTGGGGCGCTTTCTGTTCTCCAGTTTGACTATTCACTTTTTTCCAGCTTCCGGTCCTTGTAATAGCTGTGAAAAATGATTTCTTTTCACGGGTGTGTTATCATATAGAAGCACAGAGCAGTACCTCACCATTGTGCAGCACTTACCACGGAGATAAGCAGCCGCGGTTTCAAGCAACGAAATGCTTGACTTTGGAAATGGGCATCAAAAGCGGATACCCACGGTTTTTACTAAAGTGTCGGTAGCCACTGCATAGAATATAACCAATTAAAGTGCTTCGTTGTCAAGTTTCACCCCGACGGTGGTTTCTACATGGCACAGCACCTCGAAAGCACGCGAAACTTTGAAGTGACGTCATACAAGTGCGGTTCGCAGCGCCGCTATCGGTGGCACACCATGCCAATAGCGCAAAGTCGGTGTGAGTTGTCAAGGGTTAATTGAGAAACAACCATTCAAGGGGAGCGCGAGCCCCACTTGATCAAAGCGTTAATGAAAAGCGTGAAATTGAGAACAACCCTATTGAAAAAAAAAACGTCCACCATAGAAAAGGTGGATTCCACCAACCACCATTTTGGTGGATTATGGCGGTGAAAATGTTGGTGACACATGCTGTATGGTGGCTATGGTGGAACTAATGGTGAATGGCGTGCTCCAGCCGGCAATGGTGGAGTGCAGCCGGCAATGGTGCAGCGTCAGAACCACCGTGACGAGCTGCCTTTAAAGAAATAATAAAAATTTGTATAAAAAAGATTGTAGCAAGCATCCATGAAAAAAAGCTGCGCCAGCGTGGGATCAAACCTGCGACCTGCGAATTACGAACTGAGCGCACTAATCACTGCGACACGCCTACAGATGGCGTCATGGCTGTTAAAGAAGTAATCAACTCACAAACTCACTGTTTATTTCAGTTCTATTTGTCGTTTACTAGGGTGGGACGGGATCTCCACCTGCTACTGAACTTTGCACATTTGATAAACACGAACAGCTGCTGCCTGTAACAATTGCCACTGCGATAATGGCAACGGTGCTATGTATTTGTTACAATTTAGAACCGCACGAAAAAAAAAACAACTCAGTGGACTGAGGAGTCGGTAGAGTTTGTCGGAGGTTACTGGCAAGTTTATTATCCGTTTCTCGCTCCTTCCAAAGGGCGATATCACTTGAAGCTTTATTACGATTCTATGCTCATTTGATAGATTCGCCCACACGATTAATTTTGATGTTTTTGCGCAACGCACAGCACCGTCGTGCCAGCGCACCGCTGTTGCTCTGTCGTTAAGAACAGCTACCTAACAACTTGTCCAAAACGAATGCAGTGCGCCAAAAACATTATGCAATCATATTGATTCAGTGAGCGCACGAATTCACGTGTCTATGTTCTGGCATAAGAGCCAGTGAAGTGCCGGCGAGGGCGACCGGCGGCCGTCGGTGAGAAGAGGCGTATCTATAGTAGAAGTGCTGCAAGCACGTCGCATTGATGTTGTCATTACTTGCGCGGACACCGTACACAATAAAAAAGGATTCAATTAGTTTAAACGATGCTGCAGCTTTGCTGTATTGTCATTCTCATTCGTCAAAATTTTCTATTCTGAAACGCAGAAGCGCGTTAACACTTGTACGGGCTTGGTCAGTATGACTAACCTTTGGTGGAAATCATGGTGGTAGAACAGAAGGGTGAAAGTCAAATTCGCTGGCGCTCATCTCGACGCATGTCGAAAGTTGAAAGTTTATGCGTATTCGCACGCACCTACGGTACGGCTCAAACAATAGATTGCGCAAGAATTACCAGAGTTTCGTTTCTAGCGTGGCGACACCAAATGACCGCGCTGTGTTTTGCTCTAACAATGAAAGGGGCACTTCTGAACTGGAGCCCATTTATTTGTTGACAACTGCGCACCGATGTAAAACATTTATTGTCATGTTCACAGTTACAACTCCAGTCTTTTAACATCCCAACAAAAAAACACATCGCGGATGTCGAACTGATGTAAATACGTGCGCGAAATGTAAACATATTCCCGGCCGCATACTCTTTGCTCCGCAAAAATTGAAGCGTCGTTGACACCACAGGAATTTAAAAAAAACCTACTAGAAAGCGTAATGAGCAGCGTTGGTTTTTTTTATCGTAAACATATATCTCTGCCCGTTCAAGAACGAAACACTACAAATAAGTGATTTCGCATACTGTCATGTGCTTTTCATCATGCCACCGCCATCCACTAAGCTTCCATCATGCCACCGTCATCCACCTTGCTAACCAAGCCTTCCACCAAATACGTTTTGCCTTGCCATCATGAGCCGGCATTTTCCACCATCACCACTATTGGCTCGCCACCACCCCCACCATCTGCCACCATTTTTTCTTCTCTCGCTGTCCTCAGCCATTGTGCCCACTACAGTTTCCATCATATCCACTAATATTTCCACCATATCCACTAATATTTCCACCATATTCACTATTCTTTCCACCATATTCACCAATGATTCCAGCATCCACGAACCCAGGATTTTCAATAGGGAAAGAAAAAAACGGTAAATTTTATGAGAAGGCAGGGCTTCTGTATTTTAGCTACACAGATGTGCAAGGTCAAAAGTATGAACGTCTCTTGGTGTCACAAAAGTATCGTCGCCAGCTATCGAAACTGGCGCATGAAATGCATGGGCAGGGCATCTCGGTTTTGACCAATGTTCGCATTTTTCTTGGGATTTATTAACCGAAATGCTGGAAGCATACCGAAGACTTGCTGCGCTGATGCGACGCTTGTCAGAGAGCGGGGAAATACACGGATAAGTGGAAGGCACCAATGAAGCTTGTGCCAAATAATACAGAACATTTTCAACGTCTAGTAATTGATATCATCCAGCTTTTGCCTAAGGCAAGGCTAGGTTGTCAACACATCCTGACGGCCGTCTTCGTATCCACAAAATTTCCAAAGGCGATAGCACTTAGGAAGCTCAATGCCTCCTATGTCGTGGGTGCTGTGCTCTCTATATTCGCTTGTGTTGGAGCTGCTGAAGACACGGTAGTGTCCTCAGCAGCTGTTACCTCTACCTTTTTGGATAAATGTGGAATAAAAGTAGTGCACAGCTCAATCCATCACCCGCAATTTAATTCAGTAGAGTGTATGCATTCTGCTCTGAAAGGGATACTGGGAGCTTTTTAATACAAGCACAAATGGGACTGGGAAGTGTGTCATTTTACCGCTATATTCGCTTTGAAATCAGCTCCCCATGAGAGCACTGGCTTTATCCCTGCAGAGCCTGTATATATGGCCAGAAGTTAAGAAGATCTTGCGAATGCTGCCAAATCCAGGGAAGAATTGGATGAGGACGCCAATCTAGTTGCGTGTGAAGGCTGCACGCAACTACAAAGCCTCATGAATGCTCCTCAAGTGTTGTCGAAGAGTACGACGACAAATTGGCAAAATAAGCGCTCCTTTGAAAAGCGAAGCCAGGTAATGCTGCTGCAGGCGTTCGTAAAAAACAAGCTTCAGGTGCATTAGGAAGGGCCCGCTAAAGTACTAATGTAGCTTTCCGGTAACAACTACGAAGTGAATTTAGGAAGGTGGCCCAACAAAATTTACCATTGTAACTTGATGAAACGATATGTTGAATGTCAAGCGCTTGTAAGTGTGCTTTTCAATACTGCTGAGGAAAAAGGATCAGATCCAAAAGTTGGACCTCAAGTGATCCCCTGAAGGGGATCAGAAGTTATCGTGGTTGAACCTGAAGCCAAGAATAGTTAAAGTCCAGAAGGAGTTGAGTAGTATTTTTTCCGAGTTCAAAGACATGTTTTTGGACCGTCCCTGAAACATGAGGGTGATTAAACACGTTATCGAGCTAACCTTTGAAGAAAGAGTCCGTATCAAGCTGTATCAATGTTCTCTTGTGCAAAATCAGATCACCAAAGAAGACATAGATAAAATGCTGGAGTTTGGAGTCATAGTACCGGGCGAGAATGACTGTACATTCTCTCTTAAATTGATTCAAGCGCCGGGAAAAGATCCTAGGCCATGCATCGATCATCGGCATCTTAACGCCTTAAATGGAGAGCAAACTTATCGATACCAAATCTAGATCAGAGGGCAGAAACTGTGTAAGAGTCTAATTACATTTCCACCTTGGACTTTGTGCTAGTCCCCCTTCTGGAGCGTGACAGCTGCTATGCCGCAATCGCTTCTCTATTCGGAATGCATCGTCCACTTATGCTGACTTTTGAATAGAAAAGCAAGTGCTTTTGTTTTTCAGGCCTGATGAACCGCCTTTTTAATGGTCTCTTATAGTTGGCTCTGCTGTATCCTGACAACGTCGTCGTCTTCTCAAGCAGCTGGGAAGTACATGTAGAGCACTACCGAGTCGTGGTGAACAGGTTGAATAAAGCTGGTCTTACCGCGAAACCGTTAAATTTCACCGAGGTTTCAGCGAGGTGTCTTACCTGGTACATGTTTTGGGGCATGGGCGGCGCACGCCATCAAAAATTAAGGTTGCTACCACCATGAAGTATCCATGACCAGCTACGAAATCTGAGATAAGGGCAATCTTGGGCCTAGCTGAACACTATCAACATTATGTGAAGTACCACTCTAGTATTTCCAGCCCTTTAACTGATGCACTTCGCAAGTCCGAGCCGGTTAAAGGGGTGTGGGATTCAAAAAACGAAAAGGCGTTTTTCAATCTGAAACAAGCTCTAAACGAAAAGCCCGTTGTCGTGAAACCCGGCTTCTCTAAGTGCATTGTCATTCAATGTGATGCGGGTGATCGCAGCATGGGAACTATATTGTGCCAGGAAGACAGCGCTGTTAACGAAAGGCCAGTTTTGTATTTAGGTCGGAAAGTGGGCTGCAGGGAAAAGGCATACAGTACCTTTGAAAAGGAATGCGCTTGCCTCGCGTGAGCCGTTCAAAAACCAGCCTGTTATGTCTTCGGTTCTAAAATTATGCTGGAAACAGACCACTGCCCTCTAACCTTGGTAAATAACATGTCGCCTAAAAGTGGCCGGTTACTGAAGTGGAGAATGATACTCCTACAGCAAAATTTAGAAGTTCACTACAAGAAAGAAAAGCTAAACGCGAACGCAAATGCATTGAGCTGGAAGTTCAAGCTAGTACCTTCTCCACATTTCGGTCTTTTGCTGTCAAGTCGGAACAAAATTTGGTCCTCACCGCGACGTTAGCTGACGGCTGCCGGATCTCAAGGGGTCAACTTTATGTCGTATTCTAGTTCGTTGCTTTGTTGCGAGGATAACATTTTGAGTTCTGATTTTGCATTTTGTGTCCCAGGTGTGTGTCCCTTGATGAAGAGGGGACGATGTTTTGATAGACACGTAGCATCTATTTACTATATAGTGCCTGGCGTATGTTGGGTAAGTGAGGGCCGTTGCTTGTATCAAGTGTGGTCTGTGTTTGAACTGTTCTTAACAAGTCGCAGAACCATCAACAAGTGGTGAACTAAAAATTGTCAGAAGAGACGAGCGAAGCTAGTGGACAACTTTTGGTGACAAGGCAGTGGAACTGGGATCCTTATTCAACAAAGGGGGTCTGTTCACGAAACTGAGCCTGGAAGCAAATCCTCCGTGTAGACACAGAAACGAACCTGTAGCAACTAGGAAAACCAGCGCGTCTGACATCCAAACCGCGCGGAAGCAGCTCGTTGTTCCGGCGTATTGTCTCGCGGCGGGGTTGCTGTTATGCCTGGGAGTCCGAACCGAACGCCACTTTTTCTGCAAAGTATCATCTGAAGCAACCAGCGTCAATACCAGTGAACGAGCTAGGCCTACTTTATCCCCAGCAGCGGTGTGTTTCACGCAGCGCGCGGCCAGTTCTGTCCACCGACGGGTTGATTACAGCCCAATGATACAGTCGACGTCACATAGCCTGGCACGTCTTACGCAACACGTGGCAATACCACTCGCCCTTGGGTGCAACACAACGGCGGTTTCTTAATAGAGGCTGCTGACGCAAGGAGCCCACGTGCCTGTTTGGAGGCTGTTGACGTAAGCGTACCCTGGGCCTCTTAAAGAACCAAGCGGCGCAACCACAAGCAGCGGATGAGTACGTCAAACAAGAAGACAGCGTCAAAGCTTCCAAAGACACCCCATCTTTTTGAGCTGCTCAAGCAGTCGGCCCCAGTGCCCAATATTGGTCACGGTACAGCGTAATATTTCAACACCATTTGAGTTATTACCACCTGCTTCAATCGCGATGCGCGCCTGTTACTTGCGGAATATCCTGGTACGAATAAACAAACATCACTCACGACTATTTATAATTTCATGCACCCCGAGAAAAAAATATGTCACGTTTGCTTCGCTTTCACGCTTTCGTAGGAGAGAGTTGTATGCCAGATTCCAGCAAGTCCTCACTGATGTTTTCTTTTGTAACGCATATGACGCAGTTAAAAGGTAAAAAAGCAAAATACAAGGATGGAAACCGAAGGAAAAATTCACATAAAGTTTAAGGAGCCATTAATCGACCTCTCGGTCAGAGGTGATAGAAAGAGGGCGTTTGACAATCTGCGCCTTCAGCATGTTTTCGAACAGGCCTATAGACGTGCTTTAGATTTCTCACACATCTCTTTCTGTGTATGCATTATTAGTTTTTTGGGGTGGTGTCGCCGCCAAAGAGCGGCGAAGAGACATGCTGCATTTTGACTAACACCAACAGAAAACGCTGTAGTAGACTACGGCGCTTCGATGGCAGCATTAAAATGGACATTCGCATCAGAGCATCCTACCAACACCGCTTAGGGGGCATTGAGAGTAGTTCCGCAATCAATTTAAACACATTTTCTGGAGCTAAATTAGGAGGCCACAAGGAATTTTAATTACAATTCACTCGACGTGCTGATTTGACGCTACGATGACGCCGAGAGGTATTTTGTCTTACGTGTTTTGTTTAGTGAGTTACGGGCTATGTTTTCACTACTTATTGGGCTAGCGTGTTTGGTTTGGTATGGCTTCTATATTCGCCAATAATGTATGTTCGTTTTCCGCTGAGCAGGATGGCACTGGCTAAGGTAACTGCTGCATTAGGCGCCACACAAAAGACATCGCGTCGATTGATAGATATCGTGCAAGTGGTTTCGCTGGGGCCACGTATTAACCAAGGGAAGGCGGGAGGCCTTTTCGTGCACGTTTACGCGTCAAGCCGAAAACTCTGCCTCTCGAGTTCTTGAAGTAGAAAGCCTGTACTGAGCCCTGTTTTATATAATCTAACAATAATTGTTCTCTATACGAACCTACCAAGCATTATTTATCTATCAACATACGCAGATGACATCTGCATCTCGACATATGCTGTAATCCGCCTGCTGTTACGAAAGATAATTCAAAGACGTGCTACTGCAACTGCTATATAACTCCGCTATCGAGGCCTGGAAATTTCGTCCGGAAAGTGCACTCTTCTGGAATTGGCACGCAAACCTATGACAAATACAGTGTGTCATTGAATGGTCAAAATATGCCGTACTGTCGATCTCATAAATTTCTGGGTGCCATAACCAACAGAGACAAAGTATAGAGCCTCCACGTGTCGTATCTAAAAAAGAGATTAACGCGCATATCTTCGAGTGTTTCGCGAAAAACGCTTGGGGAATGCAGCCAGTGCTATGCTACAACTGTACAGGGGGATGTTTCTTAGCATTCTATGATACAGTGTGGCCACATTATCAAACACAACCAAAAAGAGTCGTCGCATGACACAAAGCGTCTAGGAACAGGCATTCCGAATCTGTCTAGGCCTACATCAGGGTGCCTCGATAGTGGGGACTATAGCCTTCGCGAAAAACAACCTCGTGCCGACCAGCGCTAAAGTTTGAGCTCTCAGGGTACACATAATGCTTGTTGCCCAGACTCCCCACCAACACCTAGCCTCTCTATAGGCACACAGGCCTCATGCTTCTTTTTGTAGAACAGTAACTGCCCATAGAGACATACTACCAACTGGCTTCACTCCTGTGGCGACGCCTTTGATTCCTCTGTGGTGCCTCAAACAGCAAGTCATCAACTTAACAATGCCAGGTGTCCAGAAAAAAAAAGATTTGTCAATACCAGCTCTTAAGCAGTTCACCTTACTTTTACTGTACGAAAAGTACCAAGGCTGTACCCACGGCTACACCGACGGCTCCGTCCTGCCAAACACCTCAAACGCGTTGGTCGTTATTCCTACGCATGTCAAAACTATTCAATTCAGGACAGCACATGTAACAACATAAACGATAGAGTTTGAAGGGCTTTGCACGGCGCTGCGTTTTATTAAAGACCAAAGCGCGCAACGGTGGACAATTTTCTGCGACCGTAAGGTAGCACTACAGTCACTTGTGTCAAATCTACGACGTTCTCCGCGCGAAGGGTTGGTTTTTGTGATGGCGGAAATGCTACGCTACACCACAGATAAAGAGCACCACAATACAATTCAGTGGTTGCCAATTCATTAGGGAATTATCCCTAATGAACGAGATCATCAAGCTACGCATTCAGCCCATATAGAAGATCAAGGCCTGTCAGTACTTTTCTCCAACACTAACGCTGCTAGCAAGCTCCGCACGCTTGTCCGCCAATGGTCGATGTCACAATAAAACGAGCCTTTTTTTGTGTGCATGCAGAACTATGTTCCTTTGATCCTACGTTAAGCTTCCGGCTTCCAATAAGACTCTTAACCCATGACGCTACTGTTCTGTAAAGACTGTGTTTGGGCGCTGCATTTACTCGTGCGTACGCATACCGCATAGGTATGGTACGCACACCGCATACCGCATAGGTATGGTATGGCATAGGTGCGGTATGCGTACGCATACCGCATACGCATACCGCACGGCCGTCACCGCCACCTGCATACACTACGGAGATGAGTAGACGATTAGACACGCCCTTTGCGACTACTAGGATTGTAGAATACGCAGAAAATATCTACAGCGTTTCATACAGTAGTACCTAGAGAAGAATCTGGTGCTAGTGTCTACGTGGCTTGCTTTGGCGGTGCCGTACCTCTAAAGAAAATATAGGAAGTACAGGTTTCGGATCTGCTTCGGAAAGATTGCGTTCTTGAGAATCACAACACTTCTTTTCCGAGTGTAAAACAAAGTGATAAAAACTTGTATTTATTTGAAACTTGCTTTATTTGTTTGTATGTAGTTTTATTGCACAAAGTTTTTGTGACGAGGCGGCAAAATTGAAACCTGGGCAAGTTTAAGCACCGGGGCATGCATCGCTTTGTCATCGCGTTCCAGTTTCGGCATCAAAAATAATCATATATTTTTACAACGCTCGAAAACAAGCATGCTTGTTTTTCTTTCGAAGGCCTGAATCATTTATTCGCGGAAATAAAAGTATTGAATTAGGTGAGAAATACTTAAAGTTTCTTCTTCTGCGAGGCTATAGGTGCGTCTGCCGAAGCGGAGAGTAGCCAGCGCACCTCTAGATCTGTTGTGAAGCCTAATTAGCAGTTCTTTTAGCGGGATGGCTAGGTTCTCCCCCATAGCTGAGGACGAAGTGCTCGAACTTCTTAAACATTTTAAATGTGAAGCACTTCTTAGCGAACTTCGGCGACATTGAGCGTATCTACCTATATAGCCGCCTATGACTTTTAGCTCTCCTGCCCGTTTCAATATTGCTACCGATACGAAACTTGGTATGACATATCATTACTTCGTGAAGAACATATTTAACTAGTCATAACATAAAAATCATGACATGTATGTCATAAATGTGATGATTTATATTTCAAGGCTCTTCAGGTCTTGCAGTGGTTTCGTTCTCAGGGCATGTAGCAAAACTGGTATGGTATGAAATGATTGGATGGCGAACACAAGCGACACACCCTAACATAAAAATCATGGCATGTGTGTCATGTAAGAACATGACTACATGCCACGTTCATAATGTGCTCGTGGCCGTTTTGTAAGCGTCATATATGCCAAATTTGTTATTACGGGACGTAAATGGGCCACGAAAGTAGGATACTGGTGCAAACATGATAAACATGAGATGCGTGTCATGTAACAACATGACTACATGCTACACTCCAGATGCACTCGCGGCCGTTTGGCTAGCTTCACATGTACCAAACACGGTATTACACGACGCAAATGAAAGACACAGGTAGATGGCACATCCAATCACTATAAGCACAACATGTGTGCCATGTAACAACTTGACTACATGCCACATTTATTATGCACTCGCGACCGTTTCGCTAGCTTCACATATGCCAAGTTTGGTATTACGTGACGCCCATGGATGACGACTGTATGTGACTGGTGCAAACATGAAAATCATGAGATGCATGTCATGTGAGAACATGACTACACGCTACAGTGAAGGCGCCAATACATTTCGACGTGTCGCGGCGCATGTGCTCGCCGGCGCTCAATTTGTCACGTCATGCCGGCGTTGCCACACCAGGTGCCGGTCCTGCCATATACTCGGTAAATCCTGTAGACCAAGGGGTTTTAATAATCGCAGGCGCAGGCCGTGCTGCGTTGCTTCGAGGCATGCGTCTTTCAGCGTGTTTGGCGTACTTCCGTGAAGAAAAGAGGGAGACGCAGTGCTGTCTGGGTAACGCATCGGCGCGAAATGCAACACGTCGCATTTCGCATAGGTTGGCGTCGGGCAATGCCGACGGACGCTGGTCGCGCCTTGCGTCACACTACAGGGAGGAGAAGGAAGAAACCTTTATTGATGCTGGCTGTGCCAGATAGCCCTTATCCCCACAAGGCTGGTTGACATCCCTAGTCCAGGGCGTCATTAGTGGGGCCGCCCCCTGAGCCCGCTTGACTAGAGCTGTCTGTTCCTCTAGTGTGGCGCTATTGAGTAGGGTCGCCTCCCAGTCCTCTTTGGTGGTGTTGGGAAAGGGGGTTATTTTGGGTTTATTTGGCAGGCCCAGACTTATATCGTAAGTGTTGGCCATTTTACCACAGTACTGGCACTGCCCACTTATTTTTGGGTCGTAAAATTTGAGTATGGCTGAAGAAACCAGCGTGTTTATCTGTAGGCGCCGGAGGACACGCTCCTCCATTTTCGAGAGTCCCTTCGCTGGTGTGGGATACAAGCGGCGTTGCTCAATGTAGTATTCTTTGATTTCTCGAAACCGTCTTAAAGGTGTGGGGCGTTCAGAATGCTGCATTTTACAAGTCTATGTGCCAATGGAGAGATTTCTCCTGCAAGATAGCTCTCGCAAAGTCTGTAACTATTTGTTTTGAGTTTAGATGGGATACTGCCAGTTTAGATGGGCCACCTCTTCCGCCTTACTTGAGCTTGTGGCTTTGAAAGTGAGGCGGTCCACCTGTGTTCCTTGATGTATTACCGCTGCCGTGTAGTATCCTCTAGGTGACGGCCCGGCCACATCGACGTAGTAGACCCCATTACGGGAGCCAAGCCGTTGTTAAGTGCCTCAACGCGCGCTTGTTTTCTACCCTGGTGCGCCTCCCTTGTCAAATTGCGGGGAAGCGGGGACACCCAGAGTTTTGTTCTCTAAAGTTCAGTGGGGGGGGGGGCGTCTGCGTAAGACGCGTATATTGATTTGTGAGGTGGGCTTCTTGGAGCTCTTGTATAGAGTTAAAAACTCCCAATGCAGAGAGTTTCTGATTTGAAGTGCTGATGGGTAAATCAAGTGCGCGCTTAATTACTTTCTTAAGAATATCATCGATTCTATTCTATTCGTGTTTAGTCATTCCTAAGTACGGTATATAATATGGAATTATGCTAGTTACAAAACCATAGGCGAGCTGAATCGCGTCCCTTCCTCGTAGCCCCCGCGCTTGTTTGACACTCGGCGGATCATGTGCCCTACCAGTTCTCCTATTTCCCGTAACTTGTCTAGCGTGGTGCTGATTTTTTGTTCTGTTGTGAATCAGAAGGCCAAGGATTCGTAGTTCTGAAACCTCTCGTATGGTTGATCTTGATACCATCAAGTTTAGGGTCGTGCTAACTTTAATGTTTTCTCTGATATGCAAGAATTCAAATTTGGTTGTAGCACCCTGCAATCCACACTGAGCCGCCTAGTCCTCCACACTGGAGGCGGCCTGCTGCAGGTGGTCTTCAATTTCTCCTAAACTGCCCTGATTCTTCCAGATTGTTATATCATCGGCGTATATTGCATGATATCTTCTTTTCACTACTGTCAATGCTTGTGGGAGCTTCATCATGGCAATGTAGAATAGCAGCGGAGATAGCACAGCTCCTTGCGGAGTTCTTAGCGTCCCCATTTTGAACGGTCCATGTTCCTCGTTATCTATCGAATGAACGCCAGTCTCCCAGAGAGAAATTTTCTGATGTAGGCAAACATTTTCTTACCGCAGTTGGTACTACTCAGGTTCTCCAGGATGCTTTGTTGTTTAACGTTGTCGGACGCGCCTTTAAGGTCGAGTGCGAGGATTTCCCTGTCATTGTGCGTCGAGGGAATGAGTTGGACAATGTCTCGTTTTAGTTGCAAAAGGATATCTTGCGCAGACAGGTGTGGCCTAAAGTCAAACATGAAATCTGCGGAATACCCCTTGCCCTCGAGGCACGCGGCGAGACGGTCTCTAACCATTGTTTCCATTAATTTGCTGGCACATGAAGTTAATGATATAGGTCTGAGGTTGTCCGTGCGGATTTGCTTGCCTGGTTTGGTGATAAATGTGACAACTGCTGTTTTCTATTCAGTTGGCAGTGGTTCGCCATCCCAGATCGCCTTATAGTACTGCAATAGATGCCGATAAGGATCATCTGACAGATTTGCTAACAATTTTACCGTGATCAGGTCTCGGCCTAGGGCAGTGTTCCTGCGCATTTTTTTCAGGGCTACTTTCAGATCACACATTTCAAAAGGGGCATCGAGCTGACTGTTTTCTCTACCTGCGTATTCATATGCGTTCCTGTCCGGATCCGTAGTGTGGCATAGGTATCTAGCACACAAAGCATCAGCCAGCTGGGAGTTGGTTCCCTGAAAATTGTGCAGGACTCGACGGAGCTACTTTTGCACTTCTCCTCTGGTTTGGGTGGAGTCAACGAGAGTTCGAAAAAGGCGCCTTGATTTTTTTATATTAATTTCTTTAGCTACAACATTGCACTGTTCTACCCAATTGGATTCATTCAGTTGTGCAACATATTCCTCCGCTTGCTTACTCAACTCGGGAATTCTAAATTTAGGCTTGCGGTTGAGTTTGTTTTTTTTTTGCCATCGTTAGGTTAAGCTTCTGCGGGCGTCCAAAAGGTGCAGCAGGTACTTATCGACGGCGGGGATATCTTCCGTTGTCTTTACAGTTTTAAGACACTTGGGATTGGCTGTAAGAAGCTGTTTTGCCCATCTAATATATCCTCCCACCCCTGGCACAAAAGGGATGACCTTGGAGCGGAAGGCTGTCCAAACTGTCAGCTTGGCTTGGCTCCATGTTCTACGGCTTATGTTGGCGGAGAGTGTTATTCTGAGGAGACAGTGATCACTGCCGAGCGTTTCTTCTAAGTTTTCCCGTGTTGCATAGACAATTTTCTTAGTCAGTGATAGATCCAGGCAAGTAACTCGGTTTACAGAATTCCCAATTCTAGTGGGTTTCATCGGATCTGTGAGAAGTGATAGACGAAGAGTGGATATGAGTTCTGCCAATTTCCATTCCTTGGGGACTTCGCAGGTGTAATCCCAGTGATAGCTGGGGGCGTTGAAGTCACCCAAAATCACCAGTGGGTTCTCATCTGCTTCATTAATTGCTTTATAAAACATTTAGTTGAAGACGCATTGCCTAGATTTTAGAGAACTGTGTACATTTAGAATGTAAAAGCTAGAATCTCGTCTATTATTGGGCAGGATTTTGATCATTGTGTATTCATGCGCCTCTGACAGTTCAACGTCTATCTGACAAGCGGTATACTCCTTGTGTACGAGAACACAGGTGGAGGCACTTCCCTGAAATGAGTTGTAACCAGGCAATATTGCCTGTAAGCTGGTTTCTTGTAGCGCCAAAAGTGCAGGGGTAAAATGTTGATTCTGCTGGAAAAGGTTAGGAGTGGCCCTCTTTTTCTTGTCTTTAAACCCCCTGCAGTTCTACTGGAAAATACCAAGTTGCTGTTGTTTGGACTTTTAAATAATATGTTTAGAACTGCCTGCCATCATGGGTTTATTAAAGAGGAGGTGTTTTTTTTCGCCCCTGCAGCCAGCGTTGAGCCTTGAGAGGCGTGGGGGGCTCAGTTTGGTTTGCGAACAGTTGGGGTATGTTGCTCTCGGATTCAGAATTTGCCAAGTTACGATGAACAATTTCGCTTTGGGTTGTTTTGTTGTCTTAATGCTAGTTTTTGGTTGGTCCAATTGGGGTGTGAGCCAATTTTGAATGGTTTGTAGTACACTGGCTGTGAGAATTGGCAAAACGCTCTGATTGAGGTCTTGCATAGCCGCTTGGACTGATGGGTTCCGCTGCTGCGGAATAATTTCTTGTCCTGTAAGCTTTGTTTGTTCTAGGTTCATTTTGCTCTGCTCCTCAAGTTTAGTCTCTAGTCTGCTTAGTCGACCTTTTATGTCGTTCGATGCACCTACTACAGTTTTAAACACACTAGTGTAACCCGATACGTCTGACTGAGTGTCCTGCTTATCATCCGAGCAGTCGGATGTGTGCATTGCTACCGGTTCTTACGGTGGTGAAGAGATAGCAGCGTGCGACGCCTTCAGCGCCCAATTTTCGCGTTCCAGAGTTTCAATGCGTGTTTTCATGGCTTCCAATTGTTTTAAACTTTCACAATTGGAGGGGAGGCAGTGGTGGTGGTGGGAGGCTGAGAGGAGACCCCTATTCAATCGCTCACCTGTTTGGGTGGTTTTGCCAGTGACGAGAATTTCTCGGCGCCGAAGGTAGGGGGCCTCGACTTCTATTCGGCTGGGGCTTTGATCGGCTTGGGCTTGTTGTGCATGGGCTTCACTTTTTCGGCAGTCTTGAAAGGTGCGGAGGGCTCTTCTTGCTTGTTTTTTAGTCCATGTTGCCGCTGTGGTAGAGCGGGCTTCCATGCCTTCCGGAATTTTCCGAAGCACTGCGCAGAGCCGGTGAAATGGTTTTCACCGCATATAAAGCACTCGGGTTGATAGTCGTGCTTCGCTGGGCCCTCCAGAGTGAGTTCCACCTTCGCACCACAGTGAATGCATCGCTTATTGTCCGATTTGAAGCACGCATCTGGTCTGTGGCCCACCGTTCTATACCAGGAACATGCCGGAACCGTTTTCTTGTTAGCGCACTGGCACGTTTTCACAGCAGCAGTGAATGAGTCTTGGAACGCAGCGTCCTTTGAAGGTCACCACTGCAACGTTGGATGTTCCGAGTTTCCGCACATACAAAATTTCGCCGTCGATCCACTCGAGCATGCGTCGAAGAGATTCCGAAGTTTCATTGTCTGCGACGGTGATGACACCATTGCAGGTTTCTCCGGCTGATTTCAAATGTTCTTGAAACGGTGCCCGGCGGTGCCCGATCGTCTGCGTAATGTCCCCGATGAGCTTCGAGGCCAGGGTTTCCGTTTTCACACGTACAACAACGAAGTTTTGGTCCCACACCAGCCACTTGGAGATACCAGAGTTCGTGATGCTGCCGGGGAAGCGTTGCTCTGCAGTGTCAATCCCGCCTAGGCCGAACGCAGCGTGCAGATTGATGGTTATTTTTGGTTTAAGCACAATAACCAACTCGTCCGACCGGATTCGAGACGTGTGTGTTGGCTTCCACGTCACCAGCTGCTGCGGGGACTCAACGCAAGCTGCGGGTGTTGATCCTGTTTTGCGAGCCGGTGGTTGGGCGGCGGCCATCGAGCCTCGAGGCTTCATTTTAGCGAGCTTCTCTTGCTGTTGGTGAACCATGATCTGAAGATATTCGTCTTAACCTGGCATGGGGTGTTCCCGTCTTGCTGCCTCCTCGACGTCAACCCACTGCATCGTGCTGGGGTCGTAGCCTGTCTTCGTGGACGCTGCCATGGCTGGGGAGCCCGGGCATAACCCTCGTCGGCGTTGGGCTCAGCCGTGTTCGGGCGTCGCGTGATGTTCAACCAGTCGTAGATTGCCGGAAAATGGGCCTACCTGGATAAAAAAGGTATCCAGAGGTTCCTGACGACTTCGCCAAAACGCTGAAATCAGTTTCCGTTAGAAATTTATCAAAAGTCCACAGAATTTGTCGATTTCCGACGGAGCGGACGTGACGTGCGTCTGACTGCCGCTGCGACCAATCGCGTCTCCCACACTATAGAAGGAAGGAAGGAAAAACTTTATTTGCAAGGGTGTGGGACAGGGGTCATGAGCTCGATGGGTGGGGCCCCAAGTCCAGGGCTCCACTGGCTGCAACCGCCTGCCTGACGTGACGCAGAACTGCAAGCTGCACCTCTGGGTCAGAGCTGGTGAGCTGTGCCTGTCATTGCTCGAAAGTATTACAAAGCTTGTAATGACCTAAAAGGTTATCTAAATTTGGTGGTCGTTTTAAGTATCCCCACGAAATGTGGTAAAGCGATGGCGAGCCGCCACACCCCGGACACGCATGCTCATACAGCGTTGGAAAAATTTTGTGTAATCTTTGAAGATTGGGAAAGACTCCCGTTTGAATTCGGCGGAGGTCAATCACGTCCTCCCCTTCTAATGATTTGTGGGAGGCGCTGTATTTTTGTTGCATGCCTCGCTGGTTAGCAAGAATTTCGCGAGGGACCATTCTGGATAGGTCATTATCCTCCTCAATAGCTCCTTGCTGGAGTGTTTCAAAGGATGAAATGTGGTGTCGAAACTCTGCTCGGTTCGTGAGCCCTCTTCCACAAGTGTCGGCACTTTTGATGCCCTCCAGACCTGCGAGTCCTGGACACCAGATCAGCCTGTATTTGTTCTTCGATCTCCCGCCTAAGAATTTGCTTATTTTTATCGGAAGGCGGCCTCTTAAAAAGAAACGGCACGCTTCCTGCGAAACGCAAATGAAAGTTGTCAGCGGCTCATCTCTCTGTCCCTGCACTTTGATTGCAAGGGCAGTGGCAAAGCATTCTGCCTTGGCGATCGAGGACGTGTACAGCGATGCACATGACACCAAGCCGTTGTCGTTGTTAAGTATTGATGCAACTGACCGTTTAAAATTGTACCTCAAAGCGTCCACATACAAAACATTTGATTTGTTTTTTAATGTTTTTCGGAGCCATCGCACTCTCTCCTTTCGGCGCTTTCTGTTTATTTTCACGTCGATGTTCTTGATCAGCGGTGAGATCGAGACATTGCTGCGGACGGAATCCGGAATTTCTACAAGAACCTTGTGCAGGTTCTCGGGGTATGGCGGAAAGCCCACCCTGGCAAGTATCTCTCTCCCCGCTTTCGTTTGACTTAGTCGGTTTCTCTGCGCAGTCAGTACCGCTCTCTTTAGCTCAGGGTTTGTATTATATATACCGAGGTCCAAAAGCTTTTGGGTTAGTGTGCTTACCGGTAGCCCTATGGCCACTTTGAAGGCACCCCTAATTATAGACTCGATGGTTTCTTCTTCTGATTTGTTTAACACGTGGAAAGGTAGACTATACGTAACCATACACAGTACTAGTGCCTGTACTAATCTAATTGTGTCCCCTTCCTTCATTCCCTGTTTGTGGTATGCTATTCTATGGATCATTCGTGCAACTTGTTTCGTGGCTGATTTTAATATGTTTATTGTATGGTTCGCTCATCCATTACTTAGAACCCAGTAACCCAGAATACCTGCGACGGTCACCTCACGTACTGTGACACCTTCAATGTGTAGGTCCATGCTTCCGCTACTTTTCTATCTTTTTCCATGTACCCTGATAATTTCAGATTTTTGGGGGCACAGCTGAACCCGCTTGCATTCGCAAAGTTTTCAACTGCTGTTGCAGCCACTTGAAGGGTCTTCTCTTTGAAAGGCAGAGGTCCGCGCGTTGCCCATAAGGTGATATCATCCACATAGAGAGTGTATCCTAACTGCGGAACTTCATCCAGAGCTCGCGTGAGTCCTAACATGGCGATAATAAAGAGAAGGAGAGAGAGGATGGCTCCTTGAGTTGTACCTTTGTTTGGCATTTCAAAAGCGTCTGACGTGACTTGTGCTACGCTTATGGAAGCCTGCCTTTCTGTGAGGAATGCCTTGATGTAATTGTAGGTGTTTGTCCCACATCCAATGTTGTTTAATTCCGTTAGGATGGCTTTATGCGAGATATTGTCGAATGCTTTTTTTAAATCAAGGGGTAGTATTAGATGTTCTCATCCGGTAGGTATATAGCTCAAAACTTCCTCTTGTAATAGGAGAAGTGCGTCTTGTGTGGAGAGGCCATTGCGGAAACTCAACATAGTGGCTGATTGATTGATATGTGGGGTTTAACGTCCCAAAACCACCATATGATTATGAGAGACGCCGTAGTGGAGGGCTCCGGAAATTTGACCACCTGGGGTTCTTTAACGTGCACCCAAATCTGAATGCACGGGCCTTCAACATTTCCGCCTCCATCGGAAATGCAGCCGCCGCTGCCGGGATTTGAACCCGCGACCTGCGGGTCAGCAGCCGAGTACCTTAGCCACTAGACCACTGCAACGGGGCAACATAGTGGCTGGAAAAAGGCCGTTGTCCTGTATAAAGTTTTGGAGCTGATTATGAATAACCCTTTCGAAAAGCTTTCCCATGCATGACGTCAAACATATGGGCCTGAGTGCCTGCAGGGATCACTTTTTCCCAGGTTTTGGTATCGTAATAATTTTGGCTACTTTCCATTCCTCGGGCATCTTCCCTTTGATCTAATAGTTGTCATTAAAATGGTTTGTCAGTGCCTCTATAACCTTATTGCTGAGGTTCCTTATCATTACATTTGTGATTTGATCTGTACCAGGAGCAGAATTTCTCTTGGCTGCTTGGGCAGCCGCAAAGACCTCTTCCTTTGTGATTGGGGCGTCGTCTCTCGTTTTTCGCAGCAGTGTACTGCATTTCAATACCGCAACTATCGGTATTCTTTCCTATGTATCTGTCCTTAAGTGCTTGTATTAACTCCTTCTCTGTGCCCGGAAAATCATGCATTATTCGTTGTAGTGTTCTGTTCATGGCCGATTTTGATTTTTATGTGTCAAGCATGTTTCTTAGGATGGCCCAAATTTTTGCAGTGCTCAGAGTGTCCCGTAGTGAACTTCAGGACTGGATTCATCTATCAGTTGCAATTTTGTTAGCGTAGTGGTTTCAGCGATTCTGCGGAAAAGGTTCCCGTTAAGTCGCTCGTTTTCCCACCTTTTCAGCATACGGCGTCTGCTCTCCCACAGGTGTAGTAGGTGCCTGTCGACTGCAGGAGTCTCTGCTGTTCTTGCGATGCGGTTAGATGTTTGTTTGGGAACTGAGATCATGTACTTTGACCATTCCCAATCGACTCCGCTACAGAGTCGGGTGGGGGATTGCGTCGTCTGTACCTTTCCCAGTAAGTGATCACCACGTCTCCTATGACCCTACGTAGTTTTGGAGTTGACAGGGAAATGCTGATTATGTAGTGATCGCTGCCGAGATTATCTTCCAGGTTTGTCGAGTTAGGATCGTTAATATTACGTGTGAATGTCAGATCTGGGAACGTGTCTCGACTTACGCTGTTACCCAGCCTCGTAGGTGTTGTGGGTAGAGTAATTAGGCTCAATCCTAGTTTGAATACGGCGTGTCCGAGACGCGTTACCCTAGGGGAATCTCTCGAATAACCCCAGGTGGTTCTGGGTGCGTTAAAGTCGCCAAATACAACAAGTCGATTTCTCGCCACTGCAATGCCCACGACATCTTTAAGCAGTTCACCAAGGTCCTGGTGTTCATCTTTGGGAGGGCTGCATATATTTAATATTACCGTTTTCACTTTGCCTCTCTTCAGAGGAAGGAGTGTGATTATCTCATGATTTATCCGCAAACTTTCTATGTGCTCAACCTTTGGTGCAATACTGTTGCTGCCCAGCGATGCTACGTGAGGATAATTTGGATCTTGTAAACAATAATATCACTGCAGTTTTACCATCTTGGGCCCAACCTCCTGCAGGTAAATTACGTCTGGCTGAACTGGTACCAAGTTCAGGCAAATTTGGTATGCTGCGGCGCGCTTGTGAAAAGTGTGACAGTTCCACTGCCAAATCTCTAAATGTTCTACACTTTTTATATTATTTTTGGCTATGCTGCATGGTCGTATCCATGCTGTCGCGGCCCGCTTTGGATGGTTTTTCAATAACTGGGGCGGACAGACAGCGTTTGTTTAGTGCCCTAAGCAATGCACCCAAAGCTTCGTTAACATACTCCCTCTGAATTTTTAGTTCTTCTACAACAAACGTTTTCAGTTCCGCCATCAGAACAGCTAGAAGTTTATGTAAACTAGCTATGCTTTCCCTGTTTGCTTGAACCTGCGTCTGCCCTTGCTTTACTAGTTCACTGCTTTCTGATTGAGTAGCGAACGGGTTTTCCTCTATCGTTTCCTCACTCATTTCTGCGCTATCCTTCATGTCGGCTAGACGCTACCAGGCCTCTTTATTGCCCTCGATGGTGTTGCCCACTGACCATGGGTTTTGTATTTTCTTAATTGCATTTTCTAATTTGCTTTTCATTGGCGAGATGGCCAGTTTATACTCTTTCCGCTGCGCAGCCATTTGATTTCTAAGCTGTTTAATTTCTTGTGTTAATCTTTTGTTCTCCTCTGGAATTTTCGTATACTGGGGGCTATAATTTACCGGAACACTGGGAGTCACTGGACTCGCCCAGCTAACCTTGTCTGGTTGGTTGTTTTGTACATCCTCCTTACTAAGGCCAGTGGTTGCTGCTGCTGCTTCTTCTTTCCTGGCAAGGGCGGAGCTAGTTTACCAGCTGCTTCTCGGTGTTTTCTTCATGTTTGGCTTGCCAGGGGCCTCCGCAGGCTTGCTGATGTTTCGCTGTGGCGAGGTCTTTGATGATGATCTCGATCTTGATTGTGACCTGGAGCTGGATCTAGATGTCTGCCGCTTCTGGAGCGTCGCTTCCTCTTGGTCTGAGCTGAACCAACGAGAAGGTTTCAGCTGGTGTTGCTCAAGTTGCGGGAAATCTATCTCGGCGTAGGAACACTCTGTTTTTTTTTTCGAGGCATCTCTACTCATGATTTTTGGGGAGCAACATTTTTCAGTTTCTTTCTGCTTGATTTGTCACTTGTAGCGTGCTCTTCACCGCATATAGCGCAGTTCAGGGCACATTCATGTCGTTGAGTAGGATCACACGTCCCACACTTGGAGCACACGTTGGCGTTCGAAGTCGGGCAGATATTAGTTCGGTGTCCAGTTGATTGACAAATCATGCAAACCTGTACGGTAGGCTTGCATGAATAACAGATCGCTTCGGCACCCATAAAATAGACACAACTGGGGAACACGTCACCCGTAAAAGTTATAACAGCCGTCTTCAAAGAGCCCAGCATCCTAGCTCTCTCCATCTTCACCCCTTGTGTCCATATTCGTAGGTTTGTAATCAGGTCGGCCTGAGTGGTTCCAGGCGGTAGTCCATAAACAATGCCTCGCAGCACGTCTTCTGGGTCGGCCACGTACGCATTGAAGGGGTGAATCCGTCCTCTGATTTTCAATTGGTTGATCTATTTCAGCCTTCCCGCCACTTGTTCGCATGGCGTGGACAGTATTATGATGTTCGATTCGGGGTGGACCTGCAGCAAAAAACTTTCTCCTCCAAACCTGTTCCGGCAGGCCTCTATCACTGCCACAGAGAGCTCCGATCCAAATAGATTTTTCACTGTGAGGCCCTTGTGCGGTCTTAAAAAAACCTTTATGTCTTCCTTTAGAAGGGACGTCGGACCTCGGCGTTTTCTGCGCTGGAACTCCCGCTTGACTTGGCTGTACAGTGCTGCGTCGACAGGCGGATGGGCTGCTGACTTTTCGTCTTTCTTCTCTAGTCCCTTCTCGGGTTCTTTCTGGCTTTGTTTACCGTTCTTTTTTCTTCTGCGGCAAAGGACGGTGTGCCAGCCGTCCCCCGTCCAAGTAAGACCCAGACCCGCGTCGTCATCGTTCTTGTTATCGAGAGACGCAGCGCTGGGCGCTCGCGCGTCGTTACTTGGTTACTCATTTGACGGGACGCTACTCGCGTCGTTCGGTTGATTCTCCATCACGAGAGATGCGCCGGGAGGGTCTTCGTCGACGTCCATCTAGACGAAGAATTTGTAGGCGTCCTTATGCATGCATGCTCAATAGATACAGGGGAATGGGCCGACCTCCGTTTTCCTCTGCACAAGGCCTATAGTCCGAAAGGGAGGTTAAATGGCACTCACCATCGACTTCTAACTTGGTCAGAAAATGTCGGAGAAATTCGGTCGAATGGTGTTGAGCCAGTCAACGCACGCACACCCATCGCCGCACTCCACACTGTTTAGCGTCCCGGTGCCGCCAACCGAAGCCGGTGATACGGTGAGCTGCGTTCGTGCACGTCGTGTCTTCCAATGTTGATTGTTTCTCGTGAAGCTGGTCCAGGTCCCAGATTTTGGTGTCCTTCGAATCCTGGCAACTTCACGAAAAAGATGACGCACACTTCAAGTAGACTTGAATGAAATTTCCACCTGAAAGCGTTTCATAAAGCGGAGAGCGATGCGAGCACGTCCTCACCGCTCTACGCCACCTAGCGGACCCCCACACTATAGAGTGCTGGCGTTTTGCTAACGTAGCGCCGCTGTGCCTAGCGTGCGCACGCGTCAACGCTACTTTGGAGTATATTTGGCCCTTCACGATGTGCTCGCGGCAGTTTTGCTAGCTCCTCATATACCTAATTAGGTGTTACGTGACGTCAATGCATGACGAAATATATGCCTGGTGCAAACATGATAATCCTGACACGCCTGTCATGCGAAAACACGACAACATACCAAGCTCATAGCATGCTCGCAGCTGTTTCGCTAGCTCCATCTATACTAAATTTTGTATCACGTGACGTGAATAAATGACGAAGGTAAACAGCACATCCAAACATAATAATAATCATGACACGGAACTTATGTACGCCATCATTTAACTGCACCTCGTTGCATTGTGCTGACTTTAAAGGGACCTATCGACCTTTTTCATTCGTGCTTCGCATATCGTCGATTCCCACTGTACGTGGGACCTTCCACTTTTTTAGGGGCGAAGTTCCTTAAGGCATGCGCTGTGCGCCCCCTGCATGTAGTAATTTTTCGTTTAGTTCTTGCAGTGTTCACTAGATGGTGGTACCGTCCCCTGTATGTAGCCACCTTTCGTTCAGTTCTTGCAGTGTTCACTAGATGGCGGCACAGGTAATAATGAAAAGATGCATGATATTATAAACTAGACGGCGGTAATTGTAGTTGATGATGAAAGATGCAAGAAGTTAGAAAATAGGAATGATGTCACGTATAGCGCGTGTCATTGGTGTAAGGCAATCATTCGATCTAGTGCGGCGACGTACGTGAGGGGGAGCATTGTAATAAAATCGAGTGGGCAAAATATACGGAGGATTCAAGGTTTACCAGGTTTACCTCCAGAGCTTGGCCTCCTGAACATCATTCACTTTGTGGATATGGCGGCACTGTTTTTTTTTCTAAACACACTGCGTGATGGTGCCTGTATCTAGCTTCGTGATTGTTTTTCAGTCGATTTAGAAGGAGTTTAGGCAAGATGCGCACGTGAAAAAAAACATGAACTTGGTGCAATCCTACACTGGCATGAGACACTGCATCTATGCGCTGCGATAAGTGGATGACGCTTTTTCAAACTGTCAAATACGACTAGTGAAGATACAAAGTCACAGCATACTGAAACAGCAAATGCGGTGCTTCAGCGCTTTGTACCGCACCCCAATACCCTCGCTGCGCGAAGAACAAAACTTAAACTGCAGAAAAAAGTATGTAGACAGTTCCGTAGCTAGTAAGGTGCCTGATAACGAACGACATATAGCCGGTGCACTCCTACGTGCTGACTAAAATTCTTTCAATGACCACGAAATTGAGCAGAGTCACCACCTGTAGGCAGCTGGCTGAAGTGGCGAAGTGTGGATTTCTCCATGCGTCGTCTGCTAGCCATATTGGGTTTACTTTTGTGCGTACGTCATGCACGTTTTCGAAGTGTGGTTTGTCCGGCCACGAAAGTGCGAGTGTAACTGTTTCTACGTATGTTTCAAACGATCTACGAAATCATTTGGTCTGGCTTGGCTGCTAATGCAAGACAACAAAATCAGCAAGTGCAACTTTTTCGAGCGATGCTTATTGCCGTCGTACCCTCTATTCAGCAAAAATAATTTCATTGCAGGTGCCGCTTTCTGTTTCAAACACATCAAAAAATACTCTTGGCATCCTCCCAAACATCAGGACTATTGAAGGGTGTTTGAATGCTGCGTATTGTAGTGACTCGGTTTTAAAAAAAAAGGTGCTGGGCGCTGTTGGATGGTGTAAAACTACGGTAATGTAGTTTATCAGTCATGCTTGGAGCGTCAAGAGCCTTAGTGGTATTGATCTGGCCGTAGCACCATGACATAAAAATATTACTATAGCATAAACTGTGAAACATCGGTACTAAAACTGTACTTAAAATAGAGTTACCGTGCGCAACCGTGCGCTTAAGTTCAAGAGCGATATAATGAGCCCTGACGATGAAATTTAACTCTGACGGCATGCTCTAATTATTGTTAGGTATGATTGCTTATGTTGCATATAAATATAATGTCATATGATTTCACTGAATATTTAGTTTTTTACATTGTCTTCAGCAGCATTCACATTTATGGTGAAAAGAATATTCACATTTATGGTCCCACATTTTATGGTGAACAGAAGATGGAAAAAAATCGTACGCGCATAAAGGTTGGACGTGGTACTGAACTAATCGCACAGATATGCGGGCTTTCTACGATCTTTCTTTCTCTGTTTTTCGTAGTATGCAGATTGCAAAGTTTTAAATGAATAGTTTGGTGATGCTACAGCAGTGCGTAATTAGCGGAACACAGGCTAACCACGTACAAACAACACAACAAAAGCATGATTTAGTGTGAAAGCGTGGATTGTGTCACCCCGGGCGAGCATTTCAAAGAAATGCAGAATGCTGTTTAGTACCGTGTTATATAAACGTTGCATAAGCGTCCTACACTGATTAAAAGAGAAGACCGTAAATATTAACAGCAAACTGTAGTCAACGCATTTCATCTACCGACAATCGGCTCAGACCGCACGCAACGATGTGCGGCTGCGTGTATTTGTATACGTGCCACCAACCGCCTATCTTCACATTTATGGGGCGGTGTTGTCACCTATAGCCCGATCTCGCCGCGAATAAAAATCCCAACAATAAAATTACCAGTGACAGACGCGCGGCTTGCATGTAGTGCCTATAGCAGGTAAAAGCGGGCGCAAGTAGGAAAAAAAGAGAAAAGAGCCGTCGCCTCTGTCGAGCCAGCCTGGCGCCCGGAGTCGACATCAGCGTTCGCAGACCCATTCAGCAACGGGCACGAGCGCAAAAAAAAAAAATAGCAGACCCCACTTACAGCGGGAATCGATGATATGCAAAGCACAAATAAGAAAGGTTGATATGTCAATTTAAAATTTGCACAACAATACAAGGGGATGAGAAATGATGCCATACATGGCTTACGTGTCAGGTTTATCATCTTAGAATGTGTCGTTTACCTTGGTCCTCTATTCACGTCACGTGATACCGAATTCGTTATATGTGTATAGCTGGCGAAACGACCGCGAGTGCGCTATGGGCGCGGTAGGTTGCATGTTCTTACATGACACGCTTGTCAGGATTATCTTGTTTGCACAAGTCATATATATTTGTCATCCATTGACGTCACGTAACACCAAGTTCGAGTTATATCGAGTTAGCAAAACGGCTGCTAGTGCATCATGAAGGGCCCGGTGGTAGGTGGTAATGGTGGTAAAAAACATTTATTTCAGAAAAAGTCTACTAGAGAGTGCCGACGTGGCCCATCGGCGTGCTAGAGTGGCAAGACCCTATTCCAGGACGCCAGTGGAGCTGGAAGCTGCCCGTGCGCGCTCCACCATAGAGCATTGTACAGCCAAGGTAGAGCAGCCGAGCAGGTGCTCCTCCCAAGCCTCTCTAGTTGGGATAGGAAAGGGGGATGAGAAAGCGACGGGATTAACTGGGCACGATGCTACGACGTGATATGTGTCGGCGAGGACATGAAAGGTCGAGCAGGTGCCATTGATTTCCGGCAAAAAGTGCCTGGCGACTGCCGGACTGATAAAGGTGTTCGTCTGCAGGCGGCGCAGCAGTCGTTCGTCCGCTTTCTCCAAACCGCGTGCGGGGTCCGGGTAGAGGCGGCGCGAAGCCCGGTAATAAGCCAAAATTTCGCGAAAGCGCGTCAGGTTGGTTTTGCCAGATTCCGTCTCGGAACATGGAGGGGCAACGGCCCAGACAGAAAAAGCGCGGGCAGCGGCATTTGCCGCCTCGTTGCCGGGCAGGTCCGAGTGGCCTGGGGTCCAACCTATACGAATGAGATGAGGGTTAAAGCGCCAAGAGGCTGCCTGTAGTAGGCTAGCCGCCAGCGGGGCAATAGAACCCTGTAGGTACTGAGAACAGGCCGAGCGCGAGTCCATCAGGATGGTGCGTGAGGCAGGGTGAGAGGCGGCCAAAGCTACGGCAACCTCTTCAGCGTGCGTTACTGTGTCTGCTCGACAGGAGAGGCCATCTACGTGTTTGCCCTCTGTAATCATGGCAGCCGTGAAGTGACCCGAGGGGGAGAGACCCGAGACCTCCACGTAGAAAACACCAGGACGATCGGAGTGTCGCGTATGAAGGGCCGCGGCGCGTGCTAGTCTACGGCCAGGATGGAGGTCGGGGTTCATATTACGGGGTAGAGGTTCCACCCATAGCTTTTGACGCCAGAGCTCTGGTACCGGCTGCAGAGGGTCTTGGTCAGATATCGGGTTAAGGCCAAGACTGTGTAGAAGACGGCGCCCTGAAGGCGTCTGCGACAGTCGATTGATTTGGTTAACGCGATGAGCTTCGCGCATCTCTGCAAAGGTGTTGTGTACCCCCAGAGCCGTGAATCGGCTGTTGGAAGTTGCAATAGGTAGGTCCAGAGCGCGTTTGTATACTGAACGAAGAAGGACGTCCAGCTGGTGCTCGTGTCAACGACGCAGGCGAAGGTAAGGCAAGGCGTAGAGGACGCGACTGGTCACAAACGCGTGGGCCAATTGGAGGGACTGAGACCCGCGGAGGCCGCCGCGCTTGGTAGAAACTCGCCGTATCATGCGGCTCACCTGTTCGCTGGTGCGTCTGAGGCCTGCTATTGTGCCCTTTGGATCCAAAGACGATGTGAGGTGAACGCCAAGAACCCGAATATTTTGAACTGATGGGACGGGCCCGGACGGAAGAAAAATTTGAGGCGCCGGTAGCGGAGAGGCTGAAAGAAGATCCGATTTAGCTGGAGAGCACTCCAGGCCACATGAACCTGCGTAGGTGTCCACCAGAAGGGCAGCCTTTTGCAGGCGTTCTTCGATTTGCGCTAAGGAGCCGGTGTTGGTCCAGATTGTGATATCGTCCGCATATAGTGCGTGTTGTATTCCCTCGACCTCGCTTAGACGAGAGGGGAGGTTCATCATCGCCAGGTTAAAAAGCAGAGGAGACAGGACTGCCCCTTGAACTGTACCCCACGTGCCTAATAAGTACGGGCCGAGTTCGGTAGAATTAAGGCGAATGAAGGCGGTGCGATGTGATAGAAAGGCGCGAATGTAGTTGAAAGTCTTCTGCCCGCAGTTTGTGGTAGACAGGTTAGTAAGTATAGTGCTGTGTTTGACGTTGTCGAACGCCCCACCGAGATTGAGAGCGAGCACGGTTTTATCGTTATGGCGCATAGTAGTCGGCTCTATGATATCGTGTTGAAGCTGGAGCAGGACGTCCTGTGCCTACAGATGTGGGCGAAAGCCACACATCGTGCCGGCATAGATCCTCCTGGCCTCCAAATAGGCGGAAAGCATTCGCGAACCATGGTTTCCATGAGTTTGCCTGCGCAAGACGTAAGTGAGATGGGTCTCAGTGCCTCAATACTAACGGACTATGCCGATTTGGGAATGAATGTCACGACCGATGTGGTCCTTTCCGTTGGAAGCGCAGAGCCGTCCCATATCGAATTTATAAGGTGGAATAGCGAGAGGTGTGCTTGGTCGGGAAGATTTGCCAGGAGCGATACTGTGATTCCGTCGCGTCCAGGGGCCGTGCCCCGTCGCATTTTTGTGAGTGCCAATCGTAAATCAGAAAGCGTGTATGGGGCGTCCAGGTCGGTGTTAGGGGCGCCGGAATACGTATATGCTGGGCCTGCAGGATCAATTGTGTGGCAGATGTAGCGGTCACAAAGTTCTCGCGCGAGTTCATCCGTAGTACCCTGAAAGGCATGCAGAACACGGTGGAGCTGGCGTTGCGTTTCTCCCCTGGTGGTGGAGGGATCGAGAAGGCTTCTAAAAAGTCGCCACGCACTCTTAAAGCTCATCTGGTTTGCAGCCTTCGAACAGGTGTCTGCCCAGTTAGCATCGGAAAGTGTTGCAGAGTATCTGGCCGCCTCTGCAGTGAGCGCCTCAATGTGAGCGCGAAGTTTCCGATTAAGTTTGTTGCGTTTCCAGCACCTTATGAGCCCGTGGCGAGCATGGCAAAGATGTAGGAGGTTTGGATCGATGAGGAGTCAAATTAGAGGTTGCAAGGGTGCGAGTGTTCACTTGTTTCATATGAAGAGGGTATGATGCCCACGCTGCATATTCGGTCGAGGAGAGGCCGGCGGGGAATGGTTGCATTCTGAACTAAGTCCAATCGGTGAGACGGGCTTGGCCCCAGTGTTGGCGCATTTTCTGCCGTGGTATGAACGAAATGCGGAGTAAAAAGTGATCGCTGCCTAGGGTTTTGCCTAAATTTTCCCATGTAGCATCGCGGATGTGACGGGTGAGGGAGAGGTCGGGGCATGTGTCTCGCGTGACCGAGTTGCCGGAACGTGTGGGTTGTGCCGGATCGGTAAGAAGCGTCAGGCTTAGCGAGGAAATGAGCTCCTTGAGCTCTCTGCCCCGGGCCTTCTCGTAGTGGTAGCCCCAGTGAGGGCTGGCGGCATTAAAGTCCCCGACAATCACCAGTGGTTGTCGGGCCGCTATACGCAGCGCTCGATGGAAGAGATGCGCAAACGAAGCCCTCGCAAGGCGAGGGGGACAGTACAAGTTTAAGATATGTATTGATGGTTGGCCCCTCCACTGAGACAGCACTGATATCATGCAGTAGTCGTAAGGAAGATCCAGATCGAGGTCAATCTGTATTGCCGTGTAAGCTTTATGCACGAGGGGGCATGTGGTGGTGCCGCCTACCTAGGAGCAGTATCCAGAAAGGAATGGAGCAGGGCCAGATTCTTGGAGCGCCAAGACGGCCTGCTGAAAGCCAAGTGTGCTGAGGAAAAGGGAAAGATGTGAATGCTTTCGCCTGTTCCCGAAGCCTCCAGGGTTCCACTGTATGATCTCGAATTTAGACGCATTGTTTGAACGGGACGTACGATTGGTAGCCATCGTGACTGTCTTAGGTTTTATATTTGGTCCTCCATGTCCCGCTCGGAATCCTCAGAGGCAGGGAGGGGCACGGAGGCCGGATTGTCCGATGGCGGGGTGGTGGTAGCCACCTTACGACGACGCCGTGGCGCTGTACCCTCACTGCTCACCGAGCAGGAGCGGGAACGTGATGCCTTGGGTTGAAACTTGGTGATTGCCCAGGTTTGAATAGCCTGGGTAACCTTTACTACTATGCGTTGGACCGAGAAGCTGGTGAGGAGGTGATTAATCGAAGCTTCGACGCGCGTGAGGCGTTCCTCTACGCGCGGGGTGCGCTCTTCGCTAGGGAGAGTTTGGTTAGCGGGCAAGAGAACCTGAGGTGCCCCAGGAGCCTCAAGAGCTTCTGGAGTAGATGTGGCACCAGTTCCGAGTGCTGGAGTATACATGGCTGCTTGAACCGGCGGTTTAATGGGAGTGGACTTAGCGCGAGGACTAAGCTTGGACGTAGCTAGCGTAGCCGCCTGGACAGAGGAGGCAATACCGGATGGCCTTGCAGTACACTGTTGTTGGGGTTGAAGTCGCTTATTTAGGAGTTCGAGTTGTTTAGTTGAAAGAGAATTTTGCTTTTGAAGTGCGGCAACTTGCTGGCGAAGGGCCGCAAGTTCGGGAGAAGGAGGATTGACAGAAGGGGTGAGAGAAGCTTAGAAGCAGCTTTCCCTGCCCAACTGAACACCTGAGGTACCGTCGCGTCGCTGGTGCTTCGAGCGGCGGGAATGCTTGAGTGTCGGCGTGGAGTGGTGGAGCCGAATGATGCATGTTGGTGCTGCTGTCTGGCTGTGAGGAACAGGAGGTGGTCCCTCGAGGAGATAGATGTTGAGGGCTGCTTGCGTTTCCGATATTTTCGATATTTTGCCGTGCAGCCCTGGTCCCAGTCTCATGGGCGCCGTGACAGAGGAGGCACTTGGGGTGTCAGTCGTGGGTATTGAGATCTGCAGGTGCGGGGGTTCCACATTTGGCACACTGGGTTGGAGCGGGGTGAGGACACTGAGGTGGTCGATGACCGATGGTACCGCACTTGGTGCAGACAGGGACCGTTTTCTTGTAGGCGCGGATATACGTCGCCACGCAGTGGTAGAAGAGGAAGCGGGGTAACTTCGTGCCCTCGAAAGTCACCACCGCCTCCGCGGAATCTCCGAGTTTGCGGACCGCAAGGATAGTACCTCGAGGCCAATACAGTTCAGACTTTATCTTCTTCGGGCTTTCAGCAGGGTTTACGTTGATGACGCCCTTGCATGTATCCCCTGGTGCCTTGGCGTGGCCTCGAACGGGCGGCTGCTGATCCCCCACTTGCCGCTGGAAGTCCCCGAGGAGTCGCAGTGCCATAGGCAAAATGGTGGTACTACAGACCAAGATGTTCTGTTCCCAGATTGGCCACACTTGTATTTGCGTGGTAGTCCGGTCGCCGAGGCAGCTGCGGATGGCGTCGCCCGCGCGATCGGCCGAGACAATTGTGCGTAGCTCGCAGGGAACGCGAGGTTTCACTACTACGACGTAGTCGTCGCGAAAGAGGTGAGGAGTTTGAGGCGGACGCCACTTGCGTTGCTTCGCTGGCTGCGAGGACGGAGCGGAGGTAGGCACACCACCGGAGGGATGGCGCGCCGGCGTTCTTCGCAAGGCTGGGGAATGGTGGCCCGCCGTGGCGTCTCGTTGTTGTTGAGACGCAGACTTCGATTTCACTTGCTTGCGTTGCCACAGTCTCACCATGTCGTCGAGGTATTCGTCTTCTGATGGCATAGTGTTTACGGAGGATGCAATCTCCATGGACAGCATTTGGCTTGAGGTAGGATCATAGCCCGTAACCACGTTAGCGGCCGCCATCGCCGGGCTGAGAGCCCTTAGCGAGGCGGCATTGTAGCCGGGAGTGAAGGACGTCCCTCAAGTTGTCATAACTGGACCCACCTGGACGAAGGTGTTGTCTAGGCGAAGCGGAGAACTTGGCGGTGACGATAAATCCAAGTTTCAGGGGTACCAAGGTGGATGTCCGCAGAAATAGCATAAAATCTACGGAGGCGATGTATGTAGAGTGCATCCATCAGCATCGAGCGCTCGTAGCCCCCCCCCCCCCGGGCCCCGTATACTCCAATATAGCGCTGACACGCTCTCATGCTGGACACAGCGACGCTACGTTAGGAAAGCGTGAGCAGTGGATAGTCTGAGGCCAGGCGCGACCGGTGCGACCAGCGTCCATCGGCGCGGCACGACGGCAACCGGTGCGAAATGCGCCACACTGCATTTCACGCCGATGCGTTACACAGACAGCACTGCGTCCCCCTCTTTTGGTAACGCAGGGATGCCGGACGCGCTGAAACGCGCATGCGTCAAAGCAACGCAGCGCGGCACGCGCCTGCGTATATATGGCAGGACCGGTGCCTGGCGTGGCACCGCCGGAGTGAAGCGACAAAATGAAGGCTGGAGAGTGCGCACCGCGTCGAGTCTAAATGTGTTAGCGCCTTGACTCTGGCATGTATTCATGCTCTCATGTTACACGTATCTTATGATCATTATGTTTGCACCTGTCACATGCCCTCGTTACTCATTGATGTCACGTAATTCAAAATTTGGCGTATGTGAAGCTAGCGAAATGGCAGCGAGTACACCATGAGTGTGGCATGTAGTCATGTTGTTATTTGACGCGCATGTCGTGATTATCATGTTATGATGTGTTATTTACTTTTGTCGACCGTTCGCGTCGCGCAATACCGAGTTTAGTACATTGAAGCTTGCGAAACGGCCACGAGCGCATCTTGAGCGTGGCATGTAGTCATGTTCTTACATTACACGCATTTCATGTTTATCATGTTTGCACCAGTCTCATATCTTCGTCATGCATTCGCGTCCCATAATACAAAATTTTCTATAGGTGAAACTAGCACAACGGCTGGCAGTGCATTATGAGCGTGGTATTTAGTCATGTTGCTCAAGACCCGCACCCCATGATTATCATGTTTGCACCAGTAAATACCTTCGTCTTCAATTCACGTACCGTAATACCAAATTTGGTAAATGTGACGCTATCGAAACAGCTGCGAACGCATCATGAGTGCGGCATTTTGTCATGTTGTTATATGACACGTATAACATGATTATCATGTTTCCACCAGTCACATACCTTCGTCATTCAGTCTCGTCCAATAATACCAAATTAGGTATAAGTGACGCTAGCAAAACGGCCGCGAGTGAATTGTGAGCATGTCATGTATCCATGTTGTTACATGACATGCACGTCATGATTGCAATCATGCAATACCATACAAGTTTCGCAACATGCCATGTGAACGAAACCACCATAAGAGCTGCAGGACCACTAAATGTAAATCATGACATTCATGACACCCATGTCATGATTTTCCTGTTATGACTAGTCAAGTATGTTCTTCTCACAGCCACGTTACGCCATACCTAGTTTGGTATTAACACCAATATCGAAGCGGCCAGGGCAGCTAAATGTCTTAGGCAGCTAGATAGATAGATAGAAGCGCTCAAAGTCACTGAAGTTCGCTAATAATTGCTTCACATTTAAAAGAAGAAAAACACTCCCCTCCCTTTCCTGCCGCCGTTTTTCCATCTCAGCGCCAGGATCACGTGACCAACGCGCGTTGATTGTCACCTTCCATGGCATTTTTGCGCAGCCGTTTCCACTCACTGTGTTGTGATGGTAGTTTTTCTGCAAGATAGTCTGGGACGGAAACATTTTACCATGCCTTACGGCACGCTTATACGAGATATACAATGCCCTACATTTCAGCAAACACTCGAATGTGCAGTCCCGATTTTACTCGTTTGATTTCAATTCAAGAGTAAAAACAAAATTCTGTTTATCAGTTGTGAAGTTATCAAATTGTGTCATGCGTAAAATAAAAGAGTACAATCGCATTCGCGATAGCTCACTGATACACTGGCCTACGTATGTTGACGTTCGTGTTCTACAAAACTAGTGGAAGTGATGATTTTTATTGATTTGCGGGGTTTAACGTCCCAAAATCACAATATGATTATGAGAGATGCCGTAGCAGAGGGCTCCAGAAATTTAGACCTTCTGGGATTTTTTAACGTGCACCCAAATCTGAGCACACGGGCCTTCAACATTCCCGCCTCTATCGGAAATACAGCCGCCGCAGCAGGTATTCAATCCCGTGACCTGTGGGTCATCAGGCGAGTACCTTTGCCACTAGACAACCGTGGCGGGGTGACGGGATAATTTTAAGAAAGCATGGAAAAATTGGAAGATTCCATGCACAGTGGGAGTCGGTGATATGCGAAGCATAACTGAGAAATATTGATATATCAAAAATCAGCACAACGTCGCGAGATTTAGCTAATGATGCCGTACATGACTGCCGTGTCGTAATTATCATTATTGGATGGGTCGTTTACCTTCATCACCTATACACGTCACGTGGTACCAAATTTAGTATATATGGAGCTAGCGAAACGACTGCGAGTACGCTGTGAGAGTGGTATGTTGTCATAATCTTACATAATACGCAGGTCAGGATTATCATGTTTGCACCAGTCATATATTTCATCATCCATTGACGTCACGTAACACTAATATTGGTATATGTGAAGCTTGCAAAACGGCTGCGAGCGCATCATGAAAGGCCCAATATACTCCATTGTAAAGTGGACGCGCGCGCACGCTAGTCACTGCAACGCTACGTTAGCGAAACGCAAGCACTCAATAGTCAGACGCCAGGTGCAACCAACGTCCATCGGCGCGGCCCAATGGCAACCGGCGCAAATTGCGACATGCTGCTTTTTGTACCAATGCGGTACTCAGGCAACACTGCGTATTCCTCTTTGTGTGACGCAGGCACGCCGGACACGCTGAAACGCGCATGCGTCACGGCAACGCAGCGCGGCACGCGCCTGCTTGTATGTGGCACGACCAGCGCCTGGCGGGGCAACGCCGGCGTGACACAACGAAATGAACGCCGGTATTGACACGTTGACTGAAACATGTCATGTTCTCGCAAGACACGCACCTCATGATTTTCATGTTCGCACCAGACACAGACCTTCATCATATATTTACGTCACGTAATACCGAATTTGGCATATGTGAAGCTAGCGAAACGGCCGCGAGCGCATCATGAGTATCGCATGCAGTCATGTCGTTACATGGCACGCATGTTGTGATTATCATGTTTGGATGTGCCGTTTACCTATGTCATCCATTCAAGTACTGGAATACCAAATTATGTATAAGTGAAGCTAGCGAAACGGCCACCAGCGCATCACGAGCGTGGCGATTATTCATGTTGTGACATGACAAGCAACTCATGATTATCATGTTTGCACCAGTTACGTACCTTCGTCATCCATTCAGGTACCATAATACCAAATATTGTATATGTGACGCTAGCGAAACGGCCACGAGCGCATCATGAGCGTGGCATGGAGTCATGTTGTACATGACACGCATGTCATGATTTTCAAGTTGGGGTCCGTCACTTGTGTTCACCTTGCAACCTTGTCATACCATACAAGTTTTACAACATGCCCTGTGAACGAAACCACCGCAACGGCTGCATGACCAACTGTAAATCATAATATTCATGACATACATATCATGATTTTCATGTTATGACTAGCCAGACATGTTTTTCATACAATCACGTTATGCCATACCTAGTTTGGTATGGATACCATTATTGAAACGACCAGGAGAGTTAAAAGTCGTAGGCGGCTATATAGATAGATAGATAGATAGATAGATAGATAGATAGATAGATAGATAGATAGATAGATAGATAGATAGATAGATAGATAGATAGATAGATAGATAGATAGATAGATAGATAGATAGATAGATACGCTAAAGGTCGCCAATGTTCGGTAAGAAATGCTTCGCAATTGAAACATCACCGCAAGCATGCAATACTGAACGCGATATCCCACCGTTTGCGTGCAGACGCGCTCAGAGGTAACGCTCTTGATAGAAGTGCCACTGATGTCTTTTTGAACTTGGTGGTGCCAAATATTTGCAGCATGAGGCGCTAGCTTCTGTGAAGGTATCACAAACGCCATATTGCTTGTTTATTTTCGCGAAGAGCGCTCCACGAACAGACGCCACCGATGTACCCCTTCAGGATTACACTGCACAACGACCTCGAGGAGCCTACTCATTTGGGGAACAGTGTGAACAAAGATACATTTCCCGATCTTACCCTCACTCACCATGCCCCCACAATAGTTTAGACTAACACCCAAACTAATCTTGGCAGTGATCATTACATTATTGGCATCATTTTACAACTAAAACATAGACCCATTGCATCTAAACCTCTGATGCTCGCAGAATCGGAGAAATTTAGAGACACCCGCAACGGCACCGCTCCCTCACGTATTGCAGACCTTAACGAATGGACTCAACAGCTTCAAAAAGATGTTGAAATTCACACGAAAACTCTACCCCGTGACACCCCGATAACTACTCTCGACTCCAAGCTTCTCCATATGTGGGAAGCAAAACAGTCACTTCTGCAACAGTGGAAACACCAGTACCACAACAGGAAACTCCACGTTAGGATAGTGAAGCTAGACCAACAAACCGAGCGATACACGACTCAATTGGCGGCGCAACATTGGGGTCAGCTTTGTGAAGGAATGCATGGCCACCTCACGGGAAAGCCTCAGTAGTAAACGAACGTGGCAACTTCTTAGACATCTGCTAGACCCCAGCACTTCTCGTGCACGACACCCTCACGCTATCACTAAACTGTTAATCAAGCACAGTGACTATTTAGGACAACTCTTCGATAACCTTCGCACGTTGCATTGACCTCAATTACGTAAGGATTCTATACCATCTTACACAGAGAAACCTAATGAGTCATCAGATGCGTCGATAACGGAACCGGAAGTTAGGCACGCCCTCGCAACACTATGTACCACGTCGGCTTCAGGCCCCAACCGTGTTAACAACAAATTACTTAAAAATCTTGACCCTATTTATATTAAAGCTTTGACTGAGTACTTTAACGACTGTTTATACACGGGCACCCTTCCACCTTCGTGGAAAGACGCCAGAGTCATTATTATACCTTAACCGAACAAAGCTCCCATAGTAGAGAATCTGAGGCCCATTTCCTTAACATCGTGTCTGGGAAAGACTATGGACGTTGTGCTTGCACTTCTCCAGAGACAAGTGGAGGATAATCGACTACTGCCTCCAGAAGTGATTGGTTTTAGGCCTTCACTTTCAGCGCAAGATGCGATGCTTTGCCTTCAACACGACATAAGAACTCCTAACCAGAGCGAGGATACTCAGGCAATCCTTGGTCTGGACATACATGGAGCATTCAATAATGTAGCCCACTCAGATATACATGCTGGCCTTAACTGCATTTCTTGTGGCGCTAAAATCTACTCTTACATCAAAAGCTTTTTCACAGACCGCAAAGCTTCACAGACCGCACTTTAGGACCACAACATGCCTCACCCTATACACTAGGCAGCTTCTGAACACCTCAAGGGTCAGTGCTCTCTACAATCCTTTTTAACCTGGCTATGCTACCTATACCCAATGCTCTTCAAGGTATCCCTGACTTGAACTTCTCCATTTATGCCGATGATATCACCTTATGGGTGAAAGAAGGCTCAGATGAACACATTCAAGGCACCCCCCGAACAGCAGTATATATAATAGTAGCACTATTATCTCGGATGAATCTCTATTGTACCCCAACTAAATCAGCTTCTACGTACTTATCGTCGGAACAAACACGTTCCAATGATCGAAGTTCACATTAATGGGTGCTTAATTCCTAGATTAAAACGTATTCGTTTGCTAGGTTTATTTATCCAAAACAACCGACTAAATGCGTACACACTCGAAGCTTTACGCAATACCAGTGCAAACACCTTAGGAATGATAGGAAGAGTTTCAGGGAAAAATGGAGGGCTCCGAGAGTCAGAGTGTCTTCGTGTAATACAAGCTTTTGTGATTAGTAAAATCACATATACCCTTCTTACCTTCACCTTAAATTAGCAGAAGAGGAATCAGTCAACACCCTCCTCCGCAGAGTTTACTAATGCGCGCTAGGCATTGCAATCAATACCTCTAACGCACTACTTCACCAGACAGGAGTCATAATACCCTATGTGAAATTCGTGAAGCCCATTTAACAGCTCAATACGCAAGGCTCGTGACCACTAGCGCAAGTCACCCAATTTTATCGTCAACCCGAATTAACTTCATTTTACTCACCAATGCTAAATACAACATTCCCCAAAACATACACAAATAATTACTCATACCGCCCCTTCCGAAAAACATGGATCCAACATATCACACTAAGTGTAGAATCCAAAAAAAAGCTCTTCAGAAAAAAATGCATTGAGCCAATGACGTTCTCTTTGTCGATGCGGCAGAATACCCATCCTTCTCATCCTATGCCCTCTCAGCTATCGACTATAACGGCAAGGCGCTCACAACGGCATACATCACTATATCAACTCTTCGTAGGAGGCAGAGAAGGCTGCTATCGCTTTTGGTCTATGCATTCCCAATATAACAATGATTGTAAGTGACTACAAAACTGCCATACGCAACGACAGCGCAGGTCGCATCTCATCAACTGTCCTTTCATTTATTAAAAAACATCCTCCCACGCAAGACGTTGCTCTCATATGGACGCCCGCACATGCGCGGTTGAGTGGCAGTGAGGTGGCTCATACCTGTGCTCGAGGAATGACCAGCCGAGCGCCGGCCTCTCATGGTGCCATAGACCACGCGGCCTTTTTCAGCGCGAGAGATCTTCTTTTGACCTTCCACGATATAACAAATCACTACCGCCTACAGCGCACTATATAACTCCCTTTACATCATGTAGCTTCGCGCTTCCATGAAATACTATGGCGCCAGTTACAGACCCGTACGTTTCCTACCCCATCTTTTCACCATCTTATACACCCTGCGATATACCCCTCCCCTTTGTGCATTTTCTGTTAACAAAGAGCTAACCTAGACCATATCATGTGGGAGTGTACTCGAAACCACCTACCCAATTCTCAACACTGTAATAGTAAGGAGCAGTGGGAGGCTGCTATGTACAGTTCGGCGCCGGAGGTCCAGGACCAGATCTTGGATAGGACCAAGAGGGTAGCGGGGGCCTACACTGGGTAGGCTCCTCTGACACTCCACCACCGCACCTTTCCCTCTTGGGATGAGTAAAGTTTTTCTTCTCCTTCTCTTTTTCAGGGTACCCGAGGTACGGCCACTCGATGACCACACGGTGCAGCAGTGCCCAAGCTACTGAAGCCTCTGGCACCATTTCTGGTACATCCAGTGTGTCCGCGTAGCTTCGCATTCGTAGTGTCCTGGTGGACACTCTAGAGGTGTTCATGATACTAATCGCGCACATATAGAGATTACTGTGATACGAATGGTTTTAGGGGCAAAGCTCTTTATAGCGGCACCCATTCATCCCTCATAGCCATTGTAGCATGTAGCAAGTATAACATTCTGACCTCCAAGGTGGTGCTGGTGAGATATTTATTCTGTGCGTTGTTGAACAATAAAAAATAGTGCTCACATGCCAAAGGCTCCTATTGGGGAATGAGTGACAGGAGCATTCAGCCTTTAGTTAACGCGCACGCTGCGATCGCCATTAGCAGCCATTGGCATGTACATTGAGCACTATCTGAGAAGCAAGGGTTGCTACGTTGTACTCGAAGGGTGTAACCTCCTCAGTTTTAACTGGTGTATGTCATGAACTCGAGGTGGTTAAAGGTGGGAAATTGATACGAAGCGCAAGCCGTAAGAAAGTTAAAACCAAAATTTCCTCTCTCTCATTTCCCACTAGCAGCCATTGGCATGTACACTGAAGACTATCTGATTGGAAAAGGTTGCTACGTTATACTCACTGGGCGTAACCTCCCTGGTTTTAGAAAGGTTTAGCGAGCGTTGGGCTGCAGTGCCAAAGCCGATGTGCCAGTGAACTAGTATATACCATGAACTCGAGATGGTTAAAGGTGGGAAATATACCCGAAGCGCAAGTCGTAAGAAAGTGTGCGTGTGCCACCTCTCGTTTAGTCCTTGGAATGTCCGCTGGATGACGGTGCTTCTATACGGGGAATATATGATGAAAATATGTTAGATGGTGGTACTTGGATGTTGATTAGATGGATGAAGGGACACACTGACACATGCATGGATGGACGCATGACCGGACGCAGGGGCGGATGCATGGACAAATGCAGGGATGGATGCACGAAGAGACGCACACACGGAAGGCCGGATGGACTCTTGCACGGTCACACAGACGGACGCACGGATGGACGGAAGCAAGAACGAATGGACGGGCGAATGCTTCCCCCCACACTATATCAGTCACTCCGTTGATATGCTTCCAATTTTGTTTAATTACAGGTAGTGACAACATCAAGTAACATCAGATCTGCTGAAATATAGAAGACAATATAACCACCAATAAAAAATAAGACTGAACGGCATTGACACAAGTCAAAAATTGAAGCATTACTCCTTCGGAGTATGTGCAGAATCAGAAAGTTCTACATCATACAAGTATTTCATCTTGCGTTGTTTGCACGATATCTAAAGCATACTATTTCTTCCCAATGCAGAAACAGCAGCAGTTGAATAAAAGACACCTTACTTTAATTGTACCAAAACACTGGGAATCTGATCGGTTGAGAAGCTCGTTTTTCTCTCTCGCTGCGCGTGCTCTTCGTCGTTCTGTTGGTGCTGCATATTGTCACGAGGTCGTAACGTGGCAGATGAAAGAAAACTTTATGCTGGGATTTAACTGTTCATTTGGGTGAAGCTGTGCCCGGTAAACGGAAAATTCGATTACAGTAGCAGTCTTGCACAGACAGCAACAAACAGAAGTTTATTGACTTCCAACCAAGGATAAAGTACATGACAAAAACATCGAGCTTCACGACTACAAAGGGTGCATGTACAATCAGGAAAGCACCACTACCAAGGTACAATGTATGTGGGAGAATGTACCCCTCTATTTACTGTACAGCGCGTGGTGCTCCAGCAGGCTTAATCATGCGCGGCGGTAGGTCTTCTCAACACGCGGTTGGAACAAGTAGCGACTTAGCGCTGTACAACTCTAGGTATTATTTCTTTTTTGTCACCTGAAACAATGCTGCTTACGTACACGGTAAGTGCATGCCCGGAAGTATAAAAGAGGCCTTGAGGCTGGGGGGCGCAGGGGGTGGGGTACAAGGGAGCGGGGGGGGGGCTCTTGTTTCCCCCCAAATAAGGCATCAGCAACAATCTGCGCGTAAAAAACTGACTGAAGGCGCCAATCAATGAAGAAGGCGCTGTACAAAAATTAACTCAAGTGTGGTGGACCAGCACACTTTGCCCGAATCAATTACAAATAACAACTACAATGGGGTGATGAAATGAAAAAGGTGATACACACACATATATATATATAGGTATGAGATATGGCACAACGGCAGCGTGTCAACAAGGATAAATATGTTTATTTCCCAACAGTTTCGGGAGGGGTCCTTCATTCATCAGGGGATAACTCATCCCCTGATGAAAGGAGGACCTCTCCCGAAACTGTTGGGAAATAAATATATTTATCCTTGTTGACAACGCTCCCGTTGTGCCATATCTCATACCTTCACGAAGACTAACTGGCTCATTGAATTATTACTCCCACTATATATATATATATATATATATATATATATATATATATATATACATATATATATATATATATATATATATATATATATATATATATATATATACGTCCCCTTCTGCATGTGCTAGACAGCGGGAGGGGGGTCACCAGGTAGTGATTGGGGCGGCTAGCTTGCCATTCCTCAGAAAAAAGAATTTGGTATGCCATCGACGAAGAAAGTTTTCCTCGCCGCTGGCCTCGAGTTCGCCGGATAGGTGGGCCCATAGCAACCACCGGATACGCGAGACTACCGGAAACGCGCTCCGCACAGGCTTTCTACGTGCCTCCGCTAGCGATCTCCTTTGCCAAATAGCTAGCATCGTGAAGATCAGCACAAGTTGGCAGAAGGCACCTCTGTTGCGCTTGTGGTGGGGAGGTGGGCGGATACCAAAGGAGTGGGCTACCATCCGCCACACGGGTTTCACCGCCACGCATTGGAACAACGCGTGATCCTGTGATTCAACTGCGTGACAGTTCGGGCAACGTGCATCCGGGACGATTCCATATTTATGCAGGCGCGCTCTCGTGGAAAGGAGGGCCCAGGCCTTTTTCAGGAGGAAATCCTGTGCATCACGGAGGGTGCCGCAACGGAGCGAAAGTAATACGCGCCTCGCGCGCTCAGCTCGTTTTTGTTCAGTGTCGCTCAGCTGCTTCCGCGTGATGGCTTCAACGATGCGCGCTAGCGGGTCCTCATCCACATCGCCTTCGGGCACTTCTTGCCTCAACATGTGCCAGGCAGCCGACGCCGTTTCATAGAAGGGCGCAGGTGCCTCAGCAAAAGGCCCGGTGTGGCGGCCTGCATCCAGCCAGTCGTGCTTCACTCCACTCCAGTAGAGGAGTAGGTTGCGCCCTAGGTAATCGCTCACGCGCGCGAGCATGCGGGCGGTTTTCAGGGCCAGTACTCTGCTCGTGGTCAACACATGTGGTAGGCCGAGACCCCCTTCTGACACTGCCAGTTGTAGCAAGTTCTGCTTCAATGGTGGTGGTTTCCCAACCCAGAGGTATGCGTTAATGAGTTTGGTCAACTGGCTTGCTGTTCTTGTGGGCATCACCGCTACTCGGCTCGCATGCGAGGCTAGGGCGCAAATGCTTGTTTTTACGGCTACGGCTTTTTCGCATAGCGCCAGGCCTTGTAGGCTAGCGCTCTCTGACACTTGTGCAGCCCTGTCCACGACTCGGGACCACGTTGAGGCCGTAACTCCCTCGCGGAAAAAGTTAATACCGAGGACCTTAACAGCGGTGACTACCTCGAAGTTGCCGATCACGTGCGCCGGGAAATGGCCGAATAGGAGGGCTCTACACTTCCTCTCATTTAGCTGTGCACCTGATGCTAGGGCGTATGACGCAAATACCTGGTGAAAGTGCTAGAGAAAGCGCTCGAGAAGTGAAAAAAGGCTCCAGTGACTTTTTTCTCCGAAGCGTACTGAAACACGTCTCTTGTCGTGGTCAGGTTGGTGAACATTGATCTGCCCGGGACTGTGCAAGCCTGGTGTAGAGCAATAATATCCGGCAGAAAGGTCTTTAGTCGGCTCTTCAAGATTAACGCCACGATCTTGTAGTCTACATTTAAGAACGTGATCGGGCGCCAAGAAGCAGGGTCGTTCGGTGGTGCACATTCTTTAAGAATGAGGACTATGCGCCCCATGCCGAAGGAGGCAGGTTTCGCGTGTCCCTCAAGGACCGTGTTGACTATGGCTAGGAGCGGTTCACATAGGCTCTCGAAAAAGGTGGCGTAGAAGCCCGCTGTGCGACCATCCGCACCGGGAGCCGAGTTTGGTGGCATTGACTGAATAGCGGCCCTCAATTCCGGTAACGTCACTGCGCCGCACATAGTCAGGCATTCATCCTCTTCCAGACGCTTAAGGAATTCACACAGCTCCGACAGGGACGCTGGCTCCAAAGCGATCATTGTGGCGTCCGGCTCGTGAAAGGCTGTCTCGAAGTTGTGCAAGAAGGTCGCCTCGATCTCGACCGGGTCTGTCGCGAGGGCACCATTTGGGCGCTTTACTTCTGCAATACGCACAGAGCCGTTTCCCCTTACTTCGCGCGAGACTACCTTGGGCCGCTCGTTCGAGGTGGCCCAAGTCGCAAGCTTTTCGCCAGTAGCTGCCCGAAAAAGCCGTTCGTACTGCACCTTGAGCGAGGCTAGGTAATCTCGTGTACAGGAGGTGAGGGTGTCAGCACTCTGAATGATACGCATTCTGCACAGTAACTCGTTCATCTACGACGTCAAGCGCTTTTTCCTTTTACGGCCTTTGTCTTGGAGGAGCACCTTCCAGGCCCCCTAGAGGTCGTCCCAGGTAGTCGATGTTACGCGGGAGATGCTCTTGTAGTGCCATCATCACCATCATCATTTTTTCCATCACCGCGCCGCGTCTCTCGCGCAGCTCATGCTAGCTCGAGCTGCGCGAGGATTAGAACGAGCTCACGCACCTGGCGCGTCGGACGTGGACAGCCACCGCGGCTCCGCTTCAGGCCTGCAATAAAGTGGCGAGATCGGCACGGCCCCATCGGCCGCCTTCGACGTCATCTCACGTCTCTCTTCTCTCGCCGCTACATTGGTGACCCGGAGAACACGCCCTTCGCCGAGCGGCCCGCGGCCATGTTCCCGCAACTCTGCCCGCCAGCGCCGCCGTTCCAATCGACCTACCCCAAGGTATGGTTCATGCAGCTCGATGCCGTTCTGGCGCTGAATGGCGTCACGGACCATCCGCTGATGCACGCCATTCTTCTCGACGCCCTTCCGGTAGAGTTGCGCCATCTCGCTGCCACTTCAAGCACCAGCCAGCAGCCTTATGATGCCCCCTGCACTGCGCTGCTCGCCCGCAATGGCCTCACGTACCAACCGCTTCCAGGGGCCCGCGACTTTGGGGTTGTCACTGCGTCGCCACGTGTGCTACCAACCGTGGCCCCACCAGACTCCATGACGGCCACCTTGCCGCCCGCCTTGGAGCCTGGCACAGGTGACCTTTCACCCGTTATTGACCTCCCGACTTCCTCTCGTCTGGCCACTAGCGACGCGTGTCCCACGTACGAACTGCCTACACCATCTGTCGAGCCAACTGAACTATCTACGACATCTGTCGAACCAACTGAACTGTCTCCGACCCCTGTCGAGGCAACTGAAGTGCCTACGACATCTGTGGAGCCAACTCAACTGCCTACGACATGTGTTGAGCCAACTGAGCTGCCTATGACGTCTGACTAGCCAACTGAACTGTCTATGACGTCGGTCAAGTCAACCGACTTAACTACAACCACTGTGGAGCCAACTGAAAGCATGGGAACAAGCACTGCCACCAGTCCACCAGCATCGAATACCTCAACAGTGACTGACGCGACAACTGAACCCGTCTTTCCTGCACAGCCTCCCATGACGCCATTTCCCGTGGTCCGCGTATTCGGCACGGCGACGAACGAGTCGCAGCCGCTGCCTGCGGACGGCGTGTGTGACTACACCTTCTACGATGGCTTCTACGACACGGGCCCGTTTGACACGCTTTACAGCCCGCACTTTAGTGCACCAGTTGAGCACGTTCTCAGTCACGCGTCGCTTCACAGCGTCACTGAGTACGGCCTCTCTTTCGCCTACAGAAACGCATCACAAGTGGCGCGAGACCTCGAAATTCCAGAGGTGCTTTCCACGATTGAAGACCTCTGGGACCGAGCCATCCGTCATTACGGATTTCTTTCCATCGAGCGCTTACTTCTTCGTCCACTGCGCAACTCTCAGTGTCGCCCACCAGAGACCCACTGGTTCCCGATGGTCACTACACGTTGACAAACTGGACTTGCCAAAGGAACACTTTGTGGACTGCCGTTCATGTACATAGCATTTGTCGCCCTCTTTCTTTTATTCATATGCCTTCAAATCGCGCAAAGCGCTAGGGGGGGAGCCCTGTAGTGCCATCATCACCATCATCATTTTTTCCATCACCGCGCCGCGTCTCTCGCGCAGCTCATGCTAGCTCGAGCTGCGCGAGGATTAGAACGAGCTCACGCACCTGGCGCGTCGGACGTGGAGAGCCACCGCGGCTCCGCTTCAGGCCTGCAATAAAGTGGCGAGATCGGCACGGCCCCATCGGCCGCCTTCGACGTCATCTCACGCCTCTCTTCTCACGCCGCTACACTCTAATCGAGGCCTCTATGAGCGTCTCGATCTGTGGTGCAGACACCGGATCCTTTAGTAGTGCAGAATCCAGGTGCCACGATGCGTCGGCTGGTTTGGGGCCAGGCTTTGCACGTAGGGTTGTTAGCAGTGGCGCGTGATCAGACAGAGCGGCCTGAGGGGGTGGTAACGGGACAACCTCGCACGCTGTTAGGGATGCAAGTAGGAGCTCCGGTAAGTACGCGTGGTCTAGCTGGCTAGCGGTGACCCTCGACACGCGGGTGGGACCGAAGTCGTCGTCGTGGAGGCGGACCCATGCGTCTGAAAGTCGGAGGCGTTCGAGAACTTTGATCAGTTCTTTTGCACGGTAGGCTGAGCCTCCGCAACATGGTCCCCGGATATCCCTCGCAGTGTCGACCACACAGTTAATGTCTCCAAGGACTACGTGCGGGAGGGGGGCCAGCAGGTACTCGCCAACCTCCCTAAAGAAGGGGTTCGTCTCCGATCTAGTTACTGGCGCGTACACGTTCACAAACTGGACTTTCTGCCCATCCTTGAAGATGTCAAGCATGAATGTGCGGCCGTCAGCGCCAAACACGCAATGGGCTTTTTGCCTAAACCTCCCGGTGACGAACACAACCCCAACCCCACATGACCTGGTCCTCGTTAATGAGAAGAAGGCTTCGACGTGACAGAGGCTGCGGAAGCAAGCGACGTCAAGGGGGGATCGGAAATTCGTCTCCTGGACGAACAACAAGTCGATGCTGCGAGCTTTCGCAAAGGAAACGACCGCGGTTTGTTTCGTCGTGTCGCGGAAACCGCAAACATACCAAGTGGCGAAACGGATTCGGTCAGCCATCAGTCGCACTATGGTGGAGTGGAAATGAGGGGAGTACGTGAGTGTGTGGAAGGGAGGGATGGGGGCAAGGGTAGGCAGCGCATGGGAGAGTGAAACAGGAAGGGGTAAACGACGGCGCCGGCGCGCACGGGCATTGCCGTTTATAACGAAGCGAAGGTGTTATCAGGTCGGCTCGCTGGATTTAGGGGGCGGTTCCCCTTTGCCTGCGGCGCTTTGGCCGAGCTTCTGTGTCTTCGCCTTCGGTAGGGCATCGCTGTCGCTCGCCGTCACTTCTGGCCCAATTCGGCGTTGTCGCGCCTCTCTGTTTGTGGCTCTCCCTCTCGTTTTTTTCTTGTTCTCCTCTCCGTGGCGTCGGCGCGAGCGCGAACGAGCTCTCTACTTGCGGCCTGGCACCCGCTGGGACGCGAGTGAGTCAATTTGGTGGTCTGTGTAGGGTGACGCTTTACCGGAGGGGGGTTCAAAGGAGAGGGGCTGGTTTATTTGAGCATGGTCTTGGTCGTCAAGGAGCGCGTAATACCCGCGGCTCACGATGGGCAATTCGTCCCTGGCGGGTCATTGGTAGCGTTGTCCCAGTCCTGGGCGCACACTCGGGCCAACACATCAACGGGGGTGTTTAGGAGGTGGTTGAGGGGGGGGGGCTCACTTCGCTTTAAAGTTTCGGCAAGCACCGCGAAGTTGTGGCCTTCATCTTTTACTGATGGGGGGACGAATGGCATAGACGGGGACGATTGGGCCGAGAGGGTTTCGAGGTCACTCGATTCCGTTTCCGATGACATAGTGGCGGCATCGTCAGTCTTCTCGGGCTTGTCTTCCTCGTTGGCGGATGAATCCGCCGCAGTGCTTCCTGTGAGCAAGCTGGCAACCGTTTCGTGGTTTTGGGGGAGGGAGGCCTTGGGGGGGTGCGGGCCGCGGTCCTGGGTACGAGCACTTGTAAGTGAGAGGGGGGTTCGCCTGGCTTCTGCGACGGGGAGCCACTCGGCTGGGCCGAGTTCGACGCGAGGTCTGATACCGAGGGGAACCCACGAGTGGCTGACGCATAAGAGCGCCGCCTAAAACATTCTTTCGTTCCGTGGTGACCCCCGAAACGCTTACATTCGGCTGAACAGCCCTTAGTTTCATAACCGAAAGTTCCGCATCGTTTGCAGTATGGTGCGGAGCATGCGGTCGCCATGTGGCCCACCTCACAACTCACTACATCGCGCGCACACCCGCCTCATGCCTCTATATTCGAACATGACCCGGTGCCCCGCAATGGTCGCAAAGTTGGGCACCGGCTTACTCATTTCGATTTTTACGACTCTGACGCCGTTCAACTTATTTTGGCGGGTGGCCACAGTAGCAAACGAGATGCCCCGCACCTTACTGTACTGTGCTAGGGCGTTGCCAAGTATTTCGTCAGACAGGTAGGCGGGGTATCGGTAGACGTTGACGTACGTGACCGGCGGCCCGACGGCCTCAACCGGTACGCTTACTCCATTAACCTTGAAACCTTCCGCCACCATTAACTTTGTTGCCTGGCTGGCGTTACGTGTAAAGACGAGAAACTTGGCCCCGCCCATATGCAGCATAACAAGAACACTATCATCACTAGCTTCTAATTCAATAGCGTCTATAAGATCATCAAGGGATACGTCGCCGTCCAGCGCTGTGAAGAGGAAGCAGTTCTCCCGCACTGGTAGGTCGGAAGTGGCCGCCATTCTGGAGGGGCTGTCGCCAGCAGAAGGGGGCGTGACTTGTAGAAAACTAGTAGCGTGCAATTGAGCTGCACTCTGGTAAATCTGAGGCTAAGCCTGGGGAGACGCCGCTCGGGATCAGGTGGAGTCCGGTGGGCTGCAGGCGGGCTCCGGGAAGGTAGCGTGGACTGGCAACCGTACTCCTCCTGGCATAGGGGTGGGGTGCTCCGGGCTGGAAGGCCCGAGACCCAGAGGTGGCAGTCGCTCGCACGAGGTGGCGAAGCCGGCACGACCTGGTCTGACCGTGAAATCCAAAAGCCGAGAAGCGATTGCCCCGGCACCAGATAGCAGTGAATGGAGCGTCGGCCATCGATCAACTACTGACAAGTGGCGAAGCGCGTTGGCATTTATACTCTTGCCGTCGAATGTTCTACCATTATCACTGGTGTTGGCGTAGGTTCCAGAATAATCTATACAGTTCACAGAGTAGACGTGATCTTATCAAAATGATCTACTACAGTCCGGAAGCTTCTCGAAAACTGCAGGCGCAGTTTTCGCTGAGAATTCTGTAGTGGTTTGGGACGATAACAAAACTTGGGAATTGGAACGTGGCATTGCCCCCCTCTGAAAAAGGCATCGTCGCGATGCTTTAACTAAAGATGAAGGTGAAACAATAATGCAAGAAAGTACAATGAATAAATTACGATAGAATAATAATACAAAAAAACACTGTTTCAGTTTGTCAACGCGCATGAAACGTCTTGAGGCGCGCGACGGGGACGACTTCAGGTCGCGATCGGCGTCATTGAGAGTTCGTGATGCCGTCGGGGACAACCTCGTAATCAAGTGGGCCGAGACGTCGAACCACTCTGTACGGTCCGAAGTACCGTGGCAAAAGCTTTTCACTTAGCCCACGTCGGCCTATCGGCGTCCATACCCAAACACGTTCACCAGGCTGGTATTCCACGAAGCGTCGTCGAAGACTGTAACGGCGGCTGTCGGTCGTCTGTTGATTCTTGATACGGAGACAAGCGAGTTGTCAGGCTTCTTCGGCGCGTTGAAGGTGCTCACTCACATCGAGGTTTTCTTCGTCGGTGACGTTGGGTAACATGGCATCGAGCGTCGTTGCCAGGCTCCTTCCGTAGACTAATTTGCATGGAAATATCTACGTCGTCTTCTGCACCGTCGTCTTGTATGCGAAGGTCACGTACGGAAGAATGGCGTCCCACGTCTTGTGTTCGACATCGACGTACATTGCCAGCATGTCGGCGATCGTCTTGTTAAGCCGCTCGGTGAGGTCGTTGATCTGTGGGTGGTACGCTGTCGTCCTGCGGTGGTTTGTCTGGCTGTATGCCAAGATCGCTTGAGGTAAGTCGTCAGCAAATGCCGTTCCTATGTCGATGATAAGGACCTTCGGGGCGCCGTGACGTAGGACAATATTTTCGACAAGGAACTTGGCAACCTCGGATGCACTGCATTTTGGAAGGTCTTTTGTCTCGGCGTAGCGGGTGAGGTCGTCGGTAGCTACCACGATCCACTTGTTTCCAAAAGCCGATGTAGGGAACGGCCCCAGTAGGTCCATACAAATCTGCTGGAAAGGTCGGCAAGGTGGTAAAATTGGCTGCAGAAGTCCCGCTGGCCTTGTCGGCGGTGCCTTGCGTCGCTGACAGTCCCGACATGTCTTCACACAACGATTGACGTCGGTGGTAAGACGTGGCCAGTAGTACCTTTCTTGTATCCTCGCGAGCGTGCGAGAAACCCCGAGGTGCCCTGCCGTCGGATCGTCGTGCAGGGTCTGCAGGAGTTCTGGTCGCGAAGCTGAAGGCACCACAAGGAGGTACTTAGCTCGAAGCGGTGAAAAGTTTTTCTTTTGTAGAAGAACGTTTTTCAGGAAGAACGACGCAAGTGCGCGCTTTAATACCTTCGGGACTTCGGTGGTCCTGCCGTCGAGGTATTCTATTAGGGCCTCAAGTTCCGGGTCGGCCCGCTGTCGTTCAGCGAAGTCGTTGTAGTTATCGTCCCAAGAAGTAATCGCGTTTGGGTCGTCGGGTGGTGGTTAGTAGACAAGCGCACTAGAGAGACAGTCGGCGTCGGAGTGTTTCTTGCCGGATTCGTAAATGACTGTAATGTCATATTGTTGAAGCCTCAGGCTCCATCGTGCGAGGCGACGTAAAGGGTGCTACAAGGTGGCTAGCCAACTCAAGGCCTCGTGGTCGCTCGCAACTTTGAAGGGCCTGCCGTAGAGGCAGGGGCGAAATTTCGACGTAGCCCAGATGATGGTGAGGCACTCCTTTTCTGTTGTTGAATATTTGGCTTCTGCTTTGGATAGCGATCGGCTAGCGTAACTAATAACCCTTTCAAATCCGTTAGCCCTCTGCAAAAGAACGGCGAAAAGACCTATGCTGCTTGCGTCAGTGTGTATTTCTGTCTCGGCAAATTTGTCGAAATGGGCAAGTAACGGAGGTGTCTGGAGGCAACGTTTAAGCTTCAGGAAAGCGTGTTACTGCGGCGTTTCCCACTTGAACTCCACGTCGGCCTTGGTAAGGTTAGTGAGAGGATCGGCGATGCGGGCGAAGTGTTTCACGAACCGCCTATAATAGGCGCACAGGCCAAGAAATCGGCGCACCGCCTTCTTGTCAGTGGGCGGCGGGAAGTCGGCGATGGCGGCTGTTTTTCGTAGATCGAGATGAACTCGAGACTTGCAAATAACGTGCCCAAGAAACAAGAGCTCACAGCACGCAAATCTGCACTTTTCTGGCTTCAGTGTGAATCCGGACGTCTTGATTTTTGAAGTACAGCTTCAAGGCGGCGAAGATGCTCACCAAAACTCGAGGAAAACACGACAACGTCGTCCAAGTACACAAGGCAAGTCTCGCACTTCAATCCTGCCAGTACTGTATCCATTACGCGTTGAAAAGTTGCAGGTGCTGAGCAAAGACCGAAGGGCAACACCTTAAACTAGAAGAGGCCGTCCGGTGTTATAAACGCCGTCTTCTCTCGGTCTCTTTCGTCGACTTTGATTTGCCAATAGCCAGTCTTGAGGTTCATTGACGAAAAGTACTTGGCGTTATGGAGCCGATCAAGTGCGTCGTCTATTCGTGTGAGAGGATTCACGTCCTTCCTTGTTATTATGTTCAGGCGGTGATAATCGACGCAGAAACGTAGGGTTCCATCCTTTTTCTTCACTGACACCACGGGGGATGCCCATGGACTCTTGGACGGCTGGATAATGTCATCCCGCAGCATTTCCTCAACTTGACTCTTCATGGCCTCACGTTCTCGCGTCGAAACCCTCTACGAACTCTGACGGAGTGGTCTGACATTTTCTTTGGTTATGATGCGATGTTTCGTGATTGAGGTCTGCCGAATTTCGGATGACGACGAGAAGTAATCTGCGTATTGCAGGAGCAGGGCCTTGAGCTGTTCTTGCTTATGGTTCAGAAGTCTGGGATTGACATCGAAAAATATGGAAGGGGCTTGGTTCCTCTGAGCAGGTTCCACAGAATGGGTGAGGGCGAAAGCACTGGTGACTTCGACTATTTCTTCGACGTATGCGACCGTTGTTCCTTTGTTGACATGTTTGTACTAATCGCTGAAATTCGTGAGCATAACCGTTGCTTTGCCTCCCCGCAGCTCCGCTATTCCTTTTGCTACGCAAATATTTTGGGTGACCAACAGATGTTGACTGGCTTTAAGGACGCCTTCCAAGTCAGGTGATTTAGGAGCGGCGACTGAATTAAGGACGCTTGAGCGAGGCGGAATGGTGACTTGTTTTTCCAGCACTTTCAAGGCATGGTTTTCAGATGGCGTGAGCGGTGGTAGTGCTTCTTCTGTGGATAACGTTATTGACTTTGTTTTTAGATTGATGACAGTACCATGGAGACATAAGATGTCCATGCCAAGGATGACATCTCTCGAGCAACGCTGTACTACTACGAAGTCTGTAGTATAAATACGGCCGTTAATGGTGACTCTCGCTGTGCAGATTCCTGCAGGCATTACGAGATGACCTCCGGCTGTGCGGATTTCAGGGCCTTCTCAAGCTTTCCTAACTTTCTTTAACTTCGCGGCGAACGACCCACTGGTAACGGAGTAGTCGGCTCCAGTATCGACGAGAGCGGTCACACTGTGGCCGTCGATGAGAACGTTGAGGTCGCTAGTTCGCCGTCTCGCATTACAGTTAGGGCGTGGCGTCGGGTCACGACGGCGTCAGCTTGTTCCGCTGCTTCTAAGTTGCGTCGTCAGGTCACCTTCGGTAAGTGAGGTTTGGCCGTCAGGGGTTTGCCTGGTGGGCGTTGTGTCCGGAAAGCTCCGTCGTGGCGTCATAGTCGAAGGAGGATCTTTGGTAGTTCGTCGCACAGAAACCGCACCTCCATCGGTTGCTGCCTTTAGTTTCCCGGATACGGGCTAAGAGACCGGCCCCGCGTTGGGCCAGAGTGCTGCTGGCGGTGCGGTGACGTGAGGCGGCTGGGTGACCGCGAAGGGCTTCGTGGTGTCCACTGCGTTCCTGTCAGGTAGTCGGCGATGTCACGTGCTTGTTATGCTGGCTGTGGACGCGGTGCATTTACGGCGAAACCACGCAGTCCCATCTGTCGGTACTGGCAATGGTGGAATGTGTGTCCAGCCTCGCCACAGTGGTAATAGAGCGGGCGGTAGTCAGGGGTGTGCCAGACGTCAGTCTTCTTCGGTGCACAGCGCTGGGCCGCTGGCGAACGGTATGAAGTCTGTGGGGGGGGGTGGCGGCGGTGGCATCTGTCGATGGAAGTGCGATGGGGTGGCGTTTTGGCGTGGACAGGGAGGAGCGTTGTGGCGCACTGCAGCGGTGTAGCTCATAGCTTCCAGCTCGGGCAACGGTGCTTGGAGAATTCGAAGCGATTGCCGAACTTCTCGCACAATGTCGGCGATCGAATCTACTTAGGGCTGTGCCAAAGGCAACAGCTTGTGCAGCTCTTCCCGCATGATTGCTCGGATCGTTTCACGCAAATTTTCGGAGTTACTGGCTTGAGCAGCAGCGCATTCTGGAGTCAGGCGACGATTATACTGTCAAGTGCACATGTCCAGGGTCTTTTCGATAGTGGTCGCTTCGGCTACAAATGCTTGGACGGTGTTCGGTGGATTTCTCATCGGTCCCGCGAAGAGCTCCTGTTTGAGTCCTCGTATGAGGAAACGAACGTTTTTCTTCTCAGGCATGTTTGGATCAGCGTGACGGAATAGTCGGCTCATTTCTTCTGTGAAAATGGTGACATTTTCATTTGGTAGCTGAACCCGGATCTCTAATGAAGCAGCGGCCCTCTCTTTGCGAGCGACGCTCGCGAACGTTTGCCGGAATGCGCCGCAGAAAACATCCCACGTTCGGAGCGTGGACTCCCAATTTTCGAGCCAGGTCCTTACGGTGTCTTCCAAATAGAAGAACACACGACGGAGCTTTGCATCATGTTCCCAGTGGTTGAGGGCGGCCACACGGTTGCATGTTTCTAGCCAGGACTCCGGGTCTTCGAACGATGACCCATGGAAAATTGGTGGTTCCCTGGGTTGATGCATAACCATCGTGGGCTGGGACGCTGCGGCTGTCATTGTCGCTGCAGTCGCGGTCAAGGCCTTGGTCTTCCGCGCCTTGTCTTGTAGATCCCGTACTCCGGTGGCAGCTCTTGCTGTTGGCGGCTTGTTCGCTGCTCCTGGTTGGCGTCGGTGTCTTCTCCGCGACGTGGTCTGAGATTACGGATTAATGAGGGCGTCCGGTACATGAACGAAGCAGCACCTCCACTAGATGTCACACGGTCGTGACGTGGCCGAAGACAGGAGATTTTATGTTGGGATTCAACTCTTTATTTGAACGAACTTGTGCCCGGTAAACAGAAAGTTTCATTACAGTAGCAGTCTTGCATAGATAGCGTTTAAGAGAATTTTATTTCCGATATATCTTACACAGCTTATGTGCACACATAAAAATGGACAATGGTGAACAATGCGTATGTACAATGCAAGCTGTTATATACAGCAAAAGAACTTATAGCGTATGCAGTGGCGTACAATGCAAAAACTGTACAACAAAGACAGGACATTCATGACATCGAGATGATTAAACTTAAATGAACAGTAAGGCTATATGAACAAACAAGGTGAGGTCATTCACAGTGTAGCGTGATAGTTTGCATTCACCTGTGAGGACCATTTGCTCTCGCGCTCCAGAACAATATTGCACAAAATACATGTTTCTAAAAAATGAAAGAAGAATACACTCTGTAATGTCACAGTGGTACAAGCTCTAGCCCACCTCCTAAATAAGGGAGGAAAGGCATGGACACTCTGTTGTTTTTTACAATAATAAATCGCGTAGACCACCGTCGGAGGAAAGCCTCCTCTCCCAGCATGACTAGTTCTGCGTTAAGATGCATAAGAATTATGTTTCTTAGCCAATGTTGTAGGGGAAACATGGCTCTCTGCGGGCGTCCCCTCAGGCAGGCCAGTCCCCTTCGTTTACATAAGACGAAGGCGCCGATAGCCATTAAGAGTAGGACAAAGTTATCCCTGTGGCTAGACTTCCACTGCATACTTGTTTGGAAGATTCTAGTAACCATGCGCCAAAAGGTGCGCACTACTATACATTCTTGGAAGGCATAGTTCAGTGTTTCGACGCGACCGCATTGCGGGCATGTGGCGGAGGGCGCCACGCCCCACGCCAGAAGGCGGTCGGCCGTTGGTAAAGCCCCCCGTTCCCTGACCCAGTTTAGGTCACGGACCTCAGAGGGGAGAGACGTGTTTGTAAGAGCCCAGCGTCTTTTCGCCCGGCATTTCCAGCGTTGTTCTTCAGATAGACTTTTAAATGCTATTAATTTGCTCATGTCGGTGGGGGGCATTTCCATGAGTTCTTGAACAGAAAAATAGTTTCGCCATTGTTGCAAAGATTTTATAACATGTGTGTAATACGCTGGTGGCTGCTCAGCAGCTGGTCTGTGTCGTTTGCAAAACCAAAAAGTCTTCTAGAGGTTCCTAGCAGATACAATTCAAGTTGCCTGCCTCGTTACAATGAGTTCTTTAAGAGTGCCTAGGTGTTTTTGAGAGCCAAGATGCGGCACATTACATCAATGTTGGGTACACTGAGCTCTCCCCATTTTACTAGTAGGCGGACCAAGGCTCTGCCAATAGCTTCGGCGTGGCCATCCCAAAAAAAGGAGCCGCACGCAGTAGCCACTCTCTGCAAAATCGTCAAGGTGGTCGTGCAATTCTGGCTACATAAAGCAGTGGCGCCGTTATGCTGGATTTAATTAGATAAGCTCTTTCAGTAAAAGGTAGTTGAAACATTCTGGCAACTTCAATGCGTCTGTCTACTTTGTGTTGGATTTCTTTCCATGTGGTGCGGGCTACCTCACCAGTCGAAAGGAAAGTTAAACCTAAGACTTTAATGCCTTGGACGATTTGGACGCCATCAGGGAACTCTTCAATGTGCATCCGAAAGCACAATGCCTTGCTTTTTTCGGAATTAAGACGTGCTCCCGACAAGTAACTATACGTGTGGAATATTCGCAGAAAGGCTCTGTAGCTGTCTATGTTCCGAATAAGCAACAAGATGTCATCGACGTATGCCGCTACTTTCACTTCGCCCAAGCCTGGAAGAGGGAAACCACGTATCGAAGTACATTTCTGAATTTGTTTCAATAATAAACTATGCATAATACAAAGCGAATTCCGGAGAAGGGACAGCCTCGTCGAATGCCCCTACTTACTGCAATAGGTTTAGATGTATAGCCATTCACTACTAATGACGTTTCTAAGTCTGTGTAGAGTAAACGGAGGGTGTCGGTTAAATATGCTGGGAAGCCATAAAACTCAAGCACAGCGAAGAGATAGTTCCATTCTACGCGATCAGAAGTTTTTTCCTGGTCCAAGGAAACAAAAACACCAGATATTTGTGTTCTTGTAGCGTACGTGAATAAATCGCGAGTCGGAGCAAGCGAGGTATAGATCGTACGATTTCGACACAGCATGTTTGTATGTCGCTTACTATTTCCGGTAGAATAATTGTTATGCGGTTTGCAAGGATGGCTGTCAATATATCTTATAATCCGAGTTAAGCAGGGAAATGGGCCTCCACGCCCTTGGGTCGGACGGCTCTCCCTCGCTTTTAAGCAAGAGTATAACTCTGCTCTCACGAAACGTATTCGGTCTGATTCCGTCAGCAAGAAGCCAATTTAGCATTGTCAAAAGGTGGTCTTGTATTGTTTCAAGTAAGGTTTTGTAGAAACTCAAAAGTATCCCGTGAGGGCCGACGGCGGCGGTTGCGTTCATGTGCTGACGCACAAAGCGTAATTCATCCAGCGTCCCTGGGCTGCACAGACCATCGCGGCGCTCCTCCAGTACGCGGGAAATTCCCGCGCAAAACCCGTTAACTATGGTGGTGTAGTTTACGTCGCTCGCGTTCTCCACCCTGAAGAGATTCGAAAAATGTGTTTCAAAGACCCTCATTATGTCTTCTGCTCGTGTAGTCTGTTCGCCATTCGGCTACTGAACGAAAGGGACATGCATAAGTTCACTCAAGGAGCCATTGCGAACACTTCGAAGAACTGCTGGATCTGAAACTGGTCGTCCGTTGATAAAAGACTGCGCAGCTGTGCGCGAACTAAGACGTAGCAAAAGTTCGTACCACGCCTTTAACTGATCGAGATAGTCGTGCATTTCGAACGTCAGCGTCTTGCCTCTGCGTACAATGCGCGCTTTTCGTATCGTGTCGTTTATCTCTGTCGTCAGGCGCGCTTTCCTTTCGCGCCCCGCTTTGATAAGCTTAGCGCACCAGCTGTCTTTAAATGCGTCCCAGCTGCGGGGTTCAGGCAGCCTATCGCACGCTTGCTCTTGCACATTGTGCAGTAATGCTACGCTTTCCGGGTCGCGCACGAGTGTGGTGTCCATTTTCCAATGGTTTCTAAATGCAGTGAACTGTTCAAAGAAAAGTTTTACAGACACTGGAAAATGGTCTGTAATGCATGTAACGTCCGGTGAGAAATGTAGGACCTCGCAACTGAGGACATGAGTGGCTAGCACTTCTGGAAAACTGTAGCGGTCTAGCCGGGTCATGTTGGAACCCCGTTGCCAGGTTGCAACAAAGCCATTCCCGTGAATGTCGACCCACGCATGCCTGAGCTTGAAATTGCGGATGAGTTGTCGCAATGCGCTAACTCCGCTATATTGTTTGCTTTGTCTGCGTCCGTGCGCATTTCTGTCGGTGTCCTCAACGCAGTTGAAATCTCCAACTAAGAAAGTGGGGTAACTGTCAAACATAAATGAGTCAAGTGAATTGAAAAAGTGGGCCGTGCCCCCACGTTGAGCTAGGGCATATATTACGAGCGCCCTTACTCGTCTGCCGTGAAGGTCAAAGTCTACTGCTAGTGTGCGGCCGTCAAAATCATCAACACAGTGTGCTCTTCGACGTAACAATGGTGTCAAAACGAACAACTCTGACTCCGCACACCTTTGAATCAGCCAGCGAAAAAAAGGCCTAGACTCCAAAATGTGAACAAAAGGATTTCACATCAAAAGGGGTTCTAAAATTACATTCCTGTAAGAAAAGGATATTGACTTGACGTGATCTTGTGAAGTGCATGACTTCTCTCTGCTTATCTCGACGTCTGAAACCTGTGTCGTTTAAGGAGAGAAAATGCACCGTAGCCATTTTCAAAATAGGGGGAGTGCGCGCAAACTTCAGAGAAACCCTTTCCAGGGGGTGGGGCGAGTGCTCAACGAGTGCACAAAACTAAAGAGAGAAATTCTCTGACGTCGTCAGAGCATTAGCGAGTTTTTGGGGCTTACTACTGTCCGTAGAGCCCTCAGAGTCCATGGTCGGTGGGTGGGCTCGCTTGGTGGCTGAACGGTCTATTTCCATGGCAGTGGCACCGACACTCGCACCAGCGGCCACACCTGTAATCTGGTAAACGGGGTTCGACAGGCTCAGTTTGTGGGTCTGAGCCGAGTACTTGCTGGCGCGGGTGCTCGTCGTTGTCGGTGGCATAATCACTGTTATGGTCTTGTCTGGGCCGATGATCGGAGCGTCTGTACGTCCCGTCGTTCGGGTGCCGCGTCCCATCGAAGCTCTCGGCGCCTCGGAGCTACTGGTGGCACCAACTGTGTCAGAGCTGTAGCTCTCAGGGTCTCTGCCAAGTATGGGCACTCGGGCTTCAGCTTCGGATGAGCTGTGTTTTTCATAAGCGTCCGGCGTGAAGTCGCTGGTCTCGGACGGGGTGTGAAGGGTTGACGAGGCTTTCTCAGACAGGGGAGGCAGATCTCCTGCGTCTTGTCGTTCAGCCTGGGCGTCAGTGTCGCTTGTGTCAGTGTCGCTCGCAGGCTCGAGCGCCGGATAATCGTCTTGCAATGCGGGCGTGAGGGAGGTGCACGCTTGTTCTTCGGTTGCCGCTGCTGCAGCCGCTGCGAAGGACTTCGGACGTACGCAGTTCGCTGTTGCATGGCTGCCCGAGCAGTTGCGGCACGGTTCTGCGCATCCCTCTGTGGCATGTACAAACTCGTTGCAGGGCGTGCAACGGGGCGTGGCACAATCTTTGGTAGCGTGGCCATCATTCCTGCACTTAGAGCACACTTTCTTGACACCACGGTAGTCACACTTGACATTGTAGCCTTGGACTGTCAGAAAGTTCAGTATGTGGCTTTTCATTTCCACTCACGCCACACGGACACCTGTGCCAACCCCAGGGCGGCCCTTGAACACTGGCTCGTGGATATGTTGCACGTTGCCGTAGGCGGAGAGAGCAGTCGCTAGGGCTGCATCGTTTACCCACAGTGGTACCCGGAAGACTGTGACGTGGACTATAGCAGGACCTACGCTGACTAGTGGAACTGATTCGCCGTTCAAGAGAATGGCACCCCGGCTCTTCAGCTTGGTGGCTGCAGGGACGTTTGCGGCTGCGGTGCCGATTTTTGCACCTCCCATGTGCTGGAGGGACCCGATACCAGCTGGGCCGGCCACTGCATCGAGGGCATTTATGATGTCGTCGACGACGCTCCCCTCTAGAGCGCCGAAGCCAAAGCAATGAGCCTCCGGTGGTGGCGCTGCGAAAGCCATCACACTTTCGTTCCGGCCTCGGCTCCCACGGGCTGCGCTGTGGTGCCCAGGCATTGGCTCACGATGAAGGCCTGGACAGAGCCGGGGGGGAGGAGGGGGTTGTGCAGGGGTTCACTTGATGCTCGATAAGATGGGGTCGACGACTGGCAGCGTGCCTGGTCGCGGCAATCCCGGCGCCAGGTAAGCGGCGAACAGAGCGTCGGCCTCGATCAACTACTGACAAGCAGCGAAGCGCGTCGGCATTTATACTCTTGCCGTCGAATGTTTTAGCGTTATCGCTGGCGGCGGCGTAGGTTCTAGATTAATCTGTACAGTTCGCAGAGTAGGCGTTATCTTATCGAAATGATCTACTACAGTCCGGAAGCTTCCAGAAAACTGCAGGCGCGGTTTGCGCTGAGAATTGTGTAGTGTTTTGGGACGATAACAAAACTTGGGAATAGAAAGTAGCAATATTCAATGCGGCACTTACCCCCCTCCGGAGAGCAGTGTCCCGATGTTCTTCTACAAAAGCAGTAGATGAGTTCAAACAATAGGGCTTCATTTGCACAAGTTGCATAATTTCTGATTTTTGCTGGCGAGTTGTCGAGAAGCTGTCAGGAACGAGGACGTTTTTAACGTCACTCAGGCGTTGTAATAGTGTGTAGGGGGCAAAATACCTCTTCAGCAATTTTTCAGATAGTCCCCGGTGGCGAACAGGACAACATAACGACAATGTCTCGCCGGGCCGATAGACGACATGCCGGAATCGCAGATTATGACGTTGGACGTCGTAATTTTGCTGCAAAGTGATTTGGACGCGTGCAAGCTGCCTCGCTTCTTTTGCTCGCTGGGTAAAAGATGCAGCATGCAAATTGATGCCATTGCAGTCGTGCAGTAACATGGGATCAATCATCGTCGTCGCTTCACGGTCATGAAGGAGACTGAACAGCGTTCTTTGTGTAGTTTCTTGCTGCTGCGCTGTAATATAGGCGAACGGGATGTACGATGGAATGCCATCCCAGTTCTTGCAATACACGTCACTCTACATACTCATTATGTCAGCAATAGTCCAGTTGAGGCGTTCTGTCAAGCCATTAGTTTGTGGGTAATAAGAAGTGGTTTTCAGATTAGCGGTTCCACTGAGCTCAAGCAGTGCCTCCAGGAGCGTGGCCGTGAAGGCAGTACCTCGATCCCTTATTATCATTTATTGAGCACCATGCCTCAGGACGATATTTTAAATGAAGAATCGTGTGGTTTCACTAGCGGTGCCACTTGACAAAGCCTTTGTTTTTGCGTACCAAGTTAGGTAATCAGTGGCGACTATTACCCACTTGTTGCTAGCATGAGAAGTCGGATATGATCCGAGGAGATTTATTCTAGTTTGGGCAAAACGTACCGTGTGCACTTGAATTGTTACTAATGGTCAAGTTGGTTTTAACGATGGCGATTTTTGTCGTTGGAAATTGAGGCACGTGCAAAAGTAATTTTTCACAATAGCTGAAAGTCTTCGCGAGTATTATTTTTGTTGGATTCTGGCCAATGTTCGTGTGTATCCGAGATGACCGGATGTTGGCTTATTCTGACAAGCACTGAGTATCTCCTCACAAATCAACGTCCGGACGACAAGTAGGTGGGTGCTTCCTCCGGGAGAAAAGTTCTTCTTATAGAGAACTCCACTACGTAAGCTGAATGACGGCCGGCTCCTTGCAAATCTTGCGGAGACAGTTGTTGTACGGCCATTCGAAAATTCCATAAGGGGAAGCAACTTCCTGTCTTCTTTCTGCTTGCGCGAAATCGTAGTGTTGTCGACGACTCCTACAAACGCCATGTTGTCATCGTCTGTGTAATTGTCGCGCTTTATCAGTGACCTTATTAAGCAATCAGCGTCAGCCTACTGCCGTCCCGACTTATACACAACCGTCATATCAAACTCTTCAAGCTGTAAGCTCCACCGTGCGATCCGATCAGACGGGTCTTTCAAGCTGGTCAGCCAGGAGAGGGAATGATGGTCGCTGACTACGTAAAAGGCACGACCGTAGAAGTACGGACGAAACTTTATAACCAACCATACGACAGCAAGACACTCTTTTTCCGTTGTGGCGTAGTTACACTCAGTGGGGGTAAGCGTTTTACTAGCATATGCGATCACACGCTCGGCTTCATCTCGCCGCTGGACGAGTACAGCGCCTAAACTCACATTGCTGGCATCTGTGTGAACCATGGTAGGAGCATCCTCATCAAACTCTGCAAGCACAGGCGGTGTCTGGAGGCGTTGTCAGAGATCATCAAATGCTGCTTGTTGGTCGTCGTTCTACGTGAACAAAACGTCTTTTCTTGAGAGTCGTGTTAACGCCGAGGCTATGAGAGAGAAATTGCAATAAACCTTCGGTAGTACGCGCATAGGCCAATGAAACGCGTGACTGCTTTCTTATCTGTTGGCACCAGAAATTTTCTGAGGGCCGCAATCTTATCGGGATCATGTCGAGCACCTTCATGGCTCATCACACCGCTAAAAAATTCGAGCTCCTTGCTACCTAAATGACACTTCTTGGGTTTCAGTGTCAGGCCGGCAGACGTTATAGCCTTGAATACCGATAGCAGCCTGCTCAGGTGTTCCTCAAATGTTTTTGGAAAAAATGATGTCATCCAGATAGACCAGACACGTCTGCCACTTAAGGCCGGACATAATAGTATCCATTAGTCTCTAAAATGTTGCGGGTCCTGAGCACAATCCGAAGGGCAAGACCTAAAGTGCATAAAGCCCGTCAGGCATTACAGGAGCCATTTTTTTTCTGTCTCGCTTGTCGACCTTAATTTGCCAATACCCACTTTTGAGGTCTCTTCGAGTGAATCATTGATGTGCGGTAATGAGTATACGTCTTTCTTTGTCACATGGTTCAGTTTGCGGTAATCGATGCAAAATCGCAAACTTCTGTCTTTTTCAACCAGCACTACTGGCGATGCCCAAGGGCTACTGGCGGCTGGATGAAGTCATTATCGAGCATTTTCTTCATTTGTTCCTAGATTGCTCACGCTCTTTCGGTGCTACATGGTGCGGGTTCTGTCGTATTGGCCTTGTCGTCTCATCCGTTGTTATCCGGTTTTAGTCACTGGCGTATGAGTGGCCCTCGAGGTCTGTGAAAAAGTCTTTGAACTGGTGACGCTTACGTCAACAGGTGGTGGGGCTGACGTGACTTGTGGCTCGTCCTGTTATACTACACAGCACTCGCGGATTTTGGTGATTTCGTCGATTGATTGATTTATATGTGGGGTTTAACGTCCCAAAACCACCTTATAATTATGAGAGACGCCGTAGTGGAGGGCTCCGAAAATTTCGACCACCTGGTGTTCTTTAACGTGCACCCAAATCTGAGCACAGGGGCCTACAAGATTTCCGCCTCCATCGGAAATGCAGCCACCGCCACCGGCAATCGAGCCCGCGACCTGCAGGTCAGCAGCCGAGTACTTTATCCACTATACCACCGCGGTCGGGCGATCTCTTCGAAACAATAAGCAACTGTAGTGCCTTGTGTAATGTGTCGTGGCTCGTTAGTAAAATTCGTCAACCTCCGCTTCACCGCACACAACATTGACGATACTTCTGTCAATCGCAATGTCGTGAGAGAGTAGAAGCGTCAATACTTGTTCAGAAATTCCTTCTGCAGTATGCTGCGCGCTGCGCGTGACCGAAACAAGGCGGCACGATAACGGAGGTACGGTCACATCGTAAATGACGCACAGGGATTTGGGTGTAGCGCTGCGCCTTGATCCACTGAAAAGGTCAGTACACCATCCGGAATATTGATGATGGTACCATATTCACGCAATAAATCCATCCCTAAGATTGCCTGTTTGCAACACTCGGAAATAATAACGAAAGTTGTGAAAAAAGATGCATCTCCTATTTTCATTCTTGCGGTACACTTTGCGGTAGGTGTGAGTAACTCCATTCTGCTCCACTAATCTGCGGTCCTGTCCATTCTATTCCAACCTTCCTGAGCTTATCAGCCAGACTCTCACTCATCATGGAGAGGTCCTCACCAATATCAACCAACGCCATGACGTCATGTCAGTCAATCGTAATTGCAACTTCGGCAGTAACAACCACATCTTTCGTCGAATCATAGAAAATTTGTGTCTCTTTGCTCGAGAGTATTCAGTGATATTCAGCACTTCGACAATTCGCAACCTTCCTCTCTATGGTCGCTGCTTTTAGTTTCCCCAGCATGGACTAGGAGATCTCCCTCTAAGCATGTCAGTGGTACTCCGTCTAGAGGATGGATATTAATGCCCAGGAGGGGTTGAGCGGGACCGAAACCCAGGAGGAATATCCCGAGGGGTCATGACACTCGTGTCGACGTCAGGCGTTTCGATGAAATGGTGCCGGGGAATAGTGGAAGTAAACCCTTGGTACCCTGCAACGCGATACGGGAAATGCCGAATAATGTGGCCTGCTTCCCCGCAATGAAAGCACAGAGGCCTATGGTCAAGGGTACGCCAGATGTAAGTTTGCAAAATGATGACCGCCTTGGCGTCGAAGTTTCTCTGTAGTACCAAGCTGCTGTCGGTAGATGTTGCTGGTGGTACTGATACGGTGTCGGCGCGTTAGCTGGCTCTTGGTAGTCTATGTCTGCGTATCTTGACCTGGAAGTGCTCGTGTTCGACTCAGGAAGCGAGAGCGCTTGCCTGATTTCCTGGCGCACAAGTCCTGTTACTGAGGCAATTGCGCAGTCATTCGGTTTGGCGACGAGCTTTTTGACCTCTTCTTGCACGATTTCTCATATCAGTTGGTGCAAAAAACCTTCGTCAGATGTCGCTGCTGTGGTCATGGCTGCCCCGCCGATTGGTGCACTGTGGGTTGGGCGGTCGTACTACCAGTAGCGTAGATGCAGTGCGCGTTCGATGAATGTCGCCTCCTTGGAAAATTTGTCAACAATTGTAGCAATTGTAGGCGGGTTTCGTACAAGACCAGTGAACAGCCGCTCTTAAATGTCAAAATGAGGTTGCTAACCTTTTTGTCTTCTGCCATATTGGGATCTGCTGGACGGAACAGCCGTATTAGGCCCTCAGCAAACATTGTAACGGATTCATTTGGTTCCTAAATCCGTGACTCAAGGAGACTTTGTGGGATTTTTCGTCTTTCGGTGCTCGTGAACGTATGGATGAACTTCTGCCAGATCTCGTGCCAAGACGACCGCACACAATTCTCAAACCATTTTCGGGCTTCGTCTTGAAGCAGAAAATAGACGTAGCCAAATTTCTGTGTGGTGTTCTACCCATTACCATTCGCTGCGTGCTTGAATCCTTCGAGCTTATCATGTGCATCTTCATATGTGTTTCCGTGGAAGTCAACCGGAAGTCGACGGTTCAAAAAAGTCACCTGTGTCGTGCCGTCATGCTTTTTGGCACAGTCACGCTTTTCGGCAATGGACCAAGCTCCAGGCTGAGGCCTAACAGGCTGCGGCTGTTGCGGTTAACGGGGGTGTCGATGCGCGGAAGTCTTTGTGAGCTAGATGCGGTGCAGTTGTCAGGTGTCCCGAAAATGTACCCAGCCCCTTCACTAGTGTCACAATGCAGAAACAGCAGCAGTTGAATACAAGACAACTCACTTTATTTGTACCAGAACACTGGCAAACTGATCGAATGAGAACCTCGTCTTTCTCTCCCGCTGCGCGTGCTCTTCGTTGTTCTCTTGGTACTGTATATTCAATGGGGCAGTATAATACCGATGCGTCTTCTTGATACCGGTTATATACATTCAATGCAATAAACAATATTTGAAACAGGAATAACCTTCTATGCGCCTTCTTATTGCGTACTTGACCATATATATATGTGCTAAAATTATCGTTAGGCTGCTCTGTGTCCATTCACCGGATCAGCTCTTTTCCTGCACACGATGCGTGGTATTGGGCGAGTAAAAGGTTTTTACCACAGACGGCAGAAATTTGAGGTGACTTAAAGATTATGTGCGTTATGCAACAAACAACCTCTTGGAAGCATATAAAAATTATGGAAATAGATAACCTGTTTCTATCAGTAGAATCAAGCAGGAAGGTTGGTTTTTTTTGAACAAAACACTGACGTCAGCCATTTTTCTGGCTCTTTGGGGGGGCCCTGAAACCCGAAACGCCGGTGTATTTGAACCCTTCAAAACCTGAACAATCCGCCCCTTCTCCTAATTATGCGCACAGCAATAATAACTCAGACTTTCGTGGATAATAGAGATTCATGATCAATCAAGAGAGTGAGTTATTCTTCCTATCAAATGAAATATTGCCAAATGCTATCACGCAAGAGGGCTAGAATATCGACAAAGACGCGCTAATTGCTTGAACTAAGCAAACTTCCGCCTGAGGGACTTCCATCGGTTGGAACATTGCGTTTCGAGTGTGTGCTGCTCTCTCGATCAGCTTGATCGTCATAATTTTTTGCTAACGTGCTTTTTTTCGCTCTCGATTGATATCTGGAAGCGGTTTTAAATGTCCAGTGAGTATTTCAAGCAGGTTGGTGCCAAAGCTCGTCAGCGTTATCCGCTAAAACTCATGTTCGAAAGCAAAGAGCTGCTCAGTCCACTAGACGCTGATGTGGTGCGATTCAGCATCGCGTCGGGCAGTAACAACCTTCCACCAGTGTCCACAGCAGATATTTTCCTTTATCTAGTTGAGGGTGAATGCTTCTACACTAAAGAACAATTTGAAAACTTCAATCTAGGTGACACGTACAATTCGTTCGTGGACGGCAAGGTGAAGCGCGTCTGGTCTTTCAAGGCTGGCGATCACCGCAAAGGTGTTGTCCTGGTCATGGCATCTGTGGAGGCGAGCCAAAATCCTTTCTGGGACGTACCAGTCTTAGTGTATAGTGAGAGACCATGGTGCGGTCACAGGTGCTCACTGCACGTGCATAGCTGGGTGTGTGCACTATGATAACGTTTCTTAGTAGCTGAATTAACGTGTTGCCAGTGAGTGTAGTCGCGGGCGCGCCTTCACGTGTGTTCCTGATTGATTATCGGTGAGCTGAACCACACTCAAGTAGTGTGTGTGCGCGCAAAGAGGGGAGGCACTGCAGAAATATTTCTTTTTCTTGACCAGTCATATTGTAATCTACGTTGCTGGCTGGGTTTTACAAGTTTACAAATGTGAGTTTTCTGCGCTACAGTGCACGTTGCGTCAGACATTAAGAAAAGGTAATTTTGTTGCCTTTAAATCGCATAGTAGGCAAAATGGGAGAGAAAAAGATGCACTGAAGATGCTACTGTATGGCACTTATCCCGCACGCAGCAGCATGTATGCAGTCTGAGAACATAAGGAATCTCAATCAGCGAAAACGGAGTCACCGAAAAATTGTCCAAATCTTAACAAACAATTTCGAGCTTGCTGCCCAAGTTTTTAGCTTCTGAATGCATTACCAGTGTTTTATTATACTGCAGAGATCAACTTAGAGTGTCAGCACACTCGACACGTGTTTAACAAAAACAAACGAAATGCAAGGTGCTCCTTTTCACTTGTTGATTAGCATTCTTTTTTCTCTGGCATTACCACGAGTGCATTTGTTTCACAAACTATCATTAAACTTTAATTACCCCTCATGTATTTACATGCATTCTTTAAAAAGTGCTGCTACCATTGTTTTACCGTCTTCAAGAATGCTATAATAATGTAGCATCCTTGCTCTTTATTGTGGAGGCAACTATGAGGTACGGCCTTCACGAACCGTCAACAACAGATACTGTCTGCAAGTGAATTGAGGTGACCAAGAATGATGATATAAGGAGTTTAACGTCCTGAAACCACCATATGATTATGATAGACGCCGCAGTGAAAGGCTCCGGAAATTTCGACCACCTGGAGTTTTTTACCATGCGCCCAAGTCTAAGCACACGCGCCTACGCCATTTCCGCCTCCCTCAGAAATGCAGCCGCCGCAGCCTAGATTCGAACCTACGACCTGCGGGTCAGCAGCCGTGTAACTTAGCCACTAGACCACCACGGCGGGGCATGGTGATCAGGAAAGCTGCACGTAGTATCTTGGTTTTGCTTGTTCATTTTGTGCTTCAACTGGTATTACAGAAAACAAAAAATATTGCGCATTTGAGCGGCTCCAGTAAGTGGCATACTAATTTTTAAGCCAAAAATTGGTCAAGGTGTATCAGATAAAATACCTAGGTCCAAGAAAGCTGTACCCACTAGGAGTCCGGAGCAACTGCACAGCTTGTTTGATCTAGTAAATGTAAGACTGCTCAACGCTATCCCATCACATGAGCACATGCAGTGCAGCAGAAAATGTTATCTTAATGATACAATTCTGATTTTTCATTCCTAAATCTTCTTGTTACTTATTTTCAACAGGCCTAAAAATTCAATTCCTGTTGTGCAGCTCCTCATAAACAAATTCATTCATGAATTTCTTTCACTCTTGCAGCAACTTGCACCAAGCACACTGCTCATCAGCTCAATTTCTGATAGCGAGAAAACTGATTCTTCCTAAGAAACAGGCGAAGAAGGCCTTGTGCAGGCAGCCAACCAGCAACTGGATACAAAGCTTCCAGTTAGAGGCATTTACATTGGCATTGATTCAATGGCAGCCAAAGAACTGAACTTGTCAAACGAAATATGCGCTTCTATTCTAAGAGCAACACGGGGCATATCGCACTCTTCAAGGTGGATAGAAGAACACAGTGGACGAAATAAAGCTTCCACATTGCACCGTGTTGTAGCATAAAAGTAGCGCCTTGGGGTTAGTCGCGCAAGTAATGGGCTGCATAAAGGCACTCCGAGTCGCAAGCAATAGATGGGGATGCGATATGAAGCCCAGAGCCAAAGGAACATTCAGTTAATATGAAGCCAGAAAGCACCAGAATTTACAGCTTCAAGAGCGTGGCCTTTTCGTTGTAGATGACTTTTCATTTTTTTGCTGCATAACCTGACGCTATTTTGTTATGTAGCTGTTGTGAGAAGTTCTTGAAGTTCAATGCCTTGCTTCAGTGAAAGTTGCTTCTGTCAGTGATTTGCCTAAATGTTTGCAATTTCTTGATTACATGATGAAGCCTGAGCAAAACAACGCAAATTAAATGCAAGTACAAGCAGAGATGGCTGCTGCAGAACTAAACAAAGCATGTTTCGTTGTGTTCACTGGTCTTTTCATGGGAGTTGAAATTATAAAGTTTGATAGAAAGTTCTTGAAAGATGCAGCATCAAAGTCAAAATCAATTTTCTTTCATAATGTTTTCCCTGAGATGCAGGACGAAAAGGTTTTGCACAACCTAAATATATTATGGTCACATGTCATGGTAGTGCTGCCAGAGCAGCGTGTGTTGTAGAGTGCTCAGCTTGTATTGCCGTTTTCACTCAATATGAGTAAAACTCTAGCGGGAGACTATTCCATGGATGTGCGGTAAATGCGAAAGCAAATAACATGGCTTCAACAAGTTAGCAACTTTTTTTAGCTTGATTTAAAGCAGCCTATTAGCAAGACGCGTTGCAACTGGCGATTAGTACACCGTAACCATAAAATATATCCAAAATAATAAAAACTTGTTCCAATGGATGCCTAAACAATTTTACTTGAAACATTTCGCACAAGTCAAAGTCCAATTCGCAGCAAGCTGTGATAATAATTTTTGTGGTGAAATGCCCAAAAAGCATTCACACACTGTGATACACTTGCGAGCAAAGAAGAATTCAACATTTATTTGCTCATCTGCTCAGTACCCATTCAAAAGCAGACCTCTTCGCACATTGCTGAATGTAAATTGTGTTGAAATGCTCAGATAAAATAAAAACACAAAAAAGATCTGCTCAACAAATTTTCAAAGCTAAACGTATATATGTATTATAGAGCATAATATTAAAACTCATATGAAGTGAGAACCATGCCAGAAGGACGATTATATTACACAAGTTCGATGTGCATGTGGTAATATATTTATAGGAATTATCTCACATGAACAGTTGCAAGACAATTTTGGAATATCAATTCAAGGTGACATACAGCAAACTATACAGATTCTCTCAGTTGAACCTATAACACATTGTAATAATGTAACCCTGGAAGAAAAATAAAACAAATTCGCTTTTTGTGGTCTACTTGTTGGTCACATGCACTTAACAGCTACCATGTGGTCAGAAGAGGGACTTTTGTGATGCCCCCTAAGAAAGTGCAGTAATTATTCCAGTACAATAACAAATAACGCAATAAATTACCAGATCTTGTATGCAAGCTGGAACAGCACCTAATTGCTGAGAATGTATTGCCTAAAAAACGTCTTGGAATCTTTAACAGTTGCAATGGCAAAATAATGATGCAGAATGCAATATTATAACAAGTATAAAATAAGATGTGAAATCTGTTACACATGGAAAGCAATAACAACCATCAACTATGCTGCTCCAATCGTGATAAACCTAAAGAACATTTTTGTTCAGCACAAGTTCTCACTAGTCTATAAAACGTATTGTTTACTACACAACTCTTTCAAAATATCACAAAAAAATCAATAAATAGTGTATAAAAGCCCAAGAATATGGTGCTAATCTAGATGTACCCACGTGAAGCTTGCGGCAGTGTTGCCACTGTAGTCGTTTTGCTATTGCCATGCCATCGTAGCCAGTCAAGCATATGTTCAAGCAAAAGGAGCAGTCTCCAATGCATGGTATGTTAAATGGAAATGAAGCGAAGGAAATCTAGAAACTAATTATCAGCACAATTATGAAGCGTTTGTTTTCAGAAATGCAGTGTATTAGCTGTGACATGACACACATGGTTGCTGCATTACTGTAAAGAGTCCTTGTAAGCTGCATTTCACTTTTGCCTAATTTTTTATTGAAGCTTTGGCTGCTGGTCTAAAGGTCTCAAGATTGAACTAGAGCTGCCTGGCTGCATTTTTTTCGAGGCGAAATGTTAGAGCCTGTCTACTGGTAAATGTCAGGGGGCGTTATATATTCCCAAAAGTTTGAAATTTTTGAACACCCTCTGTAAAGCATCTCTCAATCATATCATGGTTTGTTGAGCAGAGCCCGAGAAATCAAATATTACAGAAGCTATGTTTGAATCACTGTTTTGCACATGACTACTTATGATTTGAATGAGGAATCCTAAAGGCATGTTATTCGGTTGCTCTAGTCTTGAGCATATAATACTGTCATTCAAACATATTTGGAATCCGAATTATCATTGCAAATATTCGGAGTCTGCAGATTTACAAGGTCACTACATACAGCAACAATCTTGTCGATTGTGGCATACCCATCATCGTCCACCCTCTTAAGAAAGCTAACAGTTAGCACAGTCTAAAACACTCTAAAAACCTTAAGTCTTTAAATGGCTCTTTCTCCATCTATACGAACACTAGACAGTTTTCTTGATACTGTGACTTCAGCACCAGGGAGCTAGCTTCGCTTTTCGTAAGTGAAAACATAAGGACCAATGCGCCTTTTGCGGCAAACAATTCTTCTCACCCAACTCCCCTGTCAACTATAAAGACATCACCTTCCTCAACTAAATTAGGCAATATACTATGCAATGTCAGTTCTTCGTCAGAGACCATACCTGCCAACGAATCTAAAACAAATGTAATTACGCCATATTACGCCATAACGAGATACTCCAAAAGCAGTTTGATTGTGTTGTGATGGTTGTAGGTTGAAGATGTTTGCCGTCTAGCTGTCACTAATGTAGACCTTTGAATGAACATTGCAGTGCAATATGTGATGCCTCTTACATCGTTGAAAAGAGGGTCGTTAAAACAAGCAGGGCGTTTGGCATAACTGCATGTTGGGATGGCCAAATATCTAATTTACCCAAGTTTTCAGCTAGGACGTTAATCCAGGAATGAAAAACTGAGCTCACAGTAGCTGGTGATACGCCAAATCTTCCAGCCAAGTCCTGTGTCAGCAAGCCAAGTCGTAACCTCATTATTACCAAAATAAATCGCTGGATATGACTGAAGCAAGTCTTGAATGGAAGATGCCATTTGGACAGCAACATCCGTAGTAATGTGTTAAACTTGGCAATGCAAGCTAGCCCTTTGTAAAATTTGACACTCTTGTTTGGTTTTGTAATGATGTACAGAGTAACTTTTGCATGGTACAGTGGCACTTTAGGCTTTTCTAGCATGGAAATTCGGCAATGGGCATCTTCTAACTCTGCCTCTAAACATTTGACACGCTTTTTTATTCTCGAAATTTAGCACTGAAATATTTTTCACGGGAAGGGAAGTCTCTGTTGAAGCATCACATGTTAGTTCAACGTCCACTGCCCCATTGCTGCTGTTGGAGCATGTAGTGTCGCTTGTCTGAGAACCAGCTAAAGCAATACCTTGCTAGTGCGCAGAAAACAATAAAGCTTCTGCTGCAAGTTTACATGAGTACTGTATGGGAACAATGTTGGAATGTAGTCTGGGTGATATGGATTGGAGGATGGTTTACCTGCAAGACACATTACCAGGGGATTAAAAACTTGCTGAAATATAGCTCAATAAAACTTGTTTTTGGCTAGTTGGTTATTCGTCATATTGTGAGATATTCAGCGCAACCTCGACTTTCGCAAACCCTCACACAATCACTCACACAACCACCCGAGTAACACACATAGTTACAGCACTGTAAGCTGTGTGTGTTACTCGGGTGGTTATAGTGAGTTATTGTGTTAGTGTTTGCGAAAGTCGAGGTTGTGGTAAATATCTCCCAATATGCTGAAATATTTGCAGAGAATTGGGAAGTTAGTTACTGTTTCCTAAAGCAGCAAATGGAAAGCACAGAACTACAAAAAGGGGGTGTCAGACATAAACAACTTTTTTTGCAAGAGTGTGGGCAAATGCTGCCATGGAACTTGAATATGTAAGGCCGATAAATGATAAAACCACAAAGAAAACTTACTACTGTCTAGTCGGCAAAGTTTTTCTTAATATTGAGCTTCGATGTTTTGGTTGTTCAAAACAAGAAGAAATAGGAGAAATCATTGTGGAATCTTCATTAAAGCACTTAATAAGAAATGTATATTTCTACTTAGTGTCTGCACATCTTTCAATGACTTGATTTCTCATTTGAAAAGAAGTAGCAGAAAGCTTTACTCATACAGCCTAAATTCTATCACAGAGAACTGAATTAACACTTTGAATGTACTCTTTTAGAGAAACTTGTTACACCGTTCATTAACCGATGTAGAAATGTAATAAACGGTTTTACTTCTTGTTTATAAAATGCTTATTCATGTAAGAATAAATAAACGTTTTAGAGCAGTGGATATTCCTTTTTTCCTTTTCTCTCTGTTATCCTAATTTATAATTTATGAGCTTCTCTTGTCTGTAAGCTGGTTTAAATCTTGCTTGGTTTCACACAAGCCTAGCTCTGAGGATACAGATATTTTCCAACGTTTTGCAAGACCTTACTCTGTGAAATTTCACTTGTCTACCAGAATATGGTGAAGTACAGCCCATCCACGCGCTTCCAAGAATACATGCAGCTATGCAATGCGCAAACGTTCCTTAACTGAATTTCATTAACGAAGCTTACCTGTACTCGTACGCCCCCAAGACATCCAACACACCCCTGGCAATAGTATCGCGCAAATGCAGTGCTCCCCTTCAGACCACTTGCAAAAAAAAACAAAGCCAAGTTCCAGAGCTAAAGGTCACTGCTACATTTTTTTAGCCCAATGGATCCGAAACTAGAGTGTGTGAGGTAAGGCGAAAATAACTCTTGAACGTTTAAAAACTAAAAGAGCACTACGTTACAGCGATATAGTAGGCGCCATTGCGCCATAACACGTGTTACTGCTGTTTTAACGTGCCGTAAGCTACAGAGCTTGCGGTCTGCATAGCAAAGCATGCTTGGCACGGGGATCGAGGTTTCAAAATAATTTACCTTGAATGAAGCGAGCTGAGCAAATCCGTGAGCCTTTCGTAGGGCGCCAGTTATCTTGTTTCGCTGCAGCCCCAATCCAAGCATTCCTTCTTTCATCTTCGACAGGGAATGTAAACGCCCGCACTTTCGAAAGAAGACTAGTTCTCGAGCGCAAACTACACCCTTGCACAAAACAACAAGACCCGCGTCGCGAGCCTACTGCAGGAGACAGCCGGAGAGCCAGTAATACCGCACAATTTGGTTATTTATTCGCGGTCTGACGGTCGAAGCGCAAGCAAAAATAAGAAAACACGGGCAAACCGGAAAATTTCCTGGGTCTAGTCCCTGCCACACCTGGTCATGGTGGATGACCCCACCGCGGTGGTCTAGTGGCTAAGGTACACGGCTGCTGACGCACAGGTGTGGGTTCAAATCCTGGCTACGACGGCTGTATTTCCGATGGAGGCGGAAATGTTGTAGGCCCGTGTGCTCAGATTTTGGTGCACGTTAAAGAACCACAGGTGGTCGAAAATTCCGGAGCCCTCCACTACGGCGTGTCTCATAATCATGTAGTGGTTTCGGGACGTTAAACTCCACATATCAATAAATCTATCAATAAATTCAACCCGGTGGTGCTGGACCCTGGCGGCCAAATGGGTCTATACAGATGCACGTAGAGGCGCTTCGTTGCGTGCGGTCTCAGCCAATTGGCAGCAGATAAAATGCGTTGACTATAGTTTACTGTTAATATTTACTCTCTTTTCTACTGAATCGGTGCACGACGCCTATGCAATGTTAACATTAGCCGCAAGTAAAGCGCATTCTGTGTTTCATAGGAATGCTCACCTTGAATGACCCTCTTCACACTTTCGCACTAAATCACGCCTTTTCAGCGTTGTTTGTACGTGGTTGACATGTTTTTCGTTTGCTGTGCTCTGCAGTAGCGTGACTGAACTACCTATTTACATCTTTGTCATCTGCATACTACAAAAAAAGATCGTAGAAAGCCCGAGTGTCTGGGCAATTCGTTCAGTACCACTGTTCGCACCTCAAACGCTTATGATTTTTTCTCTGATACTGTTCACCATGCATTGTTGGACAGTCAATAGGTCTAGTCATGAAAGCTTAGTGGCTGACCGCACCTTGCGCGACCCTGCGTTTATTATGTGCACGCCCATTTTCTTGCACCAACAGACCTATTTAGGAGTTCAGCAGCAAACTTTCGTCGATAGATTAGGAGCATGACGGTGCCACAACAATTGATGATTGATATGTGGGGTTTAGCGTCACAAAACCGCAATATGATTACGAGAGACACTGTAGTGGACGGCTCTGAAAGTTTTGACAACCTAGGGTTCTTTAACGTGCACCCAAATCTGACCACACGGGCCTGCAACCTTTCCGCTTCCATCGGAAACGCAGCTGCCGCAGCTGGGATTTGAACCCGCGACCTGCGGGTCAGAAGCCGAGTACCTTAGCCACTAGACCACCGTGGCGGGGTGATGGTGCTACAAGAAAATCTGGTTACTGGGACAACCATTTTTTTTCTTTACACAAAAAATTACCACTGCCTTCCATCGGTCACTATAACAATGCTACATAAACGATTGAAAACAATGTAAAAAACATAAAATTTTCAGTGAAATTGTACAGCATTTGTTTTATGGCGTGACGTCTTAATTATTTTTCCACGTCTGGGCTCTTAAGAGCGTTCCAAAACCTAAGCACATGGTTGCTTAGGTTTCAGTTTTTGTGATAGTAATATTTAAATAGTAATTTAGTAATATATCGAAGTATTGGTATCACCGCCAGGTATACAATACTAAGGCTCGCTCTTCGCGCGGTCCGTAAACTACAAAGTCCTAGTTGTACACCCACAACAGCGTGCAGGTGCATGGCCTAAAGCCCACCCCCCTTTTTTTTACTATCGAGTTGCCATGAAACGCTGAACTCACTCACCAATTAATAATCCTAATGTTTGGGAGCATGCCAAGATCATTTTGCGATGTACTTGAAACATAAAGCGGCACCCACTCTGAAAATATTCTTGTGATTGGAGGGAACGTGACAATAAACAGCAGCCTAGAAATTTCCACTCTACCGGTCTTAATACAGTGCGTTAGAAGCCGAGCAACATCAAACTGTTTAGTTCGTCGTTTGAGGCATTCGAAAAAATAGTTAGACTCGCGCTGACATGACCGAAAAACCACACTTTGAGAATGTGCATAACGTACGCACACATAAAACACGATGTGCCTAGCAGACGACGCAAGGAACAATCCGCACTTCACCCTTTCGGCCAGTTGCCGCCAGGTGGCGACTCTGCTCAATCTCGCTGCCATTTACTTTTATGAGACTGGCTACAGCGTACTAGTACACTGTAGACTGGCTGCCGTGTAGAATACGTAGCTGTGGCTGGCGTTCAGTGCATCAAGTGGCTGCTGTTCGGAGTCCATAATATACTCTGTGGGGCCTGGTGCCGCGGTGCGCCGTCTGTACGATGGCGGCCGGTGGAGATGACCTCTTCTTTAACTCCTGTGTCGTGGAGTGTGTTGCGTATCTTGTAGTTTGTGTTCGAGAAAGTGTGGCTCTGTTCACGAGGAGTCTCACCACAATGTAAGTGAAGGCGCTGTCCTGCAGGTGGCACTTGGGTGGCGGCATACCTACGGAGCAGCAACAATCTACGTCTGTTGAGGTTAAGCGTACTGCTCTTTATAGCCTGCGCATGAAAGAGGCAGAGCAGGGGTTGGCCACGTGACTTATCACCTAGGAGGTACCAAGTGGGCACCATAAGCTTACTGAGTGGTCAATCCTCGTCATTCTTTCAAGTGCAAGGCGTTGGTAGTGCATATTTTTGACATTAACAATATTCGTTGACCATCAATGTGGAGTATCAGTAGCTGTTTACTTGTCAATTTCAGGTTCTGAAAACCGGTGAAGAAAGGCAGACCGGTGTAAGAAGGTAGTTGTTATAGCATAAACGCATGACTACTTGCTTGCCCAAGCTGCTGTCTTGTTACGTTGTTGGAAGCAGGTCGTCGCTTCATTCTGATTTTGGAAATTGATCCAGCCTATGAAGCTAACCCGCTAAACTTATGCCTGTAGTTTATGTTGGGACTATGACTTTTTATATAAACATTGTGTGTGAAACTTCACCAAGTTTTGGTACTGGCGTGAAAGGTGGTTGAGGTTTTCTAATGTATAAAAAAGCCTAGTTGAAATACTTACTGGGTATTCAATTGGTTTGTTTTCATCAGTAGTTTTACCTGTACGGATATAACAAACCAAAAACATTGCATCAGGTAACGTGAGACGTCCTAATTATCGTAATTAAGCAAACAGTCCTCGTTCATTTGTAAATACTCTGAAGTAGTTCACATTACCTGCTTCAAGGAATGACTGCAGCTGATACAAGAAAAATAGCGCATGTCCAAGAATTCAATGATTATGGTTGGGCCAAGCACTGAGGATCACTCGGGCCAAACTGGACCCCTGTGCATACCCCACACTCAAGCATGCAAATGCACGACACATTTCTAGAGTATATACCCTACTGAAAATTCCGATACAGATAGGACCCGTATCATACGATGTTAATGGATACAGGTGATACAGGGATTACAGCCTATAAAGTAGGTATAGGGATCATGGCCCATATAGGGGATACAGGGCTTATGGACCATAGAGTACAAATTGTGTATATGGGCCATACAGGAGTTATAGGGTTTGTGGGTAATATTGGTGATAGGGGTGTGATGAATTCTCTGGTTCCTTCTGAAAATCATAATGTAGTACAAAAAAGAGAGAGAATGGTCAAACAGAACCACACACCATATAATTTTAAGTAAGCATAAACTAGCCCAAGAACAAGTCCTTCTGCAGAACATCCCCGGCTCCTATGGGCAATTAGTAAGGGTCAAAAGTAATGTTTGTCTAAGCTTGGTAATAAGGCAATGCCAGTTTATAAACTGTAAAAAAATACCAATATGCCGCAATGGGCAATTTATTGGTGCTTCAGAAGTGCAATAGAACAAATGGGTGGAGCAAAGTATTCTATGTAGTGTGGTGTTGGGACATTGAAGAAAAACAAGAAGACAAATATTTTTGCATCCTCGAATTTATATATATGAGTAAATATTTTGCAAGGAAGTGTTTTTATCTTTCTCAGCCTGCTATGTGCATGCATATCTGCTGGCTGATTCACAAATTTTGCGGAGCCATCTGCGCAGTAATGGGCAAATACATGCAGCACTTAGTAAATATTTAACCTATTTCTTTACCTGTAAGTTAAAACATAAATCAACATACCATTAAGAGTACTGACACAAATATTGTGGCTCATATAGCCTGCGACATCGATTCCCTTGAAAATGCGTATATCTACAAATTTGATGAACATATATAGCTCAGACGGCCAATTATATAGATAATGAAATTAGCGTGCCTGATCCAGTGCTATATGCCGCATCTCTCATCATTGAATCACTGAAAGTGACCTGAAGCTGAGTCCCAACTTCAAGGTACCACCATTGTTGCGGAGCTCAGAGTTGGAACATCTACATTATTGACATCATAGTCGTTGTTGTCCTTCAGCCATACTTGTGCTAGCCGGCTACAATTAGGTGACTGCTATGTTCATGCCCGATGTAAACATGTGGATGGTGAGGATGCCTCAAAAAAATTTTTGCACCCCAACGACAAAGATTGCGTTGACGACAACGACATTGTGCTGCATATGCAGCAAAAGAATGTGAGCACATGATGCAGGCACCACGGAAGTGCGTCAGTTTTCTGTGTGTAAGGAGGAAAAAGATCAATACGCCATGGTGAGCCATCTCTTAAGCCAGAAGCGTCGAGCACGAGCTGTTTGCCCCAGCGCCTTGATTACTGTGTCGGTTGTCACCGCCCGCTTTCAATATTGATTGACCTGCTGTGCAAGTAATACTTACGCCAGGAAGCCCCGTTTTGTGTGTGCCATTTTACAAGCTAGCTGGCTTTTTTTGCATGCGGTGGCTCGTCTTCTGAGAGCTGTGCCAAGAAAAAACTAGTCTGTAATAAACAGACAGCCACTGTCCATATGTCCTATGCTACAAAAAGCAATCCGCCACAGTGTGACTAATAGGCTGTAAACAAGGTTAATAGTACGACCCAAAAATTTGCGTCAGTACCTCTTTAAGGAATAATCACTAGCCACAACCCTCAAGTTTCTCACTCTCTGGGTCCTGCTCAGGGGCACCTGTTTGTCCTTTTGATGCGCAAATACTCTAACGCGCGGCTACTATGAGGCTCTTGTTCTGAAGCTGAAGGACACTCCACAGGAGCTTCGTGGCCTCCTTGCATCACGACCGCAGCCAAGTCAACGTCTCCTCTTTCTGCCTCTCAGATGTACCTGCATTGAAAAAATGTCTCGGTAATTATTTTTTTCTGTGTTGGAGGTAACATCTTTAAACTCACTCTAAAATTGTTGCTATTACTTTTAAATGTTACTAGCCTAAGTACTTTAAAGAATAAAGTTTCAATAGCAAAATCGATCAAGAGGTCTCACGATTTTGAATTCAAACAGGTAAATAGAAGGTCTCACAGAAGAATATGCGTGGAGCCCTAGGCAAGTGCATGCGTTATGATGTGTGGCCTTAGCACATCATTTAGAACAGCACATGTCTTTTCCACTGAGAACAAAAATTGGGGTGAAAATTTGAAGTAAACAATAAGTAGGGGTACACATATATTCATATTTTCGAATATCTTTCGATTGATGTTTGCTAATAAATTCAATTCATATTGCAAATTTTGCTATTTGAACAATTCTAACGTACCAAAGACAAAAAATACAGTCAATGTCTGAATGAAGGGGACCCTCAATTTTTTTAATATGTTTCAAGTCATCACACTCGTATTGCGTAAAAGCTGCCTTTCTGGCTCTGCTACGGTCGTAAATGTACTGACTCTAGAAAATGCTGATTCTAACAAGGAGATGATAGATGTGCCAGAGGCAAGGGCTTATTTATGGTGGTTTTCGACCTGAAATTTGATTATCTCTTTAACTACATGAAATCGTGTATATAAACACATTCGTGTATATATAAATTCAATTGCGCATTACCTTATTCTTTATAAGGCAAATATGAAACGCTACCCTACCAACACTTCATCAATTTTTCCAAAAGAAAGACTTTCATTTCTTAAGAATAAACATAGAAAGCCTCTCCAAGTTTTTTCTAGAATTTCAGCAGAAGTATTTGAAAAGAATTCTAGAAGTGTTCGAGAAATTTTAGAAAAATATTCAATTTGCACTCACACTTCAATATTCGAATTGACTTTGTCACCCAAACTATAACAATAGGTTCCAAGAGAAGTGAGAGAACGAGAAACAGCTGAGCATTTGATCGCACACTCGTGCCACAGAGAAATATTCTTCATGTTTTTCAAGAACTGTGATGAAGTTGAAGCAGGCAAAACCGTATAAAACATAGCCAATTGGGGGCATACTTGCACCAGAGTGACCTTTTCTCCTTTTTCTTCGAGTGCCTCGACGGTAACGTTTAATGTCCAGCAATTTAAGGGCCTGGATCATCTGCTGTCATCAGCTAAATTGTTTTCAAATTGTTCTTATAAAGTGTAGCAGATGGCAGATATACAGGAATTAGACGTTCTAAAATGGCATTTCTTTCACAACTTCAGTGAAGTGTACACAATACTCTCCATGAAGCAATTTAAGTGGTCCTGCAACCCTTTTTGAGCATGGTCAGAAAATGCTGCCAAGGGTAGTCGAGGCACCTGAGGGCATGTGAGATAGACATTATAAGGCAGAATGCAGCTTCTTTTTCATAATTTATTTTCAGTCACCTGAAAAACGCTGCTTTCCCTCAACAAATGGGGCTACAAAACCAACTGACTGCGCTTCAAGTGCAATGTGTACAACCGAACCGGAGGCTGCGACTTGCCCGTGCACCTGTTTGTGATTACTCTGAGAAGAAGCCCCATGTTTAAATAAAAAAAGGGGGGAACATAAGTGCTCAAGGTCAGGATGCACGTTCATAAATAGGCATAGCTTCTTGCCCCCTAGTACTTCCTTGCTGCGCTGCTTTGAGTGTGCTCACTTGAAATGTGAAAGAAAGCACGCAAAGCCAGTAGAGCTACGAATATCAGTGAAGCTACGAATTTCTGTAGCTCCACTGGTACTTCGCAAATAGCAAAGTTTTTTCCAACAATACATTTGGGATGAATTAAGTTTCTCTAATGAATACATTTGATGAGTACTTGGAAAGGCTTTTCAGGGCTTCTTCAGTACAAGGCTTTGCATACATGTGCCTGTAACATGAAGGTAGAAACTCTTCAAGCTGATATGGTTTTGTTATGGCACAACGTAGTCATCAGAATTCCAGCTTCCAGATTAATAATTACTAGACCTGTTCCAAAACTTTACCTACTGTACAAAGCACTTCTTTAAATAATAAAATTATCCAGAAATGACGAAAATGCACTTATTATGTGAGCAAATAGAGTACATGCATACAAAAAAGATAAGTGCAAGCAGAAGGAGTGTGATTGGCATATTCAAGCTGTATGATTAATGTCGTGGAACAAGTAGAGATGAGTACTAATGCATCAGCAGCAAACAAAAATTTTCAAAAAAAGCACAGCTGCCTACTTTGCTATTTATGAGGGCCAAATTTGTAAGCGGCAGTCCCCCCATTGCTGCGCCCCGAAAAGCAAGAAGTTGGGTAGTTAAGTTAGCGATAGGATAAGGTGATTCCACACAACCATGCAACCATAGTTGAAAAAAAAACGAGCACTTAAACACTAATAAAAAAGAAGCCCCCAAGCACAGCCCCTAATGAGTCCTTTGCAGCTACACAAGCCACCAACAGCCGCTTCTCTGAAGCATGCATGCCCCTCTAAAAGAAGGCACCGCGCCAATAGCCAGCATGCTTCACACCAAACGCTGGTGCAAAAGCACAAAACATGAGAACTCAGGACACAATGTATTGTGGAATCCGTTACAGTGCTAAGAGAAAAACATGCAAGGAACTTGTTCAGTTCGAGGCTTTTCCTTTGTTTTGCTATGCATGGATGAGTTTTGTCAGTATTCCTTGAACCAGGGTGCAAATGGCAACTATTGACACCCTTGTGCAAGAATTACTGCAATGGAGAATTGAGATTACCAGTTAACTCTTTTAAATTCAATATCACTTAACTGTGCAAGACAAAAAGCTGGTTAAAGCGAATGTGAGTGGTCGCAAAAGTAAAGGATTTTTCGTGCTGTTAGTAGGCTAAAAAACTGAGCACTAAGAGCACAACATGTAAACAAGCTGTCTAGTGATAGTCACCAAATAGCACGTGCCAGCGCTCACAACTGCACCTTCTGTCCGTAGAAGTGTCTTTGCAATAATGTATTCTAAATTAATAAATTATTAACCGCTCACTGTACGCTAGCTCTGTCTTTCGGGACTATAAACTCGACCATCTATACATCCACCCATCCGACTTACATACTTATACACACCTTGTTAAATACTATACAAATAAGATGAGATCGTCAATATTGACAAAACAATCAAATTGTATTCAGATAGACTCAGGCATTCCAGAATATTAAACAACTCTTCAAGGAATAATTTCATATTCGCCAGCACGACCAGTCAAATTGCAGTGCCAAGCAGCGGTTCCCTTTTGGAAGTTGGTGAATACTTGTTTGTCCTCAGTGTCCCTGTCTGAGACTCTTTTTAAAAACACTTTCTCTGTGACTGCGCAGCGTCATGTCTTCTCAAGTCTTCATAGACTAAGTGCGTTATGCCTAAATACAGCAGTATTAGAGGCTAGCTTGTACATAAAACATCACCCTTTATTTTTATTCTGGTGCATGTATTAGTCTAGAGCGCATCACAAGCACGATGACCGAAGGAACTACTTGAAATGCAACACTTCTCTGGCCAACCGAACCACATCTGCGTTTTTTCTGTCTCTGTCCACTCATGTTGAGCAGTGCCCTGTATAAGTTTGCAAAAAAATCTAGACATAATTGACACATCTGCGTTTTTTCTGTCTCTGTCCACTCATGTTGAGCAGTGCCCTGTATAAGTTTGCAAAAAAATCTAGACATAATTGACACTCCCTCATGAAATATATTTTGTCGTTTGGCCTCCCTCAGACTTGCGGCTCAAAGCAATGACGAAGTCTGGTGAGTCGACTTCTGAGTCCGTTAAAATATAATTATTATTTTCTCTTATAGTTTCAATGATCCATAAAAGCAATTAATTGCATACTCGGTGCTTCAGTTGGCATCTTTCATTGTCTCGTGGCAGTGTAGCGGCCTTCCTCCACATGGCATTGCACCTTGAGCTCTAAATTTTCCCAGCTCACTCATATCTCAATGCACTAGCATTTGTGTACCTACTCAGTATCTATAGCTGAGAGTCCAGAACCACAAGAAGGGGGGGAGGGGAGGATCGGGGTGCCTTAACATGCCCTCTTGTGAATTTTTTCCTGGGACATTCTAATGAAATTATCTGAAGCGCCATCTCTTTCAATAGAGATGACTTTACTAGGTCGCAGTCACTATATAAAGGTTTGCGATTGAAAGGTTGTAACATGAGCACCAGGTATGCAACGCATTGCTGTTAAGGAACATTGAAACCATGTGTGGAAAATATCATCGACTGGAGCACCAATAATGCAACATATTTCTGTTAAGGAGCATTGAAGCCACGTGCGGAAAAGATCAACATATTTTAACGGACTCGGAAGTCGACTCGCCGGACTTGTCAGACCTGCATTGAGCCGCGAGTCTGAGTCCACTAGTAAGGCCTAAGGAAAAACTATATTTCATGAGTGAGTGTGAATGACTCCCAGATTTCTTTTTAACCTACGCAGACTGCTGCTCAATATAAGCACGCCGAGACAGGGTAAATGCAGAAGTGGGTCAGTTGGTGAGGCAATGTGTTACGATATAGAAGAGTGCTTCGTTTGTCCAGAGAAGTGTGACATTATTAAATAGTGCCATCGAGCATCTTACAGCGCTGCCGAGAAAAACACGGACAAGAAAAAATTTGAAACAACGCATTGTAATGTTTTGCATACCAAACAGCTCCTAATGCCACCTTATTAGGGCATCAGTCAGTCAGTCAATGATAAAGACTTTATAAATGATGCTGTGCAGTCACTGAAATGGTGTTTGAAAGAGAGTCTCACACAATGACACCAAGAAGTAACAAGTATTCACGTACTGCAGCAGGGGAGCCCCTGGTGAACACTGCAGTCTACATGGAGGGACTAGTCGGGCTGGTGATGAAATCATTGCTTGAAAGATTGAATATTCTGGAGTGCTTGAGTTTCATGCTTGCGTTGAGCAATACTTGATTGTTTCACCATTATTGTTAAACCAATTTGAGTTGCTCAGTGATTTAACTAGCCGTCCATTTAGAATAAACTTTTGCAATGAAAATTATATGGACACATTAAACAGCTGCTTTCATTGAACATAAGGGTGCAGTTACGAGTGCTGGTTCATGCTATTTGGATAAATATCACTACACAGCTTGTTTACGTGGTGTGCTCTCAGCACTTTCTATTCGTTGAGACTACTGAAAGCACGAAACCCCACTCACTCTCAGTAGCGCTCACATTGACTTTAACCAGTGTTTTGTTTTGTGAGATTGAATCTGAAGAGTTAGGTGCTAATCTTTGTATAGCAGTCCCATTTTCTCCTATTTTATTCATTGCTTAGTGCTTGCAACAAAACTCTGAGCTCAGACTTTATCTTTAGACGCCGACCGGCATTTCTGGTGTGCCAAAACAGGGGTGCAACAGCTGGATTACCATTTCGAAATATTTTCGGACAGCAAACTGTTACTTCTGGAGCAATAAATTTCAAGTTCGGAGCAGGTTATGAGAGAAAACCGTGCATTTTTATCGTGACAAAGCGAATTTCGAGCATTATAAAAAAGAAAGCTTACATTTAGAGAAAAAAAACACGTATAAACAGTTCAACATAATTTAAATTCTTTAGTTTGAGCATACTATTTACTACTATTTCAATGAAGGTAGTATTTTCAACCACCTCGCTAAGGAACCAATGATAAAATCCATATTAGCGTTTAATGCACCTGTTAAATCACTTGACAAACTCTGAGAATTTCAATTTTTTTCTGCCTAGATTGTGACCTTGAAATTTGGGAGATTCGTAAAACCGAGAAATAGAGGTGGTGAAAAAAAATTTTCGCAAAATTTAGTTTGTTTCTGTAGTGAAGCATAAATGTCACACACTGCTTGAACTGATTGCCAGTAGCTTAATTACACGTCAGTGATTATGCTGGTACTCAGAATAGAGCGGTGTACAAACGCACGAGTAACATCAGTAAAATGTGAATTGTCCCAGTATCGTGAACAGCCCCTTGTAAATTGCAACACGCGTTTTCGCGGGGCACTGGTCTAGTGCGGCAAAGGTTACTCAACCAGCTTCAGAACCAAGGACAACAAATTTTGTAACCGCTCACCACCCCCCTCGCACTCCCCCTTTTCAGCGTGGGGTTATGTGCTGCTTCGACTACCTTGCAAGGCGCGGTTGACCAGATAAAGTAACAACGGCGCGCCCGTTGCCTCCGCGACGGTACCAGAGACCTATCGCCAGGACCGTGGCAAGGACGACGCAGCGTCAAGACAAAAATTTGTTATGTGCCACTGCTAAGGTAAATAACGCCGGCATTTGCAGCACGTCGAGCTTGTTCGAGCCCTAATAAGCCATAGCCGCGTTTTCTGGCAAGAAAACTTTTATTTTTTGCGAAGCATTGGCGGCTACTTACACATTTTTGTTTTGAAGCTCCGTCGTCTCGCGGATACGTATCTGTTGCGGTCAGTGGACAGATGTGCATGCAGTGTTGTTAATCTATCTGGTCGATCACGTCTCACGAGCATAGAGTGGTTGGCTATATTATATAAAGTATATTCTAGGCACTGCAGTTCAGGTCTGCGCGCTTTGACTGATGGCGCGAAGCTGCAGGTGGCCGACATGGCCTGCATTGCTCACTGAAATTAGAACACCTGAAAAACATTTAGGCTGGCTGGGCATTTTGGAGCAGCGTGGTGCAATTTTAACAATTTCAAGGGTTTGGCGCAGCTCGGTGCAGCATTCAGAAATTGTATCAAATTGGCGCAATTGGGGCAGCTGTCAGTCTCAGCCGTTGTGCTGAAAAACATTGAGAGGAGACAAGAAGCTCGACTCCCATTTGTTTCGTAAACACAGCTCAAAATTTGTTGATTACCATACAGGCGCAAAGTAAACGGTTCCATTTAGCTTCGGCCTTACCTACATAGGGCTGTTGGGCCAGTGTTAACCAGCGGATAATGAAATATGAGAAAGCGCGAACTACAGGCTCACCAAAAGTTCTGTCTTTAATTTTTCGGTGTGTGAAAGCACAGGCCAACCAAAAAAAAAGTGAACCTCACTCAATCACAAAACGTATTTCCACATAAGCCTCATTCAGATTCTTATTTATGGTCCAATCCAAGTTTGAGTGACTCGGCTTGTGAGGGAGTTTGCTAACCTATGGCTGAGAGGAGTTCTGAAGTCTGCCATTTTTTCCTCCAAAGCCTCTATTTGTTGCTCGTTTTATTGTAATAATTTTTTTCTCTTTATAGAGGAGGCTCAATCAAACAAGCTTCTAATTACCAGAGCCGTCCTTCGGGGCTCTTTTTCTTTTTTGAGTTGCTGCCTTCTATGACTTTTTTGAAGGGGGAGAGGGGGTCTTGGGAGTGTGATATAAACCAAAAATATTACCACTTAGTATAGATGCTCTAAATGCCATAAAATCCAGAGTGAGCACTCGTAACAGAGCAAGCACCTCCCAACTTTCTTCAAGAGGTGGTAAATTAGTAGCCTCTTCTTCTCCTCTACCACCATTTTCATTGTTTCTATTTCCTGCGTGAATGCAAAATAAAGCCTTGTACACATGGGCATTCAAGAAAGTGCTTCAGTAGACGCACAGGTGTTAATTTTTTATTCTCAGTCATGCTTCCACTTCCAGGTTAAATAAGGACCGATGACTGAGCAAGGGCCCACTCTTCAAACCTTGTCGAATTATCATTCACTCCCCAGGAGCAATTGCTGAAAGTTTTTCGGTAAACACAACACTCTACGAAGTCTGTACTTTCCAGTAACACGTACCTCAAAACATGAGTTGCAGTAACTACTTTACTGAAGTCTTCTATTACTTCATAGGTAGCCATGAATATTTACTTGTAGATTATTATACTGCCTGCAGTGTTGCTGACCGCAACAGCTGCATGTGCTCCCTAATTTATAAATATTAAATTGTTGCACCTTATATTTGCAGGCTGATGTTTATGCAGTAATTTAGCAACATCAATTTATGCAAATCATTACATAGTTAACTCCTTCATGAATGTAACAAACCTACAGTCAGCATGCTGACGTCTATGCAGTGATTTAGCAGCATTAATTTATGCAAATCATTGCAAAATAACTCCTTCATGAATGTAACAAACCTACAGTCAGCATGAGTGTAACTTGAGAAGCTTTCTTTGGAATGTTGACCCTCCAAAGATACATTTTAGCTCATAAAATACAATTCCTATATTTTTCAAGGTCAAAATGACCCCTGAATAAAAAGCAAATAAATTTTATGGTGCAACGCATATGTGTTGTACGATCTCTTTAGTGTGCCTGTCTATCTTATGAGGCCACAGCTCTCACTTCTTGACGCAAAACGCCCATGTAAGCACGCCTCGGATAAGTGTGAAGTGTGTGCTATAATCTAATTTCGTGGTGCTGAGCAGTGCAGTGCAGCTGAAATTCATGGAATATTTAGCAATGTGTACAAAACGACTTTCAATACATGACAGCATGGTACTGCAGTAGTGTAGGAAATTAGAAGCATGATGCACAATGTTTACAATGAAGACAGACTGGAAATGAAGCAAGTGTAAGACAATGATCTTGTTTACTGAACAAATCAGATAATTCGAGAAAAAAATTTGGTCGCAGTTTTTGGGCTGAGTAATTCATTTCTTAAAGTATTGCAGTCAGCTCGCTACATCACATAGGCATACCATGAATGCTCAAAGAGAGAGACTCCAGTGCTGCAAACTGCGTGCAAAGTTAGTTCCTAAAATGCTGACTGGTCATGAAAAAAAACGACAAGCGAGTGCCATTTTGACATTTCTCTAGCACTGCCACGATGTACTTTAGAACTGAAGAATGAAGGTGTAATACAAACAGTGTAAGCATTCCGATGAGCGCAAAGAAGTTCAATTGAACCTTCTCTAAGAAGAAGTGCATGGCTGCTGTGTTTGGGGAGAAAAACGGTGATGTTTCCTTGGTAAAATAGTCAGGCATCAACCCCCAAAGACTCGTGGGATTCGCCATATCCATCGGCTTCTGGTTCAAGATATCCGTGGCGCGCTGTTTCACTGGCCGTGTTTTTGGAGCCGTAGTCAAGGCTTTTCTTCAAATTGAGTTGCATTCTAGCCACTTGCACAATCATAGTCGGCTGTGAAGCTGTCAAAAACAGTGTCAAACGGGAAAAAAATGTTCAGATTCTCTTGGAACAAAGATAGAAAACTGAAGTGTAGTTTGTGGAGAGACATGGTGAGTGGTTTAGCCTTTGGATGCCTAGCGTCAGGTGGGTAATATTTATCGGAAATCCTGCATGGAACGGTTCGTTTGACACATTTGGTATTGTATTTACGTACTGGCGCTCCCAGCAAAGATCTGTTGCAGGTTGACTACGTGCCATCAACTCATTGGCACGTCGAAAGAGATTTGAAGGCGTCAAGAAGTACAAGAGTCACTTGGATGTGTAGTTTTCATCAGTACAACCACAATCACTATCTACGCAGCTACGACAAGCATACTGCATTTGCCCTAAAATGCATGGCCGCCATGCAACGTGCAGCCATCTCTGAGCGTGATACAGAAAATAGCAAGACAGAGCAGCCAACATCCACACGACATCATGCCAAGGGTGACACTGTGGAATCCACCGCACCAATTGTAGCGATGTATACACAATTCGTAGGGGTTAAGAAGGCCACGACCTCGCACCAGTTGGAGAAAATGATGTGTCAGTAATGGTATGTAGGAAAGAAAAGGCGCTTCACTATTCTGCTTACAGAACATGTATACAATGTGTTGCTAGTCATTTCAACTGTTCCTACAAGCATTTATTTCGTAGTAGTCCATTTATTCATACCTGATCTGATGCACATGCGAGCAGGACAGGCAAGTAAACTTGACAAACACAGTGGCTAACTGTGAGGTGAGCGTCGCCTAGACCAGCTTGTTCACCAATGCGATGCTCTGCGGAAACGCCTAAGAAGCTCGACTTTACTAAATAAAAGTTAGCGCGGACAGATTTCACTTTCAAAGCTTTTTAACTACAGCATTCAAGTGGATGTTATTCATGAACATTTGAACATTTTGCCAGGCCGTCACTGCTGAACACGTAGTTTTAGTAACATAAGCTACTCAGTGCACACAGGGAACATTGTGTAACGGTGTTTATTTGCAGAGCAAAACGCAGAAAGCGAAGCAGTCAGCAGCGTCCGGCCAAGCGCAGCAAGCACGAGCTTATGCTGATGGCGATGCCCCTGATGCGCCGAGAAATGCCGCTGATGCTCCTCTTCTTCACTACAATCACCCTCCGCACAAAAAGACGCCATTCTGGCGGATTAGGGAGAAGAAACGACTAATGGGTCGTAATATGGCTTGAGACGAGAGACGTGCACAGTGTCGTGGCCGCGGTAGCGTAGGTCTGTGAATGGGATAATGGGCTCCACGATATAGTTGACGAGTGACGTTTGCTCTACAACGCGGTATGTCCCGATGTAATTGGGAAGAAGTTTTGTGGAGCGGTCAGGCGCGGTAGCAAGTGCCCGAAGCCATACCAATGAACCAGGTGGAAAGTTTAGAGCCGAACGGTCCCCAGTCTGGCGGGATTACTGCTGCCCCTGGTTCTCGGTAGAAAAAGAGCGGGCAAGCTGGCGGTATTCTTCAGCATGTCGGGCAGCTTCGGACAGAGTTGTGCTTTCGGACTCGGAAGGTTTATATGGAAGAATAGTGTCTACTGTATTTGAAGGTGCTCGTCTGTACAGAAGAAAGTATGGCGAAAAGCCAGTAGTTGCTTGTACGGAAGTATTATACGCGTAGGTGACAAACGGGAGAACTTGGTCCCAATTTGAATGATCAGAGGTGACGTACATCGACAGCATACTGCCAAAAGTACGGTTGAAGCGCTCCGTCATGCCATTCGTTTGAGGGTGGTACGCTGTACTTGTGTGGTGCAGTATTCGGCATTCGTTGAGTAATCCCTTCAAGGCGTCAGAAAGGAAGGCAAGGCCTCTGTCATTTAAGAGCTCGCGAGGGACACCATGACGCAGATTGAAACGTTGCAACAGAAGCGTTCCAATGTCACGGGCTGTGGCAGTCGGCAGTGCGGCTGTTACGGCATAGCGTGTCAGATGGTCTATCGCAACAATAATCCAGCGATTACCAGCTAGAGTTAATGGTAGTGGTCCGTAAATGTCAATGCCAACGCGATCAAAAAGTCGACAAGGACAAGAAAGAGGTTTTGACGGGTAGACTTGCCCGGGAGGTAACTTTTGTCGTTGGCACTGAGCACACGAGCGAATGAATTTCCGCACGTCGTTATACATGCCACGCCAATAAAATCTGAGTCAAAGCCTAGCGTATGTCTTGAAGAGGCCTGCGTGGGCGCACTGTGGGTCCGCGTGAAAAGCTTCGCAGATAGCAGCTCGAAGATGGCGGGGTATCACAAGGAGACACTTGCGACCGTCAGAAAGGTAGTTGCGTCGATAAAGACGATCATCCCTTAGGCAAAAGTTGCTAGCCTGGTGGCGGAGAGTGCAAGACGGCGAAGGAGTGAGAGGATAAGAAAGAATGCTTATGAGGCCACTGATCCAGGGATCCTTTTGTTGTTCCACCGTCATGTTGCGCAAGTCGGATGACGCAAGTGCAGGCTCGAGGGAAGAGAGGCAAACACCTTCATCGGATATGGGTGAGCGAGAAAGGGCGTCGGTGTCCGTGTGCTTACGACCAGATCTGTAAATAACGCGGTTGAAGTTTAAGCACCCAGCGAGCAAGTCGTCCGGAAGGGTCTTTAAGTGTCATCAGCAAGCACGAGCTTATGCAGATCACGATGCCCCTGATGCGCCGAGAAATGCCGCTGAAGCTCCTCTTCTTCACTACAGTCGATACAATATACTGTATACCCAACAATCTGACACAGCGACAGACTAATGCAACAATAAATGCAAAAACAGCTGAGCGCCCTCACCGAGGCAAACACGTAAAAATAAACACATACGGTCGGTTGATTGCCACTTGAAATGAAAATAATATTTTGCAATCACAGCACATGCTTCTTTTTTGTGGACAGTCGTAGGTGCGGCCGTGCTATTGTGGGCTAGAAATTTGCAGCATACGCGTTGGGTTACTATGAACAAAGCGAGTGACACGGATAAACGCCGATACCGAAGGAGTGATGCAGCACACGGAGAGCGATTGAAATGGTTGCTTGTGCAGACTGCGTGCATCCCATGAGCCTATGCAAGTTTATGCCTCGCTTATTCATGGGACATGGCATAACCCTTACTGCAGTATTGTAGGTCTTACTCTCAAATGCCTAGAGAAAATTAAGAATGAGCACAGAGAGATGTCATAAGACACTGCCTTTTTTTTCTTTCGAGACAACATGGGGCCACAGAGAAAGCAGTGGGAAGTTTTCAGTCACCAATCACCATACAAGCTCGACTTAGCTATCTCTGTTTGCCATATGTTTGCTAACGCGAAATGCTGGCGGGGAGGCCTGTGCTTTCCCCCAGTCATGTTCTTCGCTCTGCTGCTTGCTGCTTGCTGCAGACTCAATTCCTGAACTTCTAGGCGGAGAGTAAAGGAAGTTGCAAGGCAGACAGTTCTGATGAAGCCCTCGATCGAAATTTATTGTGCTGAATACTAAATCACTGACACTATTACATTACTAAGTCACAAGTGTGGTTGCTAACTATTAGTGCATTCTTTTTTTTCTTCGTAAGAATCATCCTCGCAAAACTGACGTATTTGTGTGTGGTGCTAGTATTGTTATTGTTTATTTCTGTACCATTCTCCTTCCTTGTAATTCTACTGCAGCATCGGCAATGCTAGGCTGCAGTACTGTGAATTAAATAAATAAATAAGTTGGTGCTACAAACCGAGAAATGTCTGACGCAAAATGGCAAATATGTACAGATGTAGCTGGTATATGCATCTAAACGTTCTAAATGAAGCAGTCTTCATTTTTGCTCTGGTAACTAATTCACAACCAAACAGAACTTGAAAAAAATTGTAACCTAGGATGAGTGACCCTTGCCTAGCCAGTTAGCGCAAATGTAACGGCATAATCGACTATTGTATGGACGTACGGCTTGTGAAAGCAATCAGGACATTGGAAGTTAGCGTTTTGTATATTTTGTTAAAATCAGTTTTACTACTAAAGCACAATTACCTTCCAAGTTCTGACATTCTTTTCACACTCACTCTGGTGAAAAATATTGTGCTGCATGGCGAGTTGTTTTTTCTCCATCTGCACAAGGTCAGTAAAAATAGTTTAATCAGAGAACACATAAAGTTGGAGAGCAGGCTACTATAAATTACCACACAGAAATGAAAACGTAAAATGTGTTACTATTACACAAGAACATTAAGTAAATGCAGTGTAATGAAGGTTGGTCATCAGGAATAGCAACGCCGATTGTTCATATAATATTAACTCTACCGGTATCACACCGGACATGTCTAGCGCCGTCAGGGCCGACCCAAATGTGGTTTCTTGATCGCGATCAACAGTGGCAGCTACAACTTATGTCGCTGTGCCGCCGCACATAATAGAGACATTTTAATCCAAATCAGTCAGGATCGCGATCGAAAGATTCCATGGGACTCGAGCGCGCGGTATCAGGTGCAGCACGCCAACATACACAACACACGAATAAAATGTGGCACATAAAAAATAAAAAAAGAACACACTAAAACATGTTTTCATTGTGCCTTCCTTTGTTCGCCTAAACGCACACCATTGAAAACTTCATGAAAAATGAAATCACACTCACCTCGAAGAAGGTGGACGTATCCCTGTGAAAGCAGCTCTTCTTAGGGTCCTTACCCGGCTTACTTTGCCAATAAAGGTCTTTTTTGCCATAACGGCAACGCTCAGTGAAATGAAGCCTTTTTCAATGTTGTCCACAACGGCACGGTAACCCTCTCCGCAAATGACGAACGTGACTTTTGGTACACCGCGCATTTCAAATGACTCTTCACGGTTTTACTTAACCACATCTGTTTCACACCTTTCGCACAGTTCGAAGAGGCATAGAGGCTGAACACAGATAACAAATAAACCTGGAAGCACAAGACAAATCCATCGCACATTTCGCAAGTGCCATATTGACAACTAGTCACTTCAAAATGGGCTTGTCTTGGCCGCTTGGAGTTAACTGACTCTTCCGAAGTTCACTTGAAAAAAAAATCTCGAAGTTGGCGAAAAAGAGAAAACTCATTCAGACAATTTCAAATTATTAAACTCGCGTTTTTTGCACGTGTAAAAAGCATGCAGTAAGTTGGATTGGTCTCAATAGTTTATTTTTTTCTTCACGCTAACGAAAGTTGTATTTTAGGTTCTGTAGTGCGGCTGTCAGGAGAGGTTCACTTATGGCTTGTAAACATCCATAAGCACAAAAATGCAAATGGCAGACAAGCGTTCTGCAATGATCCCTCTGATTCTTATCGACGCAGTAACAAACTGGACCTACCTACAGTGGAGAGCATGTGAACAAAAAAAAAGCTTTTTTTGAACTTCACTAACCTTCTCAGCTGATTATTGTTCAGCAGCTTGCCGTGACGGCATACGTACAACTGGCGTACATAAGCATGCATAATCACCAAAAGAACGTGACCAGTACACCCAACTTCGAGGAGACCAACAAAGAAAAAAAACACATCAAAGATGAAATTCATCTATCTTATTCTAGATTAACGACGAAATCATGAAGCGTAGATTTGCGGGATGTTGATTATTTTTCGTTCAATACACAGAGTGACGGTAGAGATAATCTCTTCTGGGCTCCGTATTAGAGTGTGGTGTTTTTAGAATTTTTCCACGAGCTGTAAGGGTTACATGAATGAGTATTTGGCTGACCTTACTATGTGCGCATTATTATATTCTTAACTTGTATATGCATATGCTAGAAGTCAGCGTAAATAATAGGGTAAAAACAGCTGATCAGTGGAGAAGAATTATCTTTGGCTATGTTGTAAATGATGCGTAAAGCCCTTTTTTGAATAACGCGGAGCTTCTTTAAGGTGCTGCTAGTAGGAAGAACATAAAAATGCGAGACAGCTTAACGCAGGTGACTAGCCTGCACATCCTTCAGCAATTTTTCAGTTAACCAAACACCTGTAATTTAACATGGCTGGTGCAATTTTTATGTTTTAAGAGCTGCAAGTCAGTGATTCCTGTCATAGCACATGTTTCACCCCAAGGCCAAAAAGTGATCCCTCTCGTATTAGCCACAATAATTTCTGGTGCACTTTCCCAAGTCACGCTTCATATTTACTAACCAAAAATTCTACGAAGATTACGATATTACCTTACGCGAATTCTACGCGCAGCTCCTTGTTGAAGCAATGCTAACTGCAGCCACATGCACTCCGCAGTTGTAGAAATGTAACATTAATTCGCTACATGTTGCCTCTAAAACTGCCAACGCTCGAGCTTCACGCACACCCCTATGTGCGTTGAAGGCGCCGCGAAATAAGCGGAACGCCTGCAGCCACTCCACGACCATCCAAGCCTGCTGCACTGCATGCGCACAAACCTCGTCCATAAGTAACGAAAACGTGGGGTGGGAAGACAGCCGGCGTAACTGAGGAAGAAAACGAGGCTGCACTCGCTCTTGACATCTACAAACTCCGCTTTCGCTTTCTCGTCTTCGATCTATCGGTTACGCCTCCAACGCAGACAGCGAAGCCGCATGACCCAGGAGCACACGCCTAGAGATGAGCTCTCACACACAACTGTATTATCGGTGCCTTAAGTGCATGGTCATCGGCAGGATTCTCTCTTGGGGGGTGGGGGGTGGAAATGACTGGTGTATGGCGAAAGTACTGCAGTAGCTTGGCTGGGTGCAAGTGCTAGTGAGGCTTGAGAGGGACAAGTGCCCTATTTTTTCCCCTTATCGACGCCCATGCATAAGTGTGCAAAACAAAGTGAGTAATAGATACTGACATTCTTGTTAATAATAAGTTAAACAAGAAACAACCCAGTGTGCTTCCCTATGTGACTCCTAGCTCGCGTTGGATCCAGTGCTTCTCATGAGTGCTAAATAATATTAACACACTGATGTCGAAGCTACGCCCAAGAATTCACAAGTTAGAAGACTCGATTTTCAACCGTATTAGAGAAATTCAAGCTTGACAGAAAGTATTTCTTGGTTTTGTTTGATAGATGTAAGACTTACTTAAAGTAAATAAAGAAGGCTAACACTAGGCACTTCTCTTCAATTTTTTGAAGATTGAATTCTCTTTGCAGCTACACTACACCACCGTTTTTTGAAGCCATGCTTGTATGGCATTGGAAGGTTACGTCCCTCAATAAAATGAGAGAGATGTCTTCAAATGATGTTTTCTAGGCCTTTAAAGAAAACTCAAAACGGGCAGTTAGTTTCCTCCTCCTTGACTAGCTTCAACACTAGCTAAGGAGGGAAGATGTTTGAGGTTCGTAATGGGTCCACTCGATGACTCGAGTGCACTGTGGCAGCGCGAAGGAAGAGCCGTAGTCCGGTGAAGAGATGCCTTTTTGCAGCCTCAGGCGACTGCCCGAGTCCAAGCCCGAACCTCCGTTCTTTTTTCAAATTCAAACATCCTCTTTTCAACCCTTGTTCGAACAAAGAGTCTTCACAAAAATCAATCACACGTGTGGGCTCGCATTGCCACAACCGATTGCAGAAACGCTTTCATAATAGACACTGCATTGGTAAATACCACGTTACCAAATACAATACGCAAAGGCATAGGTTCTCCGCGTGTGACACTCTCTCCCGTTCCAGGCCGTGCTGCTTCTGTGGGCCGACTTCCGTCGGTGGCCGTTCTCACGCTCGAGCCCCGACGGCTCTCTCATTAATTGTTGCTTCGTAGAAGCGTTCTTAAGAGCGGTGGGTACACCATTGGGCTCCGTGCGCTTACCAGGTGTGCATGCGACAGCGAGGCGCCCCGACATCCTAACAACAGCAGGGGAGAATATGGTCGTTTTCCTGCCGCCACTATGTCTCGGTCAGCCAAATGGTCGCGTCCCCGTGTCATTCTCAATAACACGCGTGCCTGCCAACAATGACTTAAACTCAGATAGTGGCGCCTGAACTGCCTCATGCCAGACGCTTTTCCAAGTAAGCTTTCCCCTTCTAGTCCCGAACGGGGGCGACCTTGACTGCTCTGCTTGTGAGCCATGAGAACAAAGAAGTCTGTTTTCTTTCAGCGCTCGGGTCTTCCGCGTTCACCTCCGCGGAAGCGATCAGCTTCCTTAGTTGACGGGTCGGGAACTGGCTACGTGCTCTACATCAGCCGCATTAATTGCGCTGCACCCCACATGCTGGTAATTGGTGCGTCATACAAAATCTTCCCACCTCAACAGTGTTACTGGATACTCGATGTCCAGTAACGCGATACACAAACAAACAAAAAAATCGCTCAAAGTAAACTTACTCTCGGTGCACGCACATGCGTGAACCGATAATCACTTCCATCTCAACAAGAGAACCTTCGTGTTCTTCTGCGAAATAGACACAGCAACACATATACATAATGCTCACAAATGGTCGTCTGAAAGAAAACCCTCTCGTAGCGCACAACGCTGAATAACACACTCATAATGAAGGCCACAGCGCCAGTCAGTTCGCATTAGCTTGGCACAGGGCACACGCACCGTGCATAGTCCAGCAGCATATTGTCTTTTAAACTTACAACACCACACGGTCATTGTCCCAAAACGGCAGACCCACTCCATGCGCCCTCCAGGCTCCGCATAACACACTCAAAAGAGAGCGACGGACCCAGCGCTATAGGTGTACCTCAGTCTGAATGGATCGCACCAAGACAAAATTTTATAACGAACTTCACAAGTGCTACCCTAATTTATCTTCAAAATTATTCCTACATAACACATATAATACAGCTAAAAACTGTTCCACTACTTAGAGCAAGCTCGCATCACAACAACAATACAACAAAAACTTCCTGGTACAACAAACAAAATTTCACATCACGCCGGGTCTATTAGTCAGTTCGACCACTTTAAAATCATGCATAGCACCTAAATGTGCGATGCGAACTACTGTACAGTCATTAATTTCACAGAAACTATTACAGTGGCTACATATCATCAACAAAAACAACAATATTCAACCATATGAAACAGACAAAACGTCACCTTGCCTATAAAGAGTTACAATCCTTGAATCAAATCATCAGCCGAGACGCGAAATAGCGTCAGCAGCCTCGCTCTGAGCGCCCTAATTTCGAACATTTTTTGTTTCACATTCGCCTGTTATTCAACTGTGGACACCTTTTGTTGCGACTGGCAGAGCCTTTTACCGAAGGATGTGACTGATCGTTCACCCTCACCTGTCGTTTAGGAGAGGCAACCGCCAATTGCCCTTTTCGATGCGTACGTGGCGAAAAAAAAAGCTTTGCTGAGGTTGGTTGCCGTCAACTTTCAAAACAACGCCAAGCCCTTCAGCTCAATCAAACGCTACCTGTGCCTCTCCGTTGCACGGCAGCGTGTTCAACACTCTCGAACCGCCGTAACTGAACAATGAAAAAAGAAAACGCAAAACTTGTTACTAAAATAACCTTTCGTCACGTAAGATACCTGTTTCAAACCTTAAAAAAAGAAAGCAAACCACAATTACCTTCAACAAATCCGGTAGTTCGATTTTCCAAAGAACATACGGCTTGATTTCACACTTCAGTTGGGCACGCGATGGTCCTAATTTGGGGACTTTTTTTCTTAAACAGGGAATACGCAAGACGTACAACCCCCTCGTTTCCCCGCCGAAACCCAACGCCAGACGCCTTTTGGCAAAGTATGCGCTAATGCGCTTCCTCATCTTTCCTGACGACTTACCACCGCAAGAGTCGTTGTGTGTTAACACTTTGTCCCGGCACGCCTTTGGTTTCACTGAATGGCATGGCTGCTTCGGGTCTAACTGCTTTCTATCCGTTCTCTTGACGTGCGACCCCTTTTTCACCCGATGCCGCACATCAGCCAGACACTCATCTCGCTTCGGCTCTCCTGCTCGGCCATCCTGTGTCTTAGTTGTGCACAGCACAGCGTTAGGGCTACACAAGACACATGTTCTGGCTCCCGCATCGGTGGATACTGCTCCTGACTAATGCCCTGTCTTAAACAGCTGATGTCTCTCGCATTACTCTCATTTTGAACACTCAGTGACTTTTGGCGATGACGACGAAGACAGTCGTAATCTGCTGGTGTAAGTAATACGGGCACACTCGTATTTAACTGATCGGTTACTGCGCATCGCAGTTTCACATGCTGCGCAGCGCTTCCTGACGAGGTTGGAAGAGCTAGAGGTACCCACACTAGACGCGCGGTAATGTCTGGCTCAAAAACGTCAGTTAGCCTTATTGTGCCACTGCTCTCCCACAAAATCTCAGTGGATACCTCATTCTTTCGTACCACTGTAACATCCGCACCTTTGTCAACGCGTGCGAAACAGGACTTGCTTTCCACGAGAATATCAAGACGCGGGTCTCTCATGAGTGAGTTTTCATGACGGCAGGGTGTCGCAACGATGTAGCTGGGCTCTCAAATGACCGCTCATTCTGGGCAGCTACGCAAGAAACTTCTGCTTTATTAGCAGCTGTGTCACGTGAGAGCTCTCAATTTCTTTGGAAGTGACCCTGCCGTCCGCATCTAAAACACACTCCTGAACTAGGACGGAAATCAGCACTAGCAAAGTGCTTGGCTTGCGCTCGGCAACTTTTATTCCTTGTCGCAGTACCACGGTAACTCAATTGCGCAACTCCCTGCCTGCTGCTGTCTAGGCTGTCTTCAAAATTGGCAGCTAACTCAGCAATATCCTTGGGCTTCAACCAGCCCTTTATTTCCTGCTGAATGACCAATGAGCCGACTTCAGTCGGCATTAGCTGCTTCAGCCTGTCAGCTATGAGTAAATCCTGAAAACTTTCGAACGACATTACCTCTCTACTTTGAAAGTAGTACGTAAACATGGTTTCTAGGCGTGCCTTCACTTCGCTCCACGATTCACCGGCTCCTCGTTTGATTTCTAAAAACATTCGATGGTACTCGGTTGGAGTCGTCCTCAGCTCCCTTAGCACCCTCAAATTTAAATCTGAATAAGGCACAACCCCAGCTTCCGATGGATTGGCCACGAACGTACGCGTCTCCTCAGTGAAAGTGGCAACAGAATCATGCCCTGAATTTCCTCAGGAATGCTCAGTGCCGCAAAAAGAGCGTCCACGTTCTTGAACCAAGCGGGAATCATAGGCTCATTAGCGGGCATAGGTGCTAAGAGTGCCTTCAGCTCTTTCGCATATTGTGCGATACTAGAATGCTGGTTCCGGTTTTCCGACTCCTCTGACAAGGCACGCGATGACTTCTCTTTCTCAAGCTCAAGCTTGAGCCTTAACACCTCTATCTCGAGCTGCAACTCGCGGGTGCGATCTGATTATTCACACTGTCACCATCCATGACACCTCGCTCTGAATCCGCCATCTACTAGAGTGTGTCTGAACGCAAGTGCATTCAGTTAAAAAAATTGGGGGCCCCGAGAGAGCACAAAGAAGGACTCACCTTGCAGTGATGCGTCACCCGATGCACTTGACAGTTGGAACTGAGGTAGCCTCGTCACCAACGCTATGTGCGACGAACACTTCCAATGCAGCAGGTCTCCGCCCGATCATCCCTGTCGCTGATTCACATTGACTGTCTCTGCTGCTCTGCTCCTGAAGCAGCCCCCTTCAGCGCCTCTCCAGCAAGTCCATTGCTCAACGACGACCTTTAGCTCAGCATCTCGTTCACTGATGTGCAGCGCTATTGCGCTTCCCAACTCCAGGCTCCACTGTTGACCGGCAGGCTCGTACCGAATGTCAATGCTGCTTCTGGCAGCGCAACAGCAAGTCATGAAGCAGTGAGAGTCTTCTCAGCTTCCCGGACTTCAGCGCCTTCCTCGCTGCGGGCTCTCCACTCCACGTAAACTGCGACAGTTTATTTACTCCTCCTCGACTAGCTTCAACACTAGCTAAGGAGGGAAGATGTTTGAGATTCGGAATGGGTTCCCTCGATGACTCGAGTGCACGGTGGCAGCGCGAAGGAATAGCCGTAGTCCAGTGAAGAGACGCTTTATTGCAGCCTCAGGCGACTGCCTGAGTCGAAGCCCGAACCTCCGCTCTCTTTTCAAATTCAAACATCCTCTTTTCAACCCATGGTCGAACAAAGAGTCTTCACAAAAACCAATCACACGTGTGGGTTCACATTTCCACAACCAATTGCAGAAACGCTTTCATAATAGACACTGCATTGGTAAAAACCACGCTGCCAAATACAATACGCAAAGGGATAGGTTCTCCGCGTGTGACAATCTCCCCCATTTCAGGCCGTGCTGCCTCTGTCGGCCGACTTTCGTCGGTGGCCGTTCTCACGCTCGAGCCCCGTCGGCTCTCTCATTAAATGTTGCTTCGTAGAAGCGTCCTTGAGAGTGGTGGGTAAACCGTTGGGCTCCGTGCGCTTACCAGGTGTGCATGCGACAGCGAGGCGCCCCGACATCCTAACAGCGGGGGAGATTATGGTCGTTTCCATGAGGCCACTATGTATCGGTCAGGGAAGTGGTCGCGTCCCCGTCTCATTCTCAATGACACGCATGCCTACCAACAATGGCTTAAATTCAGAAGGTGGCGCCTGACCTGCCTCATGCCAGACGCTTTTCCGAGTAAGCTTTCCCCTTCTGATGCCGAACGGGGGCGACCTTGACTGCTCTGCTTGTGAGCCGTCAGAACGAAGATGTCTCTTTTTTTCCCGTGCTCAGGTCTTCCGCGTTCGCCTTCGCGGAACCGATCAGCTTCCTTAGTTGACGGGTTGGGAACTGGCTACGCGCTCTACATCAGCCGCATTTATTGCGCTGCACCCCACATGCTGGTAATTGGTGCGTCATACTAACTCTGGCAAACAGAAATTGCGTAAGTTTACGTCACACAATTACTGAAACAACACATTCCAAACATTGCACATTCATGTACCACATCGTTCGAACATCTAATGGTCACGGTACTCATGTCTTGCAATCAAGAGTGGCTAAAGTTTGTGTTTTGAGCTTCCACGCATTGCTTTAAAGGTATATCAGTCTGTTTGGTGGCACAAGCTTTCTTCTTTCTGATACTTGGCTGGGCATTCACAGAGAAGGTGCACAACAGTAAATGATTCTCCACGCCTTGTTTTGTGCAGTTCCATATGAACCTTTGGAAACGGTTTGTTGCACGCTTGCGTGTACGGCATCATTCCCATTGGACAGCTCTATGTAACGATACTCCTGTCTTGCAAACAAGAGGGGCTTCTTTAGCTTCCACGTATCGCCTGAAATGGTTGATGAGAGTGTTGTTGTGGCTCAAAAATTATTATATGTGATAATTGGTTGTGTTTATCACTAAGGTGGTATAAAAGAGGAAATGATTTTCTATGCTTTGTTTCGTGTGCTTGCATGTGATCCTTTCAAAAGAGGTTGTGTGTACGCATGCATGGAAGCACCGTCCTCTCTTGACAGCTTGTCCCTGCACTTGTCTCTTGCAAATATAAGTAGCTCGAATTTGCGTTTCAGTTCTCACATTGTTTGAAATTCTTCAGACTGTTTTGGTGGCAAAAGCTTTCTTCTTTGTCATCAGTACTTCACCTTGGTCATCACAGAGAAGGTGCGCAAGAGCAAATATTTCTCAATGTTTTCTTTCGTGTGCATCTATCTGAGCTTTTGAAAAGAGCTTGTTACAGCTTATTTCACGCATTCATGACCTTTCGGCCTAGCAGGAAACTATATATGTGTTGCCGTACTTGTGTGCTTGAAGCAAGATGAATACCTTGAATTTTCTGTTCTTGTTTTAATGCAAGTGTTAACATGGAAGCATACAAAAGAAAGCAAGGAAAATAACTTACTATTGTCCACCTTCTGAGTGATAAACACAGCCAAGTATGACAAACAAGAATTCTTGCGCCACGAAAACACTCTCATAAACCGTTTCAAGCAATACGTGGAAGCTCGAAATGAAAACTTGACCCGTTTTGTATGCAAGACATGAGTACCGTAACAAATAGATGTCCATTGGGGATGATGCTGTACATGCAAGCATACAACAAGCCGTTTTCAAAGGTTCATATGGAAGTGCACAAAACAAAGCGTGGAGAAATATTTTCTACAGTGCACCTTCTCTGTGATAGCCCAGCCAAGTATCAGGAAGAGGAAAGATTGTGCCACCAAACACACTTATAAACCATTTAAAGCAATGCGTGGAAGCTCAGAACAACAACATGAGCCACTGTTGTATGCAAGACATGAGTATCCTGACCATTAGCTGTTCAGTTATAATGATGTGGTACATGAATGCGTACAATAATCTGTTTTCTAGGTTTCAGATAGAAGCACACAAAACATAGCATGGAGAGTTATTTCCTTTTGTCCGTCTTCTCAGTTATAAACACAGCCAAGTATCAGAGACAAGAATTCTTGTGCCACAAAAACACTCATCAACCATTTCAAGCAATACATGGAAACTCAAAATGAAAATTGAGCGTCTTTTGTTAGCAAGACTTGAGTACCGTTGCAAATAGCTGTCCAATGGGGATGATGCTGTACATGCAAGTGTACAACAAGGTGTTTTCAAAGAATCCGATAGAAGTGCACGAAACAAAGCGTGAAAAATCATTTGCCACTGTGCACCTTCTCTGTGATAGCACAGCCATGTATCAGGAACAAGAAAGCTTGTGCCACTAAACACTCTGGTCAACCATTTCAAGCAACGCGTGGAAGCTCAAAACAACTTGAGCTGCTCTTGTTTGCAAGACATTAGTACCGTGACCATCAGCTGTTGAGTTGGAATGATGCGATACATGAGTGCGTACAACAAGCTTTTTTCAAATGTTCCGATGGAAGCACACGAAAGAAATTCTAGAGATTCATTTCCTCTTATTCAGATTTTGAGCAATAAACACAGCAAAGTACAAATCGCGAGCAAGCAAGCTTGTGCCACTCAAGCACTCATTCAACTATTTAAAGTAATGTGTTGAAAATTGAAATGAATGTTTGAATCAATTTGTTGTAACACATGAGTAACATGAGAAATATTTATTTGGCCAGTGGTGAAGATGCTGTCATGCATACGTATAACAAGCTGTTTTCAAAGGCTCATATGGAAGCACATGAAACGAAATTTTGATAATGATTTGCTCTTATTCTGATTATGAAGAATAAACACAGCCAAGTATCGTTCACAAGTGAGCAAGCTTGCGCACAGCCAACCAAACTCTCAGATCGACCATTTCGAGCAGTGCATGAAAAATTGATCTGAATATTTGATGTTTCAAATATTTGGTTTCAAAAACACCAGTATTGCAAAAGCTTTTTACTGTGTTTTTATGTAGTTATTTTGTACTTGTATAGATGAGTGACTTTATTGAAATTTTTCAGTGTGTGTGTTTAGACCAAAGAGTGCAGTTGCTGTGTCAGATTAGAGACGCCTTGCCCCTCCACCGTGTCGTGTGCACTTATGCCTCGATGTCCAAGCTGCGTAGAGCTCATTCGCACTCTTCCTTGGTAGTCCTGCAGACCCCTTGTGCTTTGTGCGTTAGGGCAACGACAGAGCATGTGAGCGAGACTTGGTCTATTTTTTCTGAATATAAGGATGAATGGTCCTTTATCTTCTTGTGTAAGTTCATGTAATGGGAAATTATTCAATCACTATTTACCATTAGACATTTTCTATAGAAAGACAATTCATTGCGCAAATACAACATTTAAATATTGTTTTTATCATAAACTGAACAGCATTATTTGTGCAAAAAACACGTGTACAACTGAGGTGATCAAAAGAAATAAAGTACTTTGGTAATTATCTGATATACTCATCCGTTAAACTTTAGCACATATTTGCATCTCATGATATGTACTAGGTAATATTAGTTATTTCTTGAGGATGTGTACAGCCAACTAATGGAGCTGAAAAACCGAGTATTTTAGACCTTTCAATGCAAAAAAAAACAAAAATGTTATGCATGCCTAGGTATTTGGTCAAATAAGTTTATTCATGTCTTACAATGACTATTAATATTGACATTCAGCGCTATCAACTCCTATGTATGGCCCCCATCCAGCCCCATTAGCTCCTATATTGTGCTAGATGTGACCTACATACCAAACCCATAATCCCTACATTGCTCCTACATACCCCTATATGTCCTGCCCAGGTCCCATTCAGCTCCTTCATACCACCATCTAGGTCCTGTAAAACACCTATCTACCCATTTGGTTCCTGTACAGCTCCTGTCTCTCCCATATTGAAGCATACGGATCCTGTATGGAAATACATTCGTCTGTTCATCCACTCTCAACGGTACGGGGCACTTTTAACGGCACCAGCCGATGCCCCAAATGGCCGACAGCATCCGCAGCGCCCACCAATGTTGCTGAACGTTCAGTAATCATACTTGTGCGATTCTCATTTAAAAAAGCAATTATTGTGCATATAGGAGGCACCATAGCAACACGACAATATTCTGTATGTGTGTCTTTTACTGGAAAAGGCACGTAGCATTTATCACGCGGCGCTCACCATGGAACGTTTGCACGAAAAGGCAAGTGTTTACAACGCTTCGCGAAACTGGTAGGTGGTGACACCTACCAGTTTCCTTGCGTTCTATACGTTATGACCTCCGAGACGGGTGCACACGCCGCGCGCTTTGTTTTTCAAGATAACTACCACATAGCGCTCATGTCTCACGTATGATGTGACTTGATGCGTTTGTTCACCTCCTCTCTACGTTCGAGGCGCTCTAACGAAGCTCCTCCACAATAACATTCAGCAATTTCTTGCGCAGAACATCAAACAATTGTTTTGTTCACTCTCTCCAATCGCAAGACTATCGTCTTTTGACGGCATTTGCAGATTAATATGTAAATACGGGGCCAAGTTTTTAGGTGACGTCAGGCAGATTTGACGTGTTTCAGGCGTATGACTTGTCCGTAAAAGCACAAATTCATTTCACTAGCTTGTGGTCGAAAATTTTTACCTGGTAAACTTCATCGAAAGCTCTGACTTCACCTGCTCTGCCAAACGTAACGTTTTTACAAAGATCGATGAACCTTTAATTATTATTACGCGTAGTATTTTCGCTCCTAGCAGAAAACTGCTTATGATTAGAACGGTAATCAACAATCATTACTCTATTACACAGATGAATGACAGGTGCACTGCCAAGCTTTGCGCGTAGCGCGTATTTATTCTTAGGTTGTAACCGACTATAGTACATTCTAGTTCGCTGGACACCGAATACTACCACGCCATGACAGACCAAAAAAGGAGGGTGAAGAGGCTCGTGCTCAAAGAACAATGCTTTGCTATTTTGAGCACTCCAGTCACTCACTCAAAACTTCATTCCCAATCACAAACTAGCCCAAGCATCTGTCTTATCAAAGCCTCCTTGTTCTAGGAGGGGTATATTTAACGTTGCCAGTAACGTTCGGGCTTATCATAAGTGATGGGGTTTCGCATAGTTTAACAATACGCAGTGATCGTAGTTTTTTCGGTTGAACACGATTGATATTACGGTTTTCAAAGACAGATGATGAGGCGGCGGTGGTGATGTCGCGAAAAATGCCGCTTCAATCTGTGGCTGCTCGAAAAAAGAAGGCTGAACAAAAAGTAGCGGTGCGTGATGATGGGTTGGCAACCTGAAATGGATGACCAGTTCAATCAGATATGAGTCGTGCAACTGCCGCATAAAGTGGTTGAATGGGTGAACAATGAAACAATTTGTAATAAAAATGAGCGCTCCAGGGTGGCAAAAAAGCAAGTGGTGGCAGTCCAGATTTAGCTCTCGAAGATGAAATGCCGATATTGTATGAACAGATGATTTTTAGGGTTCAGCGTCCCAAACCGCCATATAATTATGAGAGACGCTGTAGTGGAGGGCTCCGGACATTTAGACCACCTGTGGGTCTTTAACGTGCGCCTAGATCTGAGCACACGGGCCTACAATATTTCCGCCTCCATCGGAAATGCAGCCGCTGAAGCAGGAAATCGAACCCGCGACCTGCGGGTCAGCAGCTGAGTACCTTAGCCACTAGACCACCGCGGCGGGGCAATATCGTATGAACAGGATGTGTTAATAATTTTAGTGGCACTATTTTGTGCTAGTTCTATTGCGTTGATCATATTGTTACGAGAAGGAGACTGACTCAGAGGGGTAGTCCCCGATGTATTTACAGCCGGTTAGGCGAGCAGCGCCAGCCACACAGATTAGCTCGCGCCAGTCTATCTGCTCTGTCTTTTTCCACTCCATGCATTGGCACGTAGCATGACCCCCGGCAGCGGAGGCGGTGCTTTAAAGGTTGTTATCTGACGCATTCTTGTAGGGCTTGATCCACGAGACGTGTACAATATCACTGGGCCGCATTGTAGATGATAATGGACAGATGGGGCTTATCTCGTAGGTGACAGGTGTTACTTGACGCAATATACGATAGGGCCCCGTGTAATGAGACAGCAGTTTTTAGAATAGGCCCAGCCGACGATGAGGGGACCAGAGTAAAACAAGGGTATCTAGAGCGAAATGTACGTCTCTATGTTCCACATCGTACCGATGGCATTGGCTGGTTGGCGACGCCATCAGCCGCGCGCGAGCGAGCTGACGAGCATGATCGGCTCGCACAATCGCGTTGCAGACATACTCGCTGGTGGACGAGGTGTGAGCAGAGCTTGCTGCGTCCAGTGGCAAAGTCAGCTCTCTTCCGTACAATAAGTAGAACGGCCAAAAGCAAGCTGTGTCGTGACGCGATGAAGGATACGCGAAAGTTGCGTACGGTAAAATAAGGTCCCAGTCTTGGTGGTCGGGTGATACGTACAAAGCAAGCATATTTGTTAGAGTGCGGTTAAATCGTTCCGTGTGTTCGTTTATTTTGGGGTAGTAAGTGTATGTCAGTGTATGTTGCGTGGAGCAAGAACGCAGAATGTCGGTGATGACTTCGGATAGAAATGTACGGCCAAAGACTGTGAGGATCTGTCTCGGAGCACTGTGAATCAATATAACGTCCCGTAACAAAAAGTCAGCGACGTCGGTTGCACAGCTGGTCAATATTGCTCAAGTATTAGCGTAGCGTGTAGCGTAGTCTGTAATCAGGGCTATTAATTTGTTTCCCAATGTTTATATGGGAAAAGGACCAAGCAGGTATAACCAAACATGGTAAAATGGTTCCACGTATATGTCAATTGGTTGAAGATGGCCAGCGGGTAGCAGCGACGTTGTTTTACGACGTTGGCATAGGTCACACGTGGCGACGTATCGGCGTACCGAACGAGCAAGACCTGGCCAGAAAAAAAACAGCACCAGACGCGCTCGTACATGCGGGATACCCCAAGGTGTCCGGTCGTGGGAGCGTCGTGAAGTTCGGTGAGAACACAGCGGCACAAATGCTTAGGCACAACAATGAGAAGGTCGGGCCCGTCTGGTCGGAAATGGCGACGATATAGCACACCCTTTTGAAGGACAAAGCGGACGGAAGCATCATTTGTGGAGGATTCCATACGGCTGATGATGTGAAGCAGGTCTTGATCACGCTTCTGTTCTTTCCCAATATTGAGAAAGTGGGACACTGACAAGATAGAGTTCTCCGTGGGCTCGTCATTGTCCTCAGAATCGTCTACAGGTTACCGGGAGAGGCAATCGGCATCATGAAGTAGGTGACCAGATTTGTATACCACCTAATAAAAAACTCTTGCAGGCGCAAAGCCAGGCGACCAAGACGGCATGATGGATCTTCAGAGGGTTGAGCCAGCAGCGTACATGGTGGTCGGTAACTACCGAAAATAAGCGTCCGTATAGATAAGGTCAAAATTTCGCCACCGCCCATACAAAAGCCAAGCACTCATTCTCTGTTATCAAATAGTTACGTTCAGGGGCGGATAGGAGGCGGCTGGCATATGCAGTAACGCAATTATGGCCAAGTTGTTTCAGAGCCAGCACTGCACCATTGCCATGCCCACTTGCATCTGTACAGGTTTCCGTAGGGGCAGCAGGGCTGAAGTGTGCCAGCTTCGGAGGGGTAGTGAGAAGATCGACGAGAGTCGAGAACGTAGAAGCCTCTTCGGAGCCCCATTAAAACAGAACTTCTTTTTTGAGGAGCTGCGTAAGCGGCCTCGCTATGTGCGCAAAATTTTTCACGAAGCGTCCGAAGTAGGGGCATAGTCCGATAAAGCTGCGCACATCCTTCGCTAATCGTGGTACAGGAAAGTTATTGACGGCACTGATTTTTGTCTGGTCTGGTTGTACACCGTTGGCGTCTACTAAATGGCCAAGTACTGTAATTTGATGGCGTCTAAAGGGACATTTGGACGAGTTGAGCTGCAGGCCAGCGCGACGAAAGATTCCCAGGATGGCTGAGAGGCGCTCTATGTGAGTTTCAAATATTGGTGAAAAGACGATGGCCTCGTCAAAGTAGCACAAACAGGTGAACCATTTGAATCCTTTGAGCAGGGAGTCCATCATTCTTTTGAATATGGCTGCAGCGTTACAAAGGCCGAAGGGCATGACCTTGAACTGATATAGGCCATCGGGGGTGATTGATGCCGTCTTTTCATGGTCCATTTCATCTACCTCTATCTGCCAGTAGCCGGAACGAAGGTCTATGGAGGAAAAATAGTGGGACCCATAGAGGCAATTGAGCGCATCATCTATTCGTGGCAGAGGGTAGACATTTTTTTTGGTAATTTTGTTTAGGTGTCGATAATCCACGCAGTAACGCCATGCACCGTCTTTCTTGCGGACTATCACTACAGGAGAAGCCCAACGACTGCAGGATGGCTCAATGATGTCCTTGGTGAGCATTTTGTCGACCTCACTTTGGATAATGTGACGCTCGGCCGCCGACACCCGATATGGACGCCTATGAATAGGATGCTCATTAGCAGTGTTTATGCGGGGGCTCATACCAGTAGCTTTCCCCAATGGACGGCCGCTGATGTCAACAACGTCGATGTAAGACAGCAGAATTCGATGGAGCCTATCAGTCTGCTGCGGCGTTAAGTTGGAAGCGATCATAGAAGAAATAGCACTGTCGGAGCAAGTGGCAGATTGAACTTGAGCTTGGGGGTCAGAAGGAGCGGCCATCGCGAAAACATCTACTGCATTGTTTTCTAAGGAGCAGAGCAACGCCAAAGAGATCCCTTGTGGCAGAACTTGAGATGTCAAGCTAAAGTGGACACTTGGGAGGCATGCAGAATTTCCTGCGACGGACACATTAGTGTGCGGTAAAGTAATGCCACGGCTTATGAGGACAACGGTGACAGGCGTCAGAACATAGTCACCGTCGGGAACTGGTGGTATTGAGACGAGCTCTATGTAGGTCAGTGCCTGTGGAGGCAGGCGCACGTGTCCCGTTGTGCAGAGGCGACTCGGCCGTTGTGCAAGAGGTTCTGTTGCGCGAAAGTCTAGACGGAGCGTACTGCTCGAACAGTCTATGAAGGCAGAATGCGCGGACAGGAAGTCGAGGCCTATGATTACGTCGTGAGAGCATTTATCAAGGACGATGAAGAAAACAACTGTGTGTCGATCCGCAATGCTCACACTAGCGGAGCACATTCTAACGATAGATGCTATTCCACCATCCGCAACAGGGACGAACTGAGTGGTCGCAGGTGTGACAACCTTCTTGAGCTTGCGGCGAAAATCACCCGTCATCACGGAAATGCGGGCACCGGTGTCGATAAGAGCAGTGACATGTACTCCGTTTACTTGTACGTCTTTGAGGTTCCGTTTTGTCGGTATCGTCAAAAGAGGATTTTTGGTTAGTCCGAGCGATGCAGTGCCACCTCTGAGGGCTGCAACGCTTAGTTTTCCGTCGGGGAACCTCGTAAAAAGACGGGGGAAGATGGTCGGCGGGGCTTTGGAAAACGAGACTGGCGACAGTGGGGGGATGAATAGCGGGAGTAGCGGTGTTCAGAATCAGGTTCATGGAAAAAATGGTCCCGGCTTGTCTGATGGCAATAGGCAGGACGTGCATAGAAGGGACGGGAGGACGGTTGTGCAGGAGGACGCCAGCGACTTCTGCAAAGGCGAGAAATATGCCCGATTCCGTTACACGAGAAGTAGATTGGCTTGTCATCGTGTGTTCGTGATGCGGACTGATTACGGAACGCTGAGGGAGAGCCGGTCGGGGAGGGACGTGCAGGCGTGTATCGGGGCTGGTAGTCGGTGCGGAGAGGCGGTGAGATAGAGTGAATTCCAAAGCTGGCGATTTCCTGCCGGACGACTTCTTGGAGAGGCAAAGTAATTAGCGGAGAGGGGTCAGGGGACGTTGGTCCCACTTTAGCTGGAGCAGCCGCTTCAAGCTCCCGCCTTATGATTCGCGTCAAGTTGTCACAGGTGTCTCGTAGATGATATGTGTCGAGACACGAGGACGTCGCAGTGGTGTTCGGGAGGCACTGGAACTGATGGGAGATGCATCTGTTTTTAGCTTGTTGGAACCGGTGGCATTCTTGAATGATCGCATCAACAGATGGCAAATTGTTGAATACCAACAAGTTGAACGCATCGTCGGCGATACCCTTTAGGAAATGAGCAACTTTTTCATGTTCGGACATATTTTCATCAGCTTGGCGGCATAGTGAAAGGACAGCCTGAATGTACCGATGTAGGGTTCCGTGGAAGATTGTGCGCGAGTCGACAACTCATTTTTCGCAGCTTCACGACGACCAAAGATGTTGCAAAAAGCTCACGGATCTTTGCCTTGAAGCTGTGCCAGCTTGTTATGTCATGCTCATGGTTGTAAAACCAAACACGAGGGGTTCCCTCGAGATAAAAGATGACATTTGCGAGCATAAGAGTGGGATCCCGCCTGTAAGTGGCGCTCACGCGTTCATAGAGGCGTAGCCACTGGTCGACGTCGGAACCTTCGCTGCCCGAGAACACGCCGGGGTCTTTGAGCGCCTGAAGCGTTACGAACGTTGTTGCGGGCGCTGGGTTGACAGGTCGGGCCGAAGGGCGCGCGACCGGAGAGAATGTAGCCGGGTCTTGAGTGGTCATGTTGTAAGCCGCGAGAGAGCGTCCGCTTCGGAGTTCCATGGCGAGGACGGGGATTGCACAACTCCACCAAATATGTTACGTGAAGGAGACTGACTCAGAGGTGTAGTCACTGATGAATTTACAGCCAGTTAGGCGAGCAGCTCCAGCCACACAGATTAGCTCGCGCCAGTCTATCTGCTTTGTCTTCTTCAACTCCATGCTTTGGCACGTAGCTATATAGGAGGGTTGCACGTGACGTCATCCGCTTGAGGCGCTGGCGTCGTTTGCCTTTACCGCAATGTCAGTGGTCTGAGGCTATGGGGCGCCCTTTTCAAAGTGACGAGTGGCAGTGAGAGGTTGTGTGCGTGCCGCTACCGTGCGGTACCAATGTGATGAATTGTGACTGAGTGCTTGCTCACTTGACTTCCGAGGTCCGGCAAAACTTCCCTATGAACACAAGGTTCATTTTCGCGCAGCGGATGTGTACCTTTTCGACTTCATCAGCGATAAAGCTGTGTGTGATGCGAAGCGTTACTCCCGCATTGAGCTCAAGGACATTAAGGATTACCATACTGGCAGTTCAAGCTTCGCAACAAGGGACAAGCTTGAAGCCTATATAATAATGAACCTGGACGCCCACAACTATGTGACTAGCAGATAGGTCCACCAGCACCGAGTTAGACACCTTGGAGACGGCCGCCGCGTCGTCGTCGGAAACGTGTCTAGTTGCGCTTGCTCAGTGCATGGACAAAGAATTTTTGTCACTGCGGTGGTGTCGCTTCACGAATTTTTTTTTTGTAGAAAGCCTCCCCCACTTGCAAGAGCATGTGAGGTAAATAATTTGCATAGTTTGTTCGTGGTTGAGCCCAAGCCGCCTGCGATCAAAACTGCTCTTTACTGCAAGGAGCAACGAGGTGCGTTGGGCAGTTGCGCACTCAGGGATCACATAACGTCTTGATTCTAACTGATCGACGTTAATGTTTTGTCACCGTTTATGTGCTTAGCTGAACAGTTAGCGACTCAGTGTGCTCTCATCAAGGCATTGGTAAACGAGAACGCACTGAGGCATGCCCGCACTGCGTCGCTGACTGTTTACTAACACACACAAATCAGTAACATGACGCAACTACCTGAATGATGCCACTTATAAGCAGCGATCGCGGACGTAGTGGGCGCTCTTGTCTCCTGATGCGTAAACAAAGTTTCGTAGCATGTCGCGAAAACCAAAGTTTTCACCGCAAAACCAAACTCGATGTTGCATGATCTTGCATAAAACACTTACCGGAAATCAAATGTTTAATGCACATGTGGTATAGTGTGTGGCAGAGCCTTTCAAATCTTTTCGATTTGCTTAAAATCACTTTAGGTATAGAAAAAGGCCGACAGCAGACGCCTTCTTATAACCAGGCTTCTTACGCTAGAGGTTGTAGGAACCTAATGTTCATCATTATAACCACAGGAATCTCGCACTGACACCCGTGAGTGTACGTCCTGCAACTGCTTGCCGGCGGTAACCTAGAGACAGATTACAAAGATTAATACGCTGCCTCTACGATGATGGCGCCTTCTCGTGGGCCACGCCCGTCTGCAACCCTCCTATGCGCCTGATGTGAGCTCATTATGTGGTGGTGTCGCCTTTGTCAGCGCAACCTCGCTGCTTTCAGCATTGATTTCAGGCACAATGTGCCTTTCTTTCCAATAACCACACACTTTGTAGCTGACCTATCGACAAGTTCTGCGTTGTCTCCAAAGCCACCGTGACTGCCCCTGGGCTCGTGCTCGGAGAACAATGCTTTGCGGTTTTGAGCACTCCAGCGACTCACGCAAAGCTTGCATGGTGGTTCGTTGAAGGTGGTTGCCTTTGATGTCAGCGTTGCGGGCTTGCAGGCAAGACTCGTACATTCCAAGGCAAAATTACCTGAAAAAGGAGTGACGGAGCCCAATAGGCGCGCAGGATGAACGCATAGACCGTTGAGGAGCAACCACAGAGGGAAGCGTGCTGCACGAAACCACTTAGTCACCGCTCGGAAGGAATGAACTGCTCGGGGAACGCAAGCAGCGCGAATAGCGTTGCCAAGGTGACCAGCCCACAGAACACCTACCAATTCATAGAACAAAAACTGTACCTTTGGGCTGTTGTATCAAAATAACATGCGAATATGGAGCGGCGGCGTACTGAATTGCAATCCCGCGAGGCGAGATGGCGCTGGTAGTACTATCATCATCAAGAAGCAGACACATTTTTTTAGCTGCAGGTGGGGGGGGGGAGGTGAGGGCCGCGGCTGGTTCGTGCTGCTTGCTTCCTCTTTTTTATTCATTGCTAAATCGCGCTTTGCGTATATAGGTATCGCCAGGTGACCTAGCTGGCCTCGACTGGCAAAAACAAAGTCGATCAAGTAAGGTTTGCATCGTTTATTGTGAGTGTCCAAGCCGGGATCCCATAAAATCTGTCGCTGTAAAAAATTGAGGCAGCTTCGCTTTAGTTGTGCCAAGCCTGAAGGAACTGCCGAAATGGGCAGCCTGCTTTGTTTCTGCTAGGCTTTCTCTTTCTTTCTTCTAATATTTTTTCAAATTTGTTTTCTGTCGTCTGATCTAACGTGGTCGCTGCCATATATGAACAAATGAACGAGTTTGATGGCATTAAACAATGAATATGCTGCGTGAAACCAGAGCTCTTACTGTATTAAGTATGGCTAAGCATGGCTTCTCTGGTTTTGGTTGATTCCTCACACTGCACACATGTCTGTTGTTTTAGCAGGAAGATGTCCCGCGACTAGTTACATGATAGGTGCATGATTTTAACCACGTGCGTAATCAATCTGGCTGATACGCAATAGATCATGTGTTTGTGCTGAGATGTGCTGTTGTACCAACTTACATTTGATATCTGTTGTACCAAAAGACATCAAATGCCTGGCTGTGATGCAATAGGTTGCGTGGTTGTACTGTGGCGCGCTGCTTGCAGTATTGTACACATTCCTATGATACAGTAATGAAACCTCGTTTCCCATTTCTTCCCAATATAAACGAGTTCGCGTTATAAGTTCCCTAAATGCAAAAGGAACTCGTTACAGGGACATTTAGAAAATGGCAATGCGTCGTTTAGCGTTATATTTGAATTTCTGATCAAAATATAATGCTGCATAATATCGAGGATAAATATTGTGGGAAATTTAAGGTTTATTTGGCGCTGCGTATATTTTACGAATTCAACATCGGCGGCGGCAGGTTTTAAGTAGACAAGAAGAGTGAAAGGAAATGATCATAGACGGACTTTCTAGAGGCCACCGGCTATACTACAAATAAGTGTATCTCGAACTTTAGTGCTCATTTATTACACGTGCAACACATACGGCATCTTCTACATCAGTCTTAAAATGTGGAATCGGAATACTGCACTTAAGATATTAACACGATAGCGTTTAAGAGCTTGTATCGCTGAAATTTTGGTGTTGGCGTCGGCGTTGTTGGTTCTCAGCAAAAAAACAGGGTTGTTCTTGAGTGAAAATTCGAGATAACTACAAATAAATAAATATTAAAAGAGCTCGAGTGAGAACTGAACTTAGGCCTTTTACGTAGAAAGCAAGCATACTCAGGCAGGTAATTGCTTGAAACTGCTTCAGAAAATATATGCATATATCGTGCAATTAAACAAGTATTCTTAACGCATGTAGTGTGCGTGACAAGAGGGTACAATCGCGTCAGGTGTCAAGACATCAGAATTACGCAAGGAGGTGGCCCACCCATTACAAAGCACTCAGACAAAGTCAACAGCTGGAGTTAACGCCAGCCTCGGCACGCCCAAAGAAAGTTGACGCTTCTTCGGGGTAGATGGCACGCCTATTGGCTTTGTGATGAGTGACAGGGCAGCTTTCGTCTATTTGTTCTGCAGAACCTTGTCGCTCAGTGGCAGGTTATCGGGTGGCCACTCTGTCAACTGATGCATTTTCAGTAGCAGAAATGACACGAATGAGTCTGCGAGTGCAGTGACATTTCCTGTAGGCTGTTCTAGCCTTTTTGCTATAGTGCTACATACATGAGAGGTGCTGGCCCTTGTGACAAGGGGACAATGATCTCCGGCAACATCTGCGAACCACAGATCATTGGTGAGGAATTAGGCGGCTTGTGCCTGCCACGTGGCCTTCTATCAAGGGGCTGTCAGACATCTTTGCCAAAGCTAAGCTGCACTACAATATAACTGTCTCGTTTGGCTGCCCCTAGCGAGCTTTAACCTATGCGGTGAAGTTGCAGTTCGCAGGACTGTCCAGCCGAGTTTTCCCGAGATTGCTGCCTCACGGTTGCCTCCTAGAAAAATTATGCCTGAAACGTGGCTCTCTCTTCAATTGAGAGCTTGCTGCCTGCACAAAATATTGAAGTTCAAGCCTCCTACCGCGTGTTGCGTCCGTCCACCGCGTGGGACCGCTTGCCTCCGTACCGCTGTGTCACGTGACATTACCGTACCGCTTTGTCACGTGACACCACAGCTGCTCAGAGGAAACAGTGAGGGCATTGCTGTGTTCGCAGGAGGCGACCACCCCAGGCGTTTGCCTCCAATACGGAAGGGGAGGGTAAAATTCGAGGATAGGGCGGCGCGTTCGTGGCTCACGTTCCAGGCAAAATTTTTCTTGAAGGTATCGCCTCACGCCTTCATACAAGTACTAGACCATGCACCACTGCGAAGGTGGTCTACGGCACCCCGCCATTTCGATATGCCTGTCCACGCCTCTCGATATTTGTCGGCGTTGACTTTTGGCACACTGTTGTCGGTGTCTTTGTGAAATCCCTTGAACTGCGGTAGTTATAAGGCAGCAGGTGATTGTAATATGGCAGGTGAGACTCTAGAGAATGACGATGCTATGAAGCCGAGTTCGCATGAGAGCACCGCGAGGATGTATCTAAGCTACCTGTGGCTCTTCGGTGAGCTCTCGTTATGGTCTTGCGAGGTAGCTGCGGTTAATCTGGCATCAAACGAGTATAGTGCTAGAAAAGCCGCAGAAAATAGCACAGAAGTCGGCATGGTCAAGGCGTTAACAAGGACATGGAGTCACATGGAGGTGCGAGGCATTTACATGGCGCTGTCGAGTGATCTGCAACCAAAGTCAAGGGTTGCGTTTGTGGAGGAAGCATTGGCACTGTCACCATTTGTGGTAGAGTGCATGGCTAAGGACTCACGGATGGCGTCTGTTGGGGACCCAGATTTCGTCACATTTCAATACACAATTTCTATGGCACTAGAATGGTCAACGGAGCTCCCAGGCAAGTGGAAGTCACGTGTTGTTGTGTAGTGAAGTGGTAATGCATCCTCTATTAAATGAGCGGCCGAGAAGGCCAGGATGGCGTCCACGGACATCGAAGGGCCCACAGCTTGACAGATCGTGAGGAGGCATTCACGCCGTGCCTACGTGTGATGAGCCCGTGCGTATTGTTGGTGAGAAGTCACAAATTGCAGGACAAGTGCCTTAGAAGCACAATGAACACCTTCACGCTCTCTGCTGGTTTTGGCATTGATAATAGCCACGGTATTCTCCTGGAGATTTCTAAACAAAAAATGTCATCTAAGCCAAGCTAACATCTTCTTATGCAGGTTTTGATTTTAATGAATTGTGTTTGCTCTCTAGAACTCTGCTTCCATGAGCATCAACGGTGATGAAGCCGTGGGTTTGAAATACACACAAACCTCTTATAAGTAACCAATGAGAAAAACTATTTAAATTAAATTGCCCATTTAACAAAAGGTCCACTGGATAAAGTAAATAACTTTAATTAGGTGCACAGTGGATGTTCTAACCTTCTCTCAAAGCAGCCTTATCGGGGTGGTTTAGTGGCTAAGGTACTCGGCCTAGGTTGTGATATGGGATACGGACTGCGACCTCCTCTACAGTATCCCCTGTTTTTTCCTGTGTGTTGCGTGTCTTGTAGTTTTGTGTTCCGAAAGTGTGTCCATGTTCCCTTGTAGGACTCACCATAATGTACGCGATAACTCTGGGCTCGAAGGCACGCTTGGACGGTGCCATATTCACAGATCTGCAAACGCAGTCTGTTGCGTTAAGCTTACTGCTCTTCGTGGCCTGCGCACGAAGAGGGCAAATGTCAAGAGGGCTACCCAACTTGTCACTGGTGGGGTACAAGTGTGCGCCATACATTGACTCAGTCGAGTCTGTCTCGTAATTGTTTCTTTCAAGTGTAAAGCTGTGGCCGGGCTTATTTTTGAACGTTACAGTAACATGAGGCCACTGTTGTTTAGTTAGAGAGCTAGTTGCTCACAGATTCCGGCGCAAAAAAAATGCGACCCTTCTACACTGCAGGAAGCACGTTTTAGCTTCTTTTTCATTTTGAAAGCGAAGCAGCTTATGAAGTTATCATGTAGAACTTCTGCCTACACTACTTGTTGGTGCTGTGACGTTCCACATAAACTATCTTTTTGCCTCAGAATTTACTAAAGTTTTGCTACTGATGTGAAAAACATTTGAGGTATCTTAATAATAAAAAATACATTTAAAACAATGCTTACTAAATATTAAGGTGGGTCGTTTTCATCAACGTATTCATCTGAACGACAATAAAACGAAAAAAACAGCAGTATTTAGATTTCGTGAGATGTCCATGTTCTCGCAATTAGTGAAAAAAAAACCTCGTGAATTTGTAAATATTGTCTAAAGATGTGGGCCGTCTGTCTCAAAGAAATGGAGTAGCCCAAACAAGTACTACAAGATTGTTTACAATAGAAATTATCAAAGAAAGCAGCGGAACTCATGAGTCACCACACTACTCAATAACCTAAACCCAGGCAGGGACACACCGTGCTTGAGCATACTGTACAATTACTTAGAGTCTGGCCAACGTGTTTGCAGCATATTTTTGAAGCCCGTGTCTGCGCTGCGTACATTCCTGGTGCGCAGCACGTGTAGCGCCAACGGCAAAATTGGTGCGAATTGCGCAACCGCTTTCTTTGAAATACATGGTGTATATACTGTATGTTCGGAGGTGTGATGTGTGTCGACGGTAAAATACATTTAAGCAACAACTGTATGTCGGATGCTTTAATATGTGAGGTTTAACATCTCAAAAGCTTCATATAGTTATGAATTTTAAATACCTGGGGTTCTTGAACAGGCACTTAAATTAGAGCGCATGAGCCTAATGCAAGTTCGCCTCCTCTGGAAATGCAGCTGCCGCAGCCGGGATTCGATCCCGTGACCTGCAGGTCAGCAGCTGAATATCTTAGCCACTAGGCCACCGCGGCGACGCACAAGTGTATGTTGGTGTGTTCTAGTTATTACCTATTCTCAGCACGCCTTTGCCTACTTTGCACTAATTTTGATATATAATATAGCATGCATGTAGCCTGTGGCCTTGCATTCACGGCATTAACTTTTGTACCTGCGCAACCCGGATTCGAATGGAAGGCTAAGAAAAGGTTATTTTGTTAGTTGAAATTTCTATGCTGCATGTCAGTTGTAAATAGGTGTGAAGGGTTCTCGCGTTTGAAGTGTTTTTTTTTTTCAATCGCATTTTCACCAGCCATACAGGTCAATTTGATTCATATGGTTGAACGTCCCAAAACCGACGTTTGATTATGAGAAATGGCAGAGTGGAGGGTTCCAGAAATTTAGACTAGCTGGAATCCTTTAACGTGCACCCTAATTCAAGAACACGGGCCTATAACATTCCCACTTCAATTGGAAATGTAGCCGGCGCATCTGGAATTTCATCCCAGGGCCTGTAGATCAGTAGCCAAGTTCGTTAACTGCTAGACAACAGCGGTGGGGCCGCTACACAGGTCAGTGAACACAAGCATCGCTTGAGTCACTACAAGCATCGCTTAGTAGGTATGAAGTTTGAAACCGAGGACCACAGACCCGAAAGCGAGTGCCTTATTCAATGGAGCACGTGTCGATGCTTTCGCAGGTCGACGTTTTCACAACTCAGGCATACCAATCGCTTTAGAAGACACTGGTGCTTTTTGCAACATTTCGCATCCGGACTGACAGCGATTTCATGGACAAAACCTAAAATCAATACCAGGAATTGTACGTTTCCGGAGAATACCTACATTCGAAAATTCGCATTCCTATCCCTCGTTTCTATGATCGCGTTATGGTGCATCGTCAGGCTTTTCTAGCGTTTCATGAACGCTAAGTAAACATAGAAGACACGATGCCAACTCAACCAGAAATCAGTCCTCCGGGTAGAGTAAACTTGGATAAGGAAGTGTCCAAAGCGGCGGCTTCCGCATCGACTTTTTACAGTGAGCTGCCGCGCTGTATCTTTTCTGCGCTGCAACTATGGCCTTTTGCACTTGCTCTGATATTCAGTGAGCTGGTGGTTCATCGATGCTCAAACCCGGTTTCAAGCCAGAGGAACCGAAATAGTTGGGACACGTATTGCCGTGCCTAATCGCTTGTGACGCTACGAGGTGTGCCGAAGCGCGCAATCCTTTCATGCAGTGAAACCTCCGATGATCGAGTATAGCAACCAATGACAATTTCGCCTCCATTAAAAGGCAGCTATAAGGGCCGAGATTCATTCCAGTGACTTTTGCTTCAGCAGTTCAGCACCTTGGCTTCTAGACCATCATGGCGGAGGTATTAGACGGCACAATGACAACCGGCGGGCGTTTGCATACTACGAACATGAACTTTTCAGAGGCAGTAATAGGAAGATTTTTGCAATTTTTACAGGTCACGAATTTCGGAAGAAAAGTTTAATTCAAGAGTGAACATTTGTTTCCAAAGTAAACAACAGAAGCATAAAACTCAAAGAAGAGCCCGAAGATACCAGTTGCGAAAATTAATCATCGTAGAATAAAACTTGGCCAAACGCATGTTAGCAGCTAGAACAACATTGTGAAACACAAGAACAAAAGCTTCTTATTTTGTAGTTTGACTGAGGGTGTAGTTCGCTTCTCCTTGCCATTCTTTTTTTCCAAGTTTCACTTGGTGCAGCTTTGTTCGATTTTTTTTTCTAATTGGCATTGCCTGTTACATTTTACGGTGCGGGAGGAGAATTTGCTTGTCCTATATGCCTCACAATAAAGAATTTATTCATTCGAAACACTCTTTTTGTCAACGTTTATGCAAACGAGATTCGCATTGTAAAAAGAAAAGCGAGGGACGAATGCTTAGTCGATGTCGAGCTGAGGACGTTGAGCACACTAGACACACATGAAGAAACGCGTGCGGGGACGAACGCCAGACATACTAGCGCAGGGCACACCGTGGAAGGCGCACTTTCGACATGTGAACGTGTCGCTTTGCAAAGATTTGAGTAAGACTAAAAGAGTATAAAAAGCAAAGTTTTTCGCAGTAGTAGCAGTGCGTAGCGGCTGCCGTGCGCTTCCACAGTTCACTTAGCAATTAACGGCCCAGTACATACAAATATAGCGTCTGACACAAACAATAAATGTCGCGAAAAAAGAAAGGAAAAAAATTGGCCTTGCATTTGCATGTCTGACAGCAAAGGTAGACGAAAGGCGATGGTATTCTATCTGCACAGAGGGGATAAAAGGTTTATTTACCCCCATAATCGAAAACCAACCTTGGCCTTTTCTCACGTTTTTCTCAAGTTCCTCTACTATCTACGTGCGTTATAAGGGCACAAAAATGGTAACAGGGTTAAATATAACAACAAGATTGGTTCATGTATGCTAGCCTACTTTGTTCAGCTAGCGCATTAACTCCTTCAAACCGAATAGGAAAACTCGAGGTAAGGTTGAGGTTGGTTTGTGAATACGGGCTTGTATGTTCTGCTCGAGAAACTTGGTAAATGGGTGACAGGCTGGGATACTGACCACCATACTAACGAGGAGATTGCTATAGGCCGGTTAACCTCCCTGCCATTCTTTTCCCCCTATTTGCCTTTCTTCTTTGGTGATTGGGATTCTCTAGGCGCTGCATGAGACGTGACTGGTATCTGGCAATAACCTTGAAAAACGAAACGATGCTCGCGGCGTGCGTTTGCAAGATCGGAGCCCGTAACGCATATAATGCGAAGAAGTGGTAGCACCTTATTGTTCTAGCAAGGCGTAGGAAACCCGTTTTTTTTGCATAGTATCGGAGTGTCAGTGCAACTATGGTCCTAAAAACGCCACGGTCTTTAGAATTAGTTCTCTATGGTTTTTTAAGTACAAAGAAACACACAACGCAGAAAATTAACAAGTTGATTTTGTGCCTCAGATATCCGCAATATGTGTTTTTTATTCGACAATCACACAAGTATAAACGCAGTAACGAGATCAAGATTGGTGGACGTTGAAAATGTGGTTTAACTTTTGCCATTTTTGTTGACAGATAGGCCAATAGACAGAGAGACAGGCCTAAGTTATGGCGCTGAAGTTTTCAAAAAATACTATCGTCTGCAACTTTCAGGTACCATGGTGCCGCTGAGTGGTGGCGTCTGCAAGCTCCATGTATGATGATGAAAACGTTTTAATGTAAAAATTCAAAGAAAACAGGGAAGTTCACTATTCCAGGACACCTATGGCAGCCTCCGCGACAACTCGGACTCTGAGATTGATGGTCCGGCAGACCTCGGGGGTACCATTGCAATGGCTGCCTTCCCACTGCTCTGGGGTACTGCTGGACTGAAGGATTGAAGGGAGTGGAGGGAAGTAAGTGGCGGAGCACTCTACGGTAACACAAAAAGTTGTGGGGATAGCGTCACAGCCTGGCAGGCACGCGTATAACAAGTGGGGTACATTTTATTTATAAAGTGGAGGTTCGGGAAAGTTTGGGTCTGCAGTTGGTGACGTGCGAGAGCCTCCTCACGTGTGAAGGAGTGTGGTGGAGTTCGTATCACTGTCGTTGGCGTATGTAGTGTTGTATGACTTCGTAATATGTGAGAAGTGAGGAAGCTGGCTCTGTGTTGGCCGCCATACTGCGTGGGACCGCTCGGAGGGTAGGTTCTCGAGCAGCCACATGGGCGGGCTCAAGACACGACAGTGAGGCATGACCAGGAGTCCAGAGCCGGTGTATGAAGTGGCTGCTGTGTGAAGCAACTATGAATGTGTGTCGACATGATGGAAGTTTTGAACCTGCTTCAAACAGCTGACGCAGCTGCTTGTTTTCATGCATTTGTGATCGATATTACCGCAACCCTTGGAGATGTTCTAGTTAAAGGGAAAGTAGAAAGAAAGAGCCGACTGATTTCACTGTGAGCCTCAACGCTCACAATCAATATACACCGGTATGAAAAATAAGCATCTCGCTCGCATTAGAGCCCCAAAAAGCCATCAGGAATTAAGATGGTTATATTTAACAGGCAAATAACCAAGACCCGCGAATGTATGCAGCCCCAATTTTCTGCCCGACATCAGCAACCTATGGGTTTGTAGTTTTCGCGCTTATCTCGTCTGCACTATACGACACAATTTTATGAATATTTCTTTTCATAACATTCTATCCGGCATTTATCTAATTTATAGAGCTTGTTCAGCTTCCCTAATTTCTCAAAAACATAAATCCAAGGGCCACCGAAGCGAGAGGAATTGCAGCCTTTGCCGAAAGTGTAATTTCCGGTATCGTACTTTTCGGGGCAATCATCTCAACGACTGCTATGTTGTGTGTATAGTCACGTCTCGAATAGGCCGTGAGAAGTTGCAAATAAAACCAAACATATACATGGAACATTCGTGATGGCAAGATCGCTGACCATCAACAATGCGCGCAATACACCACCGTTCCAAGGCAAAGACTCCACGTCACTATTTTCGAGGTCGCAGAGCCAGTTTCTGAGAAAAGGAGTGGCTAACGAACAACGTGCGGATGACATATCTGATCATACCGCGCCCAAAAGCAATCGCACTTATAAGGTAAAGAACAGCTGCACGCAAACAATAAACTTGAAATACTGCATGAGGGACAAATCACCGCTGCTGACAAGCTTCACCCCTTTCGTGCACAGAACTTCGTTTTTTGCAGGAAGCAGATTTTTATTTAAAAAAAAGCGGAACACCTTGCAGAAAACAATTTTCTCGTAAGAAAATAAAACATTGGCAAATTAAGTTCAAGAGATATGATGTGGTCACGTGAGGTGAACATCATCCAGTAAGGGTCTACTGGTCACTTTCGGTGAAAATACAGCCTTTCATTTCTATAGTGATTATCGTTAGCTACTTATACGACTTGCTACTAAACAGATCATAGTATTGTTTCTTACAGTCGGTTCCGAGGTTGACGCATTAAGATTTTCTACAGTATTTACTGGTGTCATTTCGGTGAGGAATCACAATAACCTATTTAGTGTAACGCGGTAGAAAAGTAAAAAAAAACACCAGTCATTACACAAACATGCTGACTTTGGAACGAGTGTGTGGTTTAATGTCGTCATAATACTTCATCGCAGACACCGTAAGCAGCATCACTAGCATTTTATTGTTTGGAGCCAGTCAGTTGTACACAGGCTACTACGCTGTTTTGTCCTCATTACATAGATTCAGTGAAGCAACCGGAAGAATAAGTTTCGAGTATTCCACGTAATGAATACATAATTTTTCTTCTTTCTTCTATCTTATATCTGTGGTTTTTAAAATACTTTCGCCCTTTTCATCTTTGTATGTACGTAACGCCTCACACTTCTCTGAATTTTCTGTGTGTGTTTCTCCAAATGACATTGTATTTACAATTTCTCTACAAGGTAAGCATGCTCGATCCTCCTCGTGGGTATGAACCAATACCCTTAGGGTCGCGAACAAAGTATACAGAATGCCTTACAGATGTGTAGCGGATACCTCGCTTATCCACAGGAAGACGAAAAGACGAACAATGTAACATCAATAGTTCTTATTTATTTCTTAGGTGATATACTGGGGGAAAGCCATATCTTCACATAGGTGGCACTGCCCAAAGGCAAACTTGCGCTTGGGATTCACGTCCGGCTGTTTTAGTCAACAGTGATGTCGTTCCTATTCATTTGATTTCCAGTCGTTCTGTCCTTTTTAACACCGAAAGTGTTTTATGCCGGGGACGATAGAGTTTCCGAAAATAACCTAGACAGTGCTCTGGCGCTGCGATCGTTCACCGACTATGGGAATGATGGGTAGTACATGGATTTGCCTAGTCTTTGTACTTAGGGACCTCGAAACACACTTTTGACTTTGTTTATTGCTTTATTGCTGTGTTTTGGTTTTGTGTCAAATAAAAGAAGAAACTGTCCTGAACTTTGTGACCGGGATTGAATTAGTGAGCTTAAAATAATAAGGTAGTGAAGCGTAACTGATAACTATTGCTGATTGTTGTTTTGGGACCAAACAACTTCAAGTCATGTGAAGCTGACTTAAATCTACTAGAGGTCGTTGGATGGCACATCGACCGCGCGTGGTTAAATCCACCGAAACACTCTGTTGGTGTCTCGGCAGCCACGGCCATGGACAGTCCTCTGCTCCGGGTGCAAAGGCTCTTCTTTTCCTTTTGATGAAATGGCGGTCTGTAGAGAAATAAGCTTTACGAATCGATCGTGAGGACATTTAACGCACGAGTATCTTAAAATAAATTTCTTTTTAACGCATTCTGCGAGGAAATTGTGGTATTTGACCACCAAATTTTAACGAGTTGCGTTGAAAGTGTTTATCTCTTTGTTCTGTTTTATTTTCCACGCTCAAGGCATCAGTATACGAGAAGTCGGTCAGTAGCTTGAAGACACAAAACTGGACGCCATCTCAAAAAAAAGCAAACTTTGCCGGTGACCATTGTGCAGATTTCTGTTTTGCCACTCGGTTCCAAGAACTCATTTTAAAAACGATGCTACCGCAGGGTTGTTTTCTATCCCGGATCACTCACAGAAGAAAAACCGTTGCGCTCCCGGACACCATTGCACTCATACATTTCTATTTTTTTTCAAAAAAAAATTTCAGCCCTCCGTGGTGGTCTAGTGGTTAAGTTACTCGGCTGCTGACCCGCAGGTGCGGGATTGAATCCCGGCTGCGGCAGCTGCACTTCTGAAGGAGGCGGAAGTGTTGTAGGCCCGTGTGATCAGATTTGGGTGCACGTGAAGAACCCCAGATGGTTAAAATTTCCGAAGCCCTCCACTATGGCGGCTCTCATAAACATATCGTGGTTTTGGGGCGTTAAATCCCACATATCATTTAATCATCAAAAAATTCCATAAAAAGTTTTTTCTCTGTCACCTAAGCAATGAGTAATTTCAACGCTGTACGTAACAGGACTACGTCACATTCGTACGGCGTCGCTACGGCGTCTGTCAATTTTTGTTTAGCGTTCGTCAGCGTTCGAAGTGATGCCTAATCGTGGGGTTTGTTGCATGCACTAGTTATAGACAAGGAGGTGTGAAGCCCGCCGTATTCGGACGTCATCGCTATGGTGTCTGTTATTTTTATTGTGGCGTTGAATGTTATGTTATAAAAACACAAATTAAGTGATTACAACTGCCACCAGACAACACTTTATTACACGTCTAAAACGTCTAAACAATGACAGCTTCGGGGACAGTGAAGGTACCTTCCGGTGGCTTCACAAACGCCCACATTGGAGGGCAGAACTGAATCGCCTCGACTTTTTAATTGAGGCCACAGGACAAGCCAAACGGAGCGTAATGTACGAAGATTAGGCTAACTCATGCACTACCCATATTTTGCATTCTAGCAGAAGCGCCATGAGTTGCAGTTTTTATAGAGACCAGGGCCAAAGTTACCTCTAGTTTATACATAGCAAGCTCTATGCTGGGTTCCACCACAGCTTCGTGACGTATTACCGTCATAGATATGACGTTGTGAATTATTTACTGACAGATAACAAAGAAGGAAACGTTCCGCAGTGGGGCGTCGAACTAGCGACCTCGTGCTTCTCGGTGTGCCCCACTAACCCCTCAGACACCGAGTGACCCTGCTCTGATATGTTAACGGCGAGCCACTTATATACAGCATGTACAGCTGCCGGTCCTCCGAGCACCACAGTTAAGCAAGCTTTTTGTCAATATAATTGAGACGGCGCGACAAGCATGCGTTGTGCACACGAACCCTAAAGGTCACTGTGCCACTCCACTCTGCACGTCAATGTTCTCGCATGCCTCCACATGGTGTGCTAAAAGTACGTATAGATGATATCTTGAATGGTGGCTCCCTCGCGCACCCACTTAATTTAGGATTTTGGTGTTCTGTACCTGTCATGCTTTCACCGCAAGCTTACCTTGAAATTACAGAAGTTGACAACCCGAACGTCAATTCGCTCGCAGCAGTAAAGTAACATGATTTCTCACTAAAGAAGTGTTTTATTTTGCATACAATGAATCGTCACATACTTTTCTTTAGAAGTTTTAATGGCGTGGCGTTAGGCGGCCAACCAAAGAAACGAGAGTGACCAATGCCACTGATCGAAAACGCAACGTTAGAGTAATTGTATCAAGGAGTGTATCAATGTGCCGAAAACCAAACAAAAGTGAATGGAAACCTAATTGCAGGCCGTACCGACAGGGCTGAGCAAACGGTCTTCAATGTCGAAAATTGGTAAGAAATTTTTTACTTGCCCGCATCCCCAGTTATCAATGCTAAAAACGCTGATCAAGGAATTCCCACTTTCAAAACTACTAGTTGGTTTGAACTTGTCGTCCCCCACACTTGCCTTCTACGACTCAAACATTGGACAACTATGGGTCGGTTCCTTCCGGATACAAGGTATGCCGCCCCTTGAAGCTAGGTTCTGCTCTGATTTAAAGTAAATACTCGCTGAGCTCAGGTGAAAAAATGGCACACACCACTTGAATGTTTCAAGAATATGAAAATGCTGGGCGCGTTAATCCTACCTTTTGCCCCGAAACGCCCCCCAAAAAGTAAATTCTGAGGGCATGCCGCAACCTAGGTATAACAGCAGAGATTGAAATTTGAAGACAATGTTTTTATAGTTTCGCAAAGAGCGAAAGAGTCAGAGGGGTTGTCTTACCTAATATATTTCTCTGGCCTTTTACACCTTCTGATTGCGACCCATCTCTGCATAGCTCGGGGTTTAAGGTGCGATTCAAGCAGAGAATTCCTGTGCCACTTACAGCTGGACACATGAAAAAGAAGAATATTCACAAGAAGACGTTTGAAGCTGCACACTCCTAAATACTTCTGGTAACGCTGTTGAAAAAGAAACTAACCAACGTAGGACCTACTTTGCTGACGTGGATCAGGCAAAACAAAATTATGCGCTAGTTCTTTTACCACAAAAAGAAACCTCCAGCGCCTCTGAAATTCAGTGTTACCTTCCATTTCAAGAAAGTTGGCCTTGGAAAAACTGGGGTGTTGGTGGTGGTGCCGAAAACTTATTTATTTATTTAGAGGGAACTTTCTGCGGAGAAGCTTCAAGTAGTCAGTGATTGTTGACTTGCGATGAGGAGGGGGGGAGGAGGGGCTGAGACTAGGGCTTCGCTTGCAGCAGCCTCTATGCGGGCCTAGTTGATCAGACTCAGGCTGATCTTCCAGGTTCTCGCTAACTACCAGCTCCCCCCAATGCTCCGCTGTTAAATTTTGTAGTTGTTTTAAGGCTGAAATTGCCTGACATTTCGACTTGACGTGGTACAGGGTGGCTTTAGCTGAACACCATGGGCGTAGGGAGAATATGACGAGGGATGCATTTTACTTGGGCTTTACGAAATTTTAAACTAGCAACGCGCTAGATAGAAACGCGTTGGTTGGAATTTACTTCAAGCTGACTGAACAGAAGATGCAGCACGGAAGATTGTATGGTCTAATAAAGATTGTGAAGCCTATTTAAATTGGTTGAACCTTTTTTTATAACTGGAAAGTGAAACGCCTTTCCACAAAAGCAGTGCTTGTTGTGTAGTGATACAGGAGTGCTTGTAAAATGTTAATTTGTGTTTGGGAGCTATGCCATCATTTGACAGGGATACGACAATGTTAACGCATAATGAAATATCCATGTGGTCATGACCAGCGCTCGTGATTATGATGTAACTGTTGTGGCATCGGCAGGTGTCATCACAAACACGGGCACATTGCAGAGTTTCATATCATGCAAACATAACATAAACCAAGTCGTAATAAGCACTGATACTAAGCGCACGCGTCTTCACAGTGTCAAAAATTATGGAGAGAAACACATACGGTGCTCCTGAGCAGTAACCAGAGCTCATCGATACACTACTACTATGCGTTTCAGCAACGCGAGAAGCAGATTCTCGTAGCTTCAGCAGCGACCATACGCAGACGTTCCACTTCCCACTGGCCTCTCTATCACTCAACCAAGGCACGACATTCGTCTTTATACATCACTGCCTTGATGCCGCGCTAACTGCAGCAATTTGGCTGGTCAGTTATCTTGCCCCCTAACTAGTCAGCGGCAAAGCAACGTTGGTGCATCTAGAAGTCGCAGTATTCCATCAACACGCCATCATGGGCTAACATGAAGCGAAACAAAAATTACTCAACTACGTTAGGGGCTACATGATGCACAGTCTGTGTTTTCGCTCTTATTGAGACGCTTTAATCAATGCATCCATGAATGTCTGCCGGCACACAATCTTGGATGTGGTGCTTTAACTGCGTCGCCAAAGAATCTTTCTCTACCCGTGCTATCAAACGTCACGCCTGAATATTTATCTTGTGCCCTAAAAGAAATGTGCACAATCCCACCCCACTAGCAATGAACATCGCGTGAGAGTGCGGTTGTATGCGATATTAGGTGCAATTGTCGCCTTCTACGTATCTGCATCGGTAAAGTTTGGTTGGTGGAGCACCGGGCACTTGCAATCGCCTGCTGGAGAGCCAGAGGCTCGACTCTCGGCCGGGAAGTTTTTTTGCTCGTTTGGTTGCGTTAACTTCATCCACGTCATACGCATGATGAACAGCCCTACGTGACCAAAGTTCTGGTGGACCACAGTAAAAAGTGATTTTAACATGAAAGTGTTTTATGCTTGGGTCGACAAGGGCTTCACTGACGTATTTTTGTCACAGAAGTGACGATGACGAATCTCTACTAAAAGATTACAAAGAATAAACCAGAAGAAAAACATCTGTCACGACGAATCTAACCAGCAACCTCTCACTTTCTCACTTGGAATTCTAACGGGAAGCCATTTAGATAAAAGATAGATCGCTGAACATTCGTCAGAGCTTCAAAACATTATCGCGTTTTCGTTATCGGTGGCGAGAAGGTGCAACAGGCTTGCGTTTTGGGTACTCTCAAGGTCAATAGCGCTATTGTTTCAATAGCGCTATTGTGAATCAGTGAGCACTTCTTGCTCTTGTGAGTTCAGGCACGTAGTTTTCCCCACCTGGAGCAGGGGCTTTTCGCTGGTTCACTGTTCTTCCACCGCATAGAAAGCCTAGTGCATCTGTTATTGCGTAACGGTATCTCCACAGTTCATGTGGTCCAGGTCTCAACATATGACGGAACCTCACAAATGAAGAGTCCGGAAGTAATTCAAGTTAAGCTGCGAGCAGCCAGAGCTAACTTCCAGAGTATCTCAAAGGTCCGACTGTTTAGCAAGGGTGATATCCTCTGTCATCAGGCCAGCTCTGTGTTCAAGACCTCCTGAAGTGCTCTATGTTCGCCTTCTACCCGATGAGTACTTTTACACCTAATCGCTTAACATGCGTGAAAGGGTTTGTGCAAGGCGTAGACATTATATTGATTTCATCGGAGGTATTCGAGATGTTTGCTGCGGCTGGTGCAATCTCCTTTCGTGGGTGTGGTTGTGTGGTTCATAAGACAAAAGTCCCAATGAAGTCAGTGATTCTAACCTTTGGCGGATCGAGTCGACTAAAGGAATCCGGGCGTGGCTCCCTTGCCTCGACCACTGCACAGCGTGAAATGCTGGCGTTATGGCTACACGGTAAAATGCTTTAGGTCCGCTCTTAGATGCCGGATGTGTGGGGAGCCTCACAACTCGATTGCGTGCCAGAGCAAAGAAATTCAACGTAGCATATGCAATGAAGTGCAACGTGCGGACAATTCAAATTGCCCTAAGACTCGAGATATTCCAACTCTCAAAATCATAGATCCCTGAAAAGAGATCTTAGCGGAAACTCAGGCTAGAAGTCATGGTTTGGCAGTGGTAGCAGCTCGTTATACCACGTTGACGGATGCATCTTTTTCTCAAACCATAACGGAAGTGGTCGAAGGAACAACGGAAAAGGCAATGGATCACCTCGATGCAAACATGTGTATTGCTCTATCTGAAAAATTGGCCAAGCAATTGGCTCATGTAATGAAACGCTGGCGAATATCCCATTCACAGAAACTTCCTAGCTTGCATGACCGATAATGACGTAGAAACTACAACCACGCCATTTGACTCTGTCCACGTAGGACCCTCTCTAGGTGACAACTATATTGAAAGGAATAATATACATGACAAAACTGATGACATGAACTTGGATCTTAGATCACTAAAACGCACTAGCCTCCCTCTATCGAAGAAAAGAACGTTATCAATTCATACAAAAAACAAAACTATACCTGTACACCAAGAACAGTCTTTTAGAGATAGACTTTAAAAAAACATTCTGGCTGGACAAGGCAGTCCGGGAGGCAGTTTTTTTCAGACAAATAGGGTCGCTGAAGATTCTAAATGAGAAATTAAAGGTCAATGCACTCTTCAATAACTGATTTAGTATATTTGTCATCAAAATTCACCCCACATGCAATTGCATAGCAGGAGACAGGGCTCCTTGTAGACAAACTGTTTCATTTAACCAGTTACCGTTCGTTTACACTAGATAGCGCGTTCAGAGGTGGAGGACTAGAATTTTTCTATTCTAACAGAATCACTTTAAAGGCGAACATTTTGACAATTATAAGTTCCCAGATTGTGAAACTTTCGCAATAGACGTCAAATTACTCGGTTGCCAACCTTTCTTCTTTGTTCTTGTGCATTTTGCGGTGGTGTAAAAGACATTAGATGGTCAAATATGAAAATCAAATCTTGGTGTAAGGCGAAAATTGTAATCGGCAATTTTAACTCTTATCGAACGTTTAGGGGTTTTGAAACGGATCAGTGGGAAAAACGATTTTGGTAGTGCGTATCATATAATAATCTACTGTGCCTAAACGACAGAACCCCACATTTATTCGTAATTGATGTGGATCAGCCTTAGATTGAAGAAGAATGGCGATTTGGGCTAGTTGTTTTGAATTCATGGTAATAAGGGCTGCAGCGTGAGAACGAAGGTGCTAGAAGAAACAGACGAAAGGCGAGGCACAGAAGACAAATAGGACAACACGAGCGCTGACTACAAACTGAATTTTATTATTCGCAGCACACATGATAATATATACAACAGGCAACCTTTTAACAGCAAAACGTGAGCAACGTGACATATTCTGGGGAATGGTCTGATAAAAAGAAGGTACAATGATACAATGGCTAACCCTTATCTAAAAGCGCGAACTCTTTGTCATGCAAGGCCACCAAAGGTTGACTCACGCATTCGTCACTACGTTTTCTAATAAAATACGCTTCAGCTAATTCACGAGTTAACTTGTCCATGTGGCGTGCCATCACACTCACGCACGGAAATCGAGGCTGGCACCTTGCTGGCACTTTGCCTTCTGTGCCTCGCCTTTCGTCTGCTTCTTATAGCACCTTCGTGCTCGCGCTGCAGCCCTTATTACTTAGATTGAAGTTTCAGAAATTCGAATGCTTCTAGCTGGTGCTGGGCAGCACTTGACTGTGCCCCAAACAATGATCATCTTTTTATAATTTTCTAAATGCTTGGTTGAGAACCCCTCCTTGCTTTCAAGTCAGAGTCTTTGTGAATCACAAGAAATTTTAGATAACCTAAGATCAGCTTTAACGACTTTATTCCATGAGAGGGATGATCGCAAAGCGATGAAATTCAACAAAATTTTAAAAGAGACTCTAAATGATCTGCATGCACTGTTGAATAAGTTTAAAGGGCGCCTTCTAGTCTTCGGTGGAATTTCGATTGCACACGAGACCACTGGTATCGTCAAGCAACCTGGGGGCAGCTAATTCACAATCAATTTCCCTAAAAACTGGTCGTAATATAAAGTTATAGCAGCTATTTAAACGAACAGTCACTAAAGCCAAAAAGGAACATCATCGAAGACATAACGACTGCCTTTTAAACTAAGAAATGAGAAAGCACTGTTTAGATACATGAGAAGAAGTAAGATCCTGCTATATCCAGTAAATTGGGGTTATGAGCTTTAGTGGTGAGCGCAAATGGCTAAAGCTCAAGATTTTTGCAAGCTAGTCTCAAGCTCCGAAGGCTTAGAGAGTATATTTATATCAAGTGTACTTAAAATACCCTATCGAATGGCAGAATTGCTCAAACAAGACTGATTTTGAGGAATTTAAAATGTGGAAACTATCCTGCGTGATATGGCAGTTAATCCTTTCAGCCCCGGGCCCGGATGGAATTCCAGTGTCTATGGTCCCAATAATGTTTAAGATGTGAATTATTAAGCTCTTTATTGGGAAATTCTTGATGATTTAAAGTATTCTCAAGAGCATGCATAGATTTTATATGATTTGAAAAGAGCGCAGACGATTTCATTACCTGTGAAACAGGTATCAGTGTTCAACATAGAAAATATAAGACCTAAACCTTGACTTCTAAAATGGTGAACTTATAGAGAGGGTCCTGCACGGCAGGATGACTAGTTGGATACAAGACAAGTCAATACTAGAACTTCATCAAATTGGCTTTAGATCAGATTGTGCAACCAGGTGTACCCATGCAGGCTTAGAGAGCCGAATACTGCTGGCTAAAAAAAGAAGACCATACGTGGCACTAGTGACTCTTGATATTGCAAAAGCCTATGAGAGCATTGAATATTCGATTTCGCTAAACACACTGATGACTTTGAATTCGCCAGAGCACATGATGGCGTGGTTAGTAAAGCTTTGGATCTCACGGGAATTTTATTGTGTCAAGGATGTATGCTCGTCTTGTAGATACAGAGTTGCACAGTTCCCCCAAGAAGCAGTTCTATCACCTCTTCCATGTAGTTTACTAATGTGTTTTCTACAGACCTGCCAGAATATCTATGTCTATGTGTATGCTGACAATATAGCCTTCTTTCCTTCTGACAATATTATTTATGCTCTACAGCAAACATTGCAAGTATACTTGAACATACTACAGTCAATCAAGAATACTTGATGGCTACAATCAATTTATCGATGGATCTAAACGTAAATAAGATTGACCTATTGGCGTTTCCTATATCCTGTTCCTTTTCTGTTGTAATTGCATATATTCGGAAATCTAATCCTCAAGTATATTTTCTTCAATATTTAGGTGTGTTGTACAATGAAATAATCAACTGGAGTCTATATATAAAATATATCGCGACTTAGGCTTAGCGGGCTCTAGGAATACTGTGAAGAATGAGCAATCGCGAATCGGCTTTCGTGAGACACCATGTTATTGTTTTGCGAAATGTATATGCGCCCTATATTAAAATTCGGATGTTTCATGTTTTCAGGAGGTCCTGCGTAGAAAACAATGCTGTTGATTTTTTGGAGCGTGAAGCTCTGCACTGATGTCTGGGGCTCCCTAGTTTTGCAGCAGTTATTGTGATCTATCAGGAAGCCCGTCTGCTTCTACTGTTCTGTCGATTCCACTTGTTAACAGCACAGACATTTCTAAAACTTTATAGCTTACTAGCGAGAATAGATAAATACGTTTTCATCAGTGACCCAGATTCGTTCTTTCTCTTTCATTAGCCTCATTTTCATACACTGCAGATAATCAATGTAGAAAAAACTGGCAAAGTGTCAATATTATTGAGGTAATTGCATGTGATAATTCAAACTATATTTGTAGTGTAGATTTTAATGAGATCTCTCCTGCACAATCTAAATTGCAATCTCGTGAACTCTTAGAGAACAGGTTAATACATTTTCTGGTGCATACACACACACGTAACTTAACATCTACAGATGTGTCCGTCAATGAAGGAAAGGCGGGCGTAGGAATGATCTCCACATCGCTTGGCTGGTTGTTTGCTGTGAGCCGACCCAATTTCACTCCAGTTTTTCAAGCTGATGTCATGGCAGTCATCATGGCTCTCCGAAAACTTCCGGTGAATCAGAAGAAGCAGTAATAACTACTGATTCGCTCTGGGTATGCACAGCTTTTACAACTTCTCATACCTCTCGTACCTTGTCGATGTTGCCATTTTTAGTCTCGCCTCAGCGGAAGTACCTGAAATCAGTATGGGTCCCAGGTCACCGTGAGTTAACATTAAAAGAAATGGCCTTCGCTTTAGCCCGCTCATCGCTAGATCTCCCAGTAATTCAGGTTATCCCGGTGGCAGAATAATTCACCACAATCAGGAATCGAAGAGTAGCTCTTCATACAGATAGGATGGAAACAATAACCGTGTGGTCGGAATATAATCACCTAAAGTATTCATGGATATTGTAGTGGAGACGTTCTCGCCAATAAGAAGTGACGATCACCAGATTTCAATGTCATGTCCCTCCATAAATTTCTTACCAGTATGGCGCTGGTCAGACGTCACCTCTTTGCCATTTCCGCGGAGAACTGGAAAGTATTGCACACTACTTTTTGTCATGTTCAAGATACTCTCGTATAAGAACTCGACTTCTAACTACTCCAATTGCAAAAATACGCTTGACCTTATCAATAAAAATGTTTTAAGCTCCGGTGCGTCAAGCTTGGAATACTGTCACAGGGATACCTTTGAAGCCGTGTGTAATTTGATCATGAATACTCTACGAGTGGCATTTTATTTTCGTATTTAAAATTCTTCGACATTTTAATAAAGCAAAACATAAGTTTTCGAAATCGTTCTCATCAGGTTGTTATGGCAGTCTGAAATACAAGCTCAAAAGTTTATCACTTGTAGTTAAATAAATATTTTATGCATCATTGCCCGTTCATTCCTTTATTTTTGGTTTTAATTTTCATACCTTATCTGAAATAACATCTAATAGCCTCAATGTTGCATTTTTGGCCAACCTTCAATGTGGGTACGGAAATGCCTCCAGGTTGGTAAAAATGCAACAAACAAATCACGGCCTCAGTGCCCATTAAAAACCTCCGTAAGTTACTTCGTCGTACGTAACAGTTTGGTGGAAGATGCTGGCTAGGACCAAGGCACCGGTGGAAGCTTCACTACCAGGACTTCGCTGCAGACGCTGTCTTGCATGGACTCCCGCCTTCGCCGATCCTAATGGGCCAAGGCCAGTCATCTAACGCTTTGAGGCCAACTACGATGGGTTCTGTGCCATACTATCAAGTGACGCCAAACTCCGGCGGCACCTCGGTAGAAGACATCGACGTGTGGCTATAGAACTACAATAGGTAAATAAATCAATTGGCTGCAACTCGAACGAACAGCTCAATTATGTATTTTCGTTAACTGACACCACCCTCGTATTTTACGAAAACCAGGAGGACATGTTCTAGACTTGAAAACTTTTGGTTGAACAAGCGCAGAAGTACTTCGGTGATTCTTATGCAAAGAAAGAATGCGCAGATCAGACATTTTCTCAGAAGGCACAGCTTCTAGGAGAGACATGTATGACCTACAGCGAGAGAAATCTTGAAGCTCTGCAAGATTGTGAATGGAAGGATGTCAAAGAAAACAAAGTTGGACAATTTTTCAAGAGTATATCTGAAGACGTGTACAGTTTCTTAATTAGGAAAGACAGCCTGAACTCTATGTGCAACACGGTGAAACACCATTGTACTTTTGAATCGTTCAAGATGCGACGGATCTCTCCGAAATTCGGCCACATATACAACGTACCTACTGTGGCTAGCATTGAAAAGTGCCGCCTAACAACCTTTCTTTGACCATACGGCAGATTGTCACAGGAAAACTGATACAATATCAGTGGACCTATTATCACCCCAGTGATTTCGAGGAAGCCTTCGCCAGCGACCCAGAACATGTGTGAACTCCGGCTACTTTTACAACTTGGCAACCATCGGCCAACGGAGCAGACGCACATGAATACCAGGGCACATGATAGGCTGGATTCCCACAATGCCCGTCTCCGAATTGCGAACGAAGTTTTCGTCCGCCTGCTTACTCAACCTCGCCCTTCTACGGTGCCCCTGGAGAGCAGCACCGCTATTCTATGCCGTCTGAGAGGAATCATTACTCTGAGCAGCCACGCGTTCCACGACCTTTTCCAGTGTGCTTCATGTGTGTGTCCTGGGTCACGTCGCACGTTTTTGCGACAACCATTTTACAAGTTTCACCAAACTTTCGACCGTCCGCTCTCCACGTCACAAAAAACACGCGCACCAACTTGGTCACGCTACCTTTTGCCGGCCTCTGATTGCAGTTTGATGCCGCCATTTGCTCCACATGCTTCAGAATTGCCGTGGCCATGGTGACGCACATGGTCACCTCCACCGGAAAAATTGTTGGTGCAGCCAGTGGGGGTGAGGCCACAATATCTCAGGAATTATCTACTGATACATTCCCGCCAGCGTTTATGTTGAAGAACACAGTTCATGTACGGTTGATTGAGTGGCTACCGTGGTAATTGCGCATATGGGCGTGGAAGTCTCAGCGATGAGTGTCAATTTTAAGAACCTGCTAGGAACTAAAGTGATGTTTAGCCTGATCCGTGGTGTGATATTTCGTGGTGTAAGTGACGACGTGTTGTGTCTGGTGGGATAGTGTACTGTGCACGTCTCTCTGTATGGCAAGGTGGTTTTCACAGAGTTTGCAGTTATTCCGTGGCCTACACATGACATCAAGTTTGAGATCGACCTCTTGCCCCCGTTTGGGCCAACTGCAGACTGCAGAAGTGGGCACATTTCCGTAAAAGGTGCCTTCCCTACCGTAATCTTGGAAACGCTTTGGCAGGATGAATGGATCTTTTTCGTATCCATGGACGTGATCGTTCCTGCATTTTGAGCTGTGTGTGTTCCCGTGATATGTTTCAGTAACAACTATGGCACATTCAACCCTATGCTCGAAACGATTCCGAGGGCATCCCTGAAAAAGATATTTAGACCCGAATTATCTGCGACGCTGAATGCGCACGCTGATGCCACAAGCAAAATGAAACATCAAGGTTCACAAGCTTTACAGTATGCCCAACGGTTACAAATAGTCAGTAAGCCACCTGACCAAAGCGAACGTCATACACTCAATATAAGCCTTCAAATGCTCCTGATTTTTAAAATAGCCAGATGCCTTTTATTTTAGCGTCTCAGATACGTCATTAGATTTACAGGGAGTCGGCGCTTCCCATTAGGCACAAACCGTATTTAGTGACACCATCAAAGCGCAAGATAATCGACGAGAAAGTCCAAGAAATGCTGACGAAAGCAATTTCACAAGAATTGGCGAGTCTGTACACCGCCCTCAGCATTTCAGTGAAAGAGAAAGATGGTACGTAGATACTTTGCGTTTGCTGCCGCTGACTTAATCATGTTATCAAAAAGACGACAATCAACCGCTGCGCATCGATGACGCCATAGACTGCCTGTGTTCTGCGTCCTGCTTTTGTACTGTTGATCCGAGATCAGATCACTGGCAAATTTCGATGCGCGAAACTGATAAGGAAAAAGCGGCATTCGGTGCGCCTGGCAGACTTTACGAAGTCAACATAATGTCAATCGGACCATGAATTGTCCAGCAACATTCGAAATATTTATGGACCCTATATTGTATGATGTGAAATAGCAGATCTACATGTGTTACCTTGATGATGTAATTCTCGGACGCACATTTCAGGAGCACAACACTCGTCCAAACCTGGCGCTCAAGTGTATTAAATAGGCTGGCCTCGTATGAGCTCCAAAAAGCGTCATTTTGGCAAGTGACAGACATTGGTGAAGCGGAATCTCGTCGATAAAAACGGTATTAGACCTTGCCTGCAGAAGACAGCGGCTGTCAAATCGTTCGAGAAACCTAATTGTGTGAAACAACTTTGTAGCTTAATCGAACTATATTCATATTTTCACCAATTCGTACACACGTTTGCGGATGTTGTTCACCCCCTAACGGGCCATCGGCGCAAGAAGAGTTTGCTTCAGTCGACCTTCGAGTTTGATGCCGTTTTTCACGTGCTCAAGTGTTTGTTAACCTCGCAGCCGATACTTCGACACTTCACTCCTTCGTTAAGAACAGAAATTCACACAGACACAAGTGGCATTAGTATCGGCGCCGTTCTCGTTTAGCGCTCTGGTAAGGAGCACGTTGCATTGTACGCAAGTCGTTCTTTAAGGAAGCTTGACCGCAACTACACAGTGACCGAACTGAAATTCCCGTGGTAGTTTTTGCCGTGCAACGGTTTCACACATACATCTATGGCCACCCGTTCACTATTTTCACAGATCAACATTTCCTGTGTCGGCTTGTCAACCTTCGTCACCCATCCGGCTGGCTCTACAATGCGCCATTCGTTTGCAAGAATATGTCTTTACAAGTTTATACAAGACTAGCCGTCTACACGCTTATGCAGATTGCCTCCGCGGGAAGCTGCTACCTATGACAGATAAAGCCGGTAACGTCGACCACCTTATCGCTTCTCTGTGGCCTAGCTTTCCTGATGCCGTGACTTTAGCCGCTTAGCTGTGCAATAACCCAAACTTAAAAGCTCTTTTCTCTAGAACGAAATAGTCAATAACCGAAGAGCAATTCTGCATCCGGAATGGTCGTCATTACAGAAAAAACTTGTTTATGACAGGTGCCCGCTTTCTGCAGGTTGTTTCCGCGTCCCTTGAAACGCCTGTTCTATGTTTCACGCATGACGACCCAACCTCTGGGCCGTTAGGAAACGCAAACGAACACATAGTTGCATGAATAAGTGGTTCTATTGTGCTTGAGTGAAGAAGATAGTTCAAAGCAGTGTGACCAGCTGTGCGCAGTGTCAGAACCACAAGTGGCCCATCTGAGATCCAGTCGGTCAGCGTCAGCCCGCAAATCTGCCTGGTTTCTCGTTTTAAATATTCGGCATTGATCTGATGGGACCATTTTCGCGTTCTTCAAAAGGTATTCAATGGGTAATTCTATGCGCTGAATACCTTACGTGGTACTGCGAGACGGCTGCCTTATCCGCCGCCACGGTAGTCTTGGTTTTGGAGTTTCTGTTGCATTCAGACGACCTCCGACAGAGGCCACCTCGCGTGATAATAAGTGACCGTAGCTGTCAATTTATCGCTGATGTTGTGGAATCATTACTTTGTTTATGTGCCTCAGAATTCTGACAATCAACTGCGTATTTTCCACAAGCTAAGCGATTGACCGAACGCACAAACCGAAAGTTCATCAGCATACTTTTAATGTACGTCGCTTCCGACCACAAGAACTGGATGGAGTATTACAGTTCGTGAAGTACGCCTTGAACACAACGAAACACGAAACGACAAGCTACAGCCCTTTCTATCTGCTCTACAATCTCACACCTCGACATACGCTGGCCACTAACCTTCCTCTTTCCATTCATGACGCTATCACACTTGTGGAAACTTTGTGTCATGAAAAGAAGGCACGTTGTCTTGCAAGCCTACGAACACTGGCAGCCCAAGAGTCTTGCGAAACTCGCCACGATGATGAACAATGGCATGTAACCTATGCTCCCGGTTATGAACTGTAGTTTTGGACCTTAATACGCCGACGTGGCTTGAGTCAAAAGCTTCTTGCAAAGAACGCCGGTCCATTCGTCATACTCCCTCGTCTAAGCGAAGTCAACTATAAAATTTCACGTGTGACCACAAGTGAGCAACGTTCATGCAAGACAGAGGTGACGCATCTTGTCCGCCTGAAGGCGTTTATACAAAGCACAGAACGACAACTCGTTCAGAGGGCTTCCTCTGAGAGATGAGGATTGATACGAAATGTAACTAGCAGGAATAATAAGGGAAGCGCGGGTAGAGAATGAAGACGACGTCACTTCAACCGTGAGTGCAGTCTCAGTGCCCATTACAAACCCCTTTGAGGTACACCACCGTACTTAACAAAATTTTTGTATTTCTAGTTGTTTGATATTGTCCACCAAGCCGCGGCCTTGCAGAACGTGAAACTTTTGCGCACGCTGCTATGGGAGGACAAAGGTGACAAGGTGATGTTTGGGACATCGCAGCTGGAATGACTGAACTAATTTTGCTTTCAACAGCACTTTGTTTCACAACATTATAATACTCACCGAAAAATATACAATGCATGCGACTGCAGAGACATCACCAGCCACTGTTGTGACGTGATGGACAGGTGAGTGCAGCAACGAGCGCTTGTAGCCTACCCATAAGGCGGAAAGGAGGAGAAGTGGGTTGGCATGTGTTTTATTGTCAGCGGTCACACACTGGTTATGACCAGTGCGCGCCTTGTCGCGCGCCTTAAGCCGTTTCATGCGCGTTAACAAACTTAAACAGTGTTTTTTTGTATTGTTATTGTATCTTAATTTGTTCATTGTACTTTCTTGCGTTATTGTTGTACCTTCACCTTAGTTAAAGCATCGGATGCCTTTTCAGAGGGGGTACCTGTGGATGACTTCATTCTCAAGCTGTTTGTCAAAGTGATGCTCTTGGATGATGCACTACAAGGGCATTTCTCAAATTTTTAATGCGGAGCATTTTTATGGTCATGTTCTTGCATAATGCACTTCAAGATATTTCCTCTGAGTTTTAATTGCAAAGCATTTCTTAATAAACTTCAGCAAATTTAAGCGTACATATATTCATTCATCTATCCATCTATTCATGTAAAAAAACGGCCAGGAGAGGTAAAGGTCGTAGACGGACGGACAGTTCATCTGTCTGTCCGTCTATGAATTTTACCTCTCCTGGCCGTTTAGATAATGATATCGCTAGCTAAATTGGTGTGGCATACCATGATTGTAGACGAGCACAAGTGACAAGTGGCAACATGAATATGCCACGAAAATCACTATTTACGTGGCATGGTCTTGCTGCTCTTGATGTGGTTTTGTTCCCATGCCATATTGCAAAACTGGTATGGTATGACATGCCTGCATAACTCACATGAGTAAAATGCTCTAATGTAAAAATAATGACATGCATGTGATGTAATAATTGAATATCCGCCATGCTTATGGTGTGCTAGCGGTCATTTCGCTTGCTTCACATATACAAAATTTAGTACTACGGGACCTGGATGAAGGACCAAGGTATATGACTTTTGCAAATGTAATAATTACGAGATGCGTGTTAGGTGAGCACATAACTACATGACGCTCTCATGAAGCGCTATATACCAAAGTTTGTATTACGTGACGCGAACAGACGACAAGGATAAATTTTATGTCGAAATATGATAATTAGGACATGCGTGTCATGTAAAACATTACTACAGGCTACGCTCATAGTGCGGTCGTGGTCGTTCTGCTAGCTCAACATACACCAATATTGATATTACGCGACATCAATGAATGACGAAGGTATATGACTTCTTTAAAATAGTAATGATGATATGCCTGCCACGTAAAACAAGGCTGCATATTACACTCATAAAGCACTAGTGGTCGTTTCATTGCTTCCCCAGATACCTAATTTGGTAGCATGATACGTAACTAGAGGACGAAAGTAAAGAGTTGTCCAATTATGATAATCACGATGTGCCTGTCATGCAAAACACATGATTACACTCTACGCTCATGTCGCGCTCACGACCGTTTCGCTAGCTTCACATGTACCGAATTTGGTATCACGTGACGCAAGTAAAAGCCAACGGTAAATAACACGTCAAAATTCGGTAATCATGGCACGTGTATCAGGTATAACATGATTAAATGCTGCGCTCATGAGTGCTTGAGACTGTTCTGATAGCTTCACATATTTAAAATTTGATATTACGCGATGTGGATAGACGACAAAGGTAAATAGCCCATTCCAACATCATCTTCATGGCATGGACGTCATGTACGATAAAATTAACGTTGGCCTCGTTATGTTGTGTTGATTCTAGTGTTAGATGTCAACCTTTCTCAATTTTGCCTCCAATATAATCGATTTACACTGTACGTGAGATCTGCCATTTTTTTTCATTAGTAACGTATTGAACTCACTTCCGAACTCACTATAGGCTCTATAAAAAAGCGATTGAACCGCTATTTTATCGCGATCGTATTGAATGTATTCGCCATCACAGTTGGGTGCATGCCACACAGTCATGAAGTTACCTGCTCGGAATCAAAAACATTTCAAGTTCGTTCGCATTTACATATCGGGGTGCCGAATACAAGCTTGTTTTTATACCAACCCTCACTACATTACTTATAAGTTAGTATGTCCAATATGCTTAGGTCTCGAAATGCTTTGGCCGGTAATGCGAGCGAATGTTCTTCATGAAAATTCAATACTGGCCTTGGAGTGTTGTAAAGTATGCGCGGTAAAACGTTTATCTTCTTCAGCTCCTGGTATTGTAAACATTTAGGGTGCAGAATAGATATATGAATAAGCAATCGAAACATGCCATACAAGATCCCCAACGTGTATTTGATCCTGTCGATCGAATTAAAGGCTTAGAGTGTACCATAATAAATACCGTTTCACGCTAAATTCCATTAACTAGAATTACAATGAGCTTTCACAATATACTTGGCACCCTTTCCACTGTTTTTAAGTGGAACCACGTTGTGACACACTGCTTTCACGGATCATCGCATATTATTTTCTTTTCTTGATCACATCACTATAGTGCCACGTTCTATTTTCTCAAGTGTTGTTATCACCCGAAAACACTACACAATTCTCAGTGCAAACAATGCCTGCAGTTTTTGAGAAGCTTCCAGACTTTGGTAGATTATTTCGATAAGATTACGCCCACTCTGCAAACTGTACAAATTATTCTGGAACCTACGCCACCGCCAGCGATAACGCTAGAACATTCGAAGGCAAGAGTATAAATGTCGACGCACTTCGCCGCTTGTGAGTAGTTGATCGACGACCGACACTCCGTTCTCCTGTATCAGTCCAAGACTGCTACTGTAATCGGATTTTTCGTTTACCAGGCACAGCTTCGCCCAAATAAACAGTTAAATTCCAACACAATGTTTCCTGTCTTCGGCCACGTCACGACCCCACGACATCTGGTGGAGGTGCTGGGTATTTATCTCAGTAACTCTCGCACCTCCCGCACAAAAAAGCCGCCACGCCCCTCCTCCACACGCACGCCAAAACGCTGCCCTATCGCACTTCCGTCGCCAGACGCCACCACCGCCAACTAACCCATCGACGTCCTACCGTTCACCAGCAGCCCAGCGCAGTGCGCCGAGGAAGACTGGCGTCTGGCGCACCCCTGACAACCGCCCGCTCTGCTACCACTGCGGCGAGGCCGGACACACATACCGCCGTTTCATATGCCGACAGATGGGACTGCGTGGCGTCGCCATCAATGCACCGCGTCCACAGCCAGGAGAACGGCCACGTGACATCGCCGACTTCTTTACAGGAACTCAATGGACACAACAAAGTCCCTCCCGTTCACCGTCGCCCAGCCGCCGCATGTCGCCACACCACCGGCAGTACTGCGGCCCAACGCGGGGCCGGTCTCCTAGCTCGTATCCGGGAAACTAAAGGCAGCAACCGATGGAGGTGCGGTTGCTGTGCGACGGACTACCGAAGATCCTCCTCCGACGACTACATCGCGACGGAGCTTTCCGAACACAACGCCAACCTGGGAAAGCCCTGACGGCGAAAGCTCATTTACCGAAGGTGGCCTGACGACGCAACATTGAAGCAGCGAAGAGAGCCGACGCAGCCGTGACCAAACGCCACGCCCTAACTGTAATGCGAGACGGCGAACTAGCGATCTCGACGTTTTTATCGATGGCCACAGTGTGACCGCTCTCGTCGATACTAGAGCCGACTATTCCGTCATCAGTGGGTCGTTCGCCACGAAGTCGAAGAAAGTTAGGACAGCGTGGGAAGACCCTGAAATCCGCACAGCCGGAGTTCATCTCGTGATAACTACAGGAATCTGCACAGCGAGAGTCACCATTAACGGCCGTATTTATCCTACAGACTCCGTAGTCCTACAGCGTTGCTCGAGAGATGTCATCCTTTGTATGGACTTCTTATGCCTCCGTGGGGCTGTCATCAACCTAAGAACAAAGTCGATAACGTTATTCACAGAAGAAGCGCTACCGCCTTGCACACCGTCAGGAAACCATGCCTTGAATATGCTGGAAGAACAAGTCACCATTCCGCCTCGCTCAAGCGTCATTATTTCAGTCGCCGCTCCTAAATCACCTGACTTGGAAGGCGTCCTTGAAGGCAGTCAACATCTGTTGGTCACCCAAAATATTTGCGTAGCAAAAGGAATAGCGGAGCTGCGGGGAGGGAAAGCAACGGTTATGCTCACAAATTTCAGCAATGAGTACAAACATGTGAACAAAGGAACGACGGTCACATACATGAAAGAAATATTGGACGCGACCAGTGCTTTCGCCCTCACCGATTCTGCGGAACCTGTTCAGAGGAATCAAGCCCCTCCAACAGCTTTCGACGTCAATATCAGACTTCCGAACCATAAGCAAAAACAGCTCAAGGTTCTGCTCTTGCAATACGAAGATTGCTTCTCATCGTCATCGAAAATTACGCAGACCCCAATCACGAAACATCGCATCATAACCGAAGAAAATGCCAGACCAATCCGTCAGAGTCCGTACAGGGTTTCGACGCGAGAACGTGAGGCCATGAAAAGACAAGTTGATAAGATGCTGCGGGATGACATCATCCAGCCGTCCAAGGGACCAAGGGCGTCCTCCGTGGTGTTAGTGAGGAAAAAGTAAGGGACCCTACGTTTCTGCGTCGATTATCGCCGCCTAAACAAAATCCAAGAAAGGACGTGTATCCTCTCCCACGAATAGAAGACGCACTTCATCGGCTCCATAACGTCAAGTACTTTTCATCAATGAACCTCAAAAATGGCTATTGGCAAATCGAAGTCGACGAAAGAGAGCGAGAGAATACGGCGTTTATAACACCGGACGGCCTCTTCGAGTTTAAAGTGATGCCCTTCGATCTTTGCTCAGCGCCTGCAACTTTTCAACGCGTTATGGATACAGTATTGGCAGGATTGAAGTGGCAGGCTTGCCTTGTGTACTTGGACGATGTCGTCGTGTTCTCCTCGAGTTTCGACGAGCATTTTAAGCGCCTTGAAGCTCTACTTAAAGCCATAAAGACGTCCGGACTCACACCAAAGCCAGAAAAGCACAGATTTGCGTATGAGGAGCTCTTGTTTCTGGGGCACGTTATCAGCAAGTCCGGAGTTCGTCCCGATCCACGGAAAACAGCCGTCATCGCCCACTTTCCGCCCCCCACTGACAAGAAGGCGGTGAGCCGATTTCTCTGCCTGTGCGCCTAATATAGGCAGTTCGTTAAAAACTTCATCCGCATCGCCGATCCTCTCACTAATTTTACCAAGGCCGACATAGAGTTCTAGTGGCAAACGCCGCAGGAACACGCTTTTCAGGAGCTTAAACATCACCTCCAGACGCCTTCGTTACTTACCCATTTTGACGAATTTGCCGAGACAGAAATACACACTGACGGAAGCAGCGTAGGTCTTGGCGCCGTTCTTGTGCAGAGGGCTGACGGACTTTAAAGGGTTATTAGTAACGCCAGCCGATCGCTATCCAAAGAAGAAGCCAATTATTCCACAACAGAAAAGAAGTGCCTCGCCAGCATCTGGGCTACATCGAAATTTCGCCCCTACCTTTACGGCAGGCTCTTCAAAGTTGTGAGCGACCACCACACCTTGTGTTGGCTAGCCACCTTGACGGACCCTTCAGGTCGCCTCGCACGATTGAGCCTGAGACTTCAAGAATATGGCATTAGCGTCGTTTACAAGCCCGGCAAGAAACGCTCCGACGCTGACTGTCTCTCTCGTGCACCTGTCGACCAACCACCACCCGGTGACCCGGATGACGACTACTTCTTGAGAAAAATAACTACCGATGACTTCGCTGAACGACAAAGGGCTGACCCAGAACTTAACCCCTTATAGAATACCTCGAAGGCAGGACCACCGAAGTCCCGAAGGTATTCAAGCGCGCACTTGCGTTGTACTTCCTGCGAAACGGTCTTCTCCAAAAAAAGAACTTTTCCTCGCTTCGAGCCGAGTACCTCCTTGTGGTGCCTCCAGCTCTGCGACCAAAACTCCTGCAGGCCCTGCACGACGATCCGACAGCAGGGCACCTCGATGTTTCTCGCACGCTCGCGAGGATACAAGAAAGGTACTATTGGCCACAACTTACCACCGACGTCACTCGTTATGTGAGGACATGCTGGGACTGTCAGCTACGCAAGACACCACCGACAAGGCCAGCGGGACTTTTGCAGCCAATTGAACCACCTCGCCGACCTTTCCAGTAGTACGGTATCGACCTACTGGGGCCGTTCCCGACGTCAGCTTTCGGAAACAAATGGATCGTGGTAGCTATCGCCTACCTCACACGCTACGCCGAGACAAAAGCCCTGCCAAAAGGCAGTGCATCCCAGGTAGCTAAGTTCTGTGTCGAAAATATCGTCCTACGTCACGGCGCCCCGGAGGTCCTTATCACCGACAGAGGAATGGCATTTACTGCCGACCTAACTCAAGCGATCTTGGCATACAGCCACACAAACCACCGCCGGACGACAGCGTACCACCCACAAACCGACGGCCTCACCGAGCGGCTAAACAAGACGATCGCCGACATGCTGGCAATGTACGTCGATGTCGAACACAAGACGTGGGATGCCATTCTTCCGTACGTGACCTTCGCATACAACACGATGGTGCAGGAGACGACATATCTCCATACAAATTGGTCTACGGAAGGAGCCTGGCAACGACGCTCGATGTCATGTTACCCAACGTCACCGACGAAGAAAAATCCGATGTGAGTGAGTACCTTCGACGCGCCGAAGAAGCCCGACAACTCGCGCGTCTCCGCATCCAGAATCAACGGACGACCGACAGCCGCCGTTACAATCATCGACGATGCTTCGTGCAATACCAGCCCGGTGAACTTGTTTGGGTGCGGACGCCGATACGCCGATGAGGACTAAGAGGAAAGCTTCTGTGACGGTACTTCGGACCATACAGGGTGGTTCGACGTCTCGGCTCACTTGATTATGAGGTTGTTCCAGACGGCACCTTGAACTTTCGACGACGCCGATCGCGACCTGAAGTCGTCCTTGTCGCGCGCCTTAAGCCGTTTCATGCGCGTTAACAAACTTAAACAGTGTTTTTTGTATTGTTATTGTATCGTAATTTGTTCATTGTACTTTCTTGCATTATTGTTGTACCTTCATCTTAGTTAAAGCATCGGGACGATGCCTTTTCAGAGGGGGGCAATGCTGTTCTCTTTCTCAAGTTTTGTTATCGCTTCAAAACACTACACAATTCTTACGGCAAACCGCGCCTGAAGTTTTCGAGAAGCTTCGGAACTTTAGTAGATCATTTCGATAAGATCACGCCCACTCTGCGAATTGTACATATTATTCTGGAACCTACGCCACCGCCAACGATAACGCTAGAACATTCGATGGCAAGAGTATAAATGCCGGCGCACTTCGCCGCTTGTGAGTAGTTGATTGACGGCCGACGCTCTGTTCGCCTCTATCAGTCCAAGACTGCTACTGTAATCGGATTTTGCGTTTACCGGGCACCGGTTCGCCCAAATAAACAGTTAACTTCACACACAAAGTCTCCTGTCTTCGGCCACGTCACGACCCCGTGACATTATGCTTGCGTGCTTACGCCATTCCTGCAATAGTGGTGCTTTTATTCCTGACACGAAAGACTAATCACTCGATGTAAACTGAGGCCTTACGTGTGAAAAGTGTTGACCTACTGTTCAGTCAGTGTACATTAGGTTTAAGAGCTTCAAGACTTTCGTGTAACAGAGCCTTTAGTAGTATATCATTCCATGCATAACTGTACTTAGTACCTATCACTGTAAATACCACTATTTACTGCGTTTTGTTGCTTTGCAGTATCGTTTGCAGTGTGCCGAACGGCATATCTGGCAATTCAATATGTGTTCTACCCATTTCGCGCAGCTGCCAAGGCCAACTCACCAGTGCATTTTTGAGGGTTCCAGGTGGTGTTCACACAGGTAGTTAACAAACTCAAATTTACTGAAAAAGGAAACGTACTCATATGAGTATCAAAACAACAGCCAACACATTAATACAAAACGAAGCAAAAGGGGCGCGAAGTGTTCAACTGTTATAATTTAATTTTTGGGGTTTTCCATTTTAGACAAATTATATAAATACGAGGAACGCACCAACAAAAACCACAAAAATTTTCGCCATCCGCTTTTTTTTAAACATACCCAGTTCATAGTGTAAATCAAGTTCATAGTTGAAACTATGGCAATCCAAGATGGATGAGAAAGCAGACCCACTAGGACTATGAACATTCGGGCAGCGCATTAGAAGGCGAACAGCAAGCACGAATAGCGTAAGTGTATTAGGAGGCAAGAGAATGAAAAAGCGAACTTTTTGGTGCCTCACAGTACTAGTTCAAACGCGATAACTATTTTTCCTGTGCTTTATGTAGGCACCGCTGATTTGATTGACATAGCCTAGCAGATTGGCGATGCCTTTTTAGTTATGTTAGTTTTCTGTTTGAAGGGTTGTCATCCACTTTGCAGGCTTTTTCCGCTAATTTTGTGCACTGTATGATGTCTGATATCATTGTATGTGTTGTAATAGCTGCCTTCACTTGATCTAAAGCAAGTGTTTCACTTGTATATATATTTATTTTATGTAAACACATTTGCTGCACGTATATTTTCAATTTAAAAGGTGGTCCACTGAGAGCCGGTGAATAACTTATTATAAAGTGTGGTCTTTGGCGTCCCAGAGTACGATACGATTATGACTCATTTGTTTGTGGAAAGCACTGAAGACATTTAACCATTTTGCAATTTTTTACGTGCTGTGACATTGTGCTGTACACGGTTTAACCTTCGTCTAAATGGAACCTGCACAGGTGTGATCGAACGCGGCGCCTTCGCACCAGTGTTTGAGCACCAAAACCAAGGCATAACTACGGGTGGACTAGACATCATGCTTGAAACAAAAGGTCCAGTTAAGAGATATGGGACCAGTTTCAAAAGTCGCAAAACTTCACTATACAGAACAACAATGGAAGCGTGTCATTCTGCGTCCTCTGCTCTTATGTTTTCGGCTGTTCTCGATCTTCTCAAATTAAGAACACTACAGCTGAGACTAGTAATATTAGAGACGCGCTCAGGCTTTGTGTTTTACTCGGCACCTTCGATACAGTGGCTTGTCTTGGGACAGAGTGGCTGAGCGCAGAATAAGAAGCAACGAGTAGCAGAGCCAGACCACCCTTTGCGCGTCTCCGTATGCTTGTTCAAAAGGGCGGGTCATTTTCTCTTTGGATAACCAACATTGTAGTGGAAGTCATATGATAAAAAAGTTATAGAATGCACCGGCCGAGCGACACATGGTTGGCTTGTATAAAGTCTGCTTCAGCCGCCTTCATCTGCCCCGTTCGCATGCTCTAACCTGCGGGAAGAACATATTGTGCGTGGAGGAGTGTTTCCCAATTTAGATAATATAGAGGACATAATGGTGGCACTCAGAATAAACATTTATTAATAACAAATGCACACTGAGCCTTCTTTGGGTGGGGCCCTCAGTCCAGGGCTCCATTGCCTTGCGCGACCCTGTGAGCCCGCTGGACCAGCTGCTGCTGTTCCTGCCGGCGTAAGCTGAGCAGTGCAGACTCCCAAGAGAAAGGAGTGGGATTGGGAATGGGAGGCACGCCCTGTGAGGCAGAGCATTCCCACGTGGAGTGGTACACAGTCGGTACGGATCCACAGAAGGGGCAGTAGGAGGGGTAGAGAGTCGGATGAAAGCGATTTAGCATATAAAGGCAAGGAAATGAATTGGTCTGTAGTTGCCGCCAAGTGACAGCATCTGCTCTGTTAAGTGAAGGATGAGGGGGAGGATACGTATAACAGCTCTGTCGATAGTACTGCAGCGTAGCGTTGTAGTTTAGTGGTTCTGTAGATGTGTCGTCTGGATTGGACAGCTCTTCCAATGGAGCCCGGCCGGTCAGCTCTCGGGCAACCGCATGAACGCGTTCATTACCATGGGGAGAGGCGTGTCCAGGAGTCCAGACGATACGCACAGGACGTAATGCGGACGGTGAGACAGAAGAGAGGATATTGTGTGTATGTGCAGCCACAAGTACTTGAGCGAAAGCACGGCAAGCAGCTTGTGAATCTGTTACAATAGTGACAGGGGAGTCATGTGACAGTGGCGTAGCGTGAACAATTGCCAGAGCGAGAGCTCCCTCCTCTGCCAGACCACTGTCTGTAGTGCGAAGTGTGGCAGACGCCCCAAGGGCGTCTGTGTCATTTGTCACGGTTAAACACATGGCTGACTTCTCTGGGTAGCGTGCTGCATCAGTGTAAAGTACTTGTAAGTCTGATGTACCATCACCAAAGACGTGTGTCATAGCCTGAACTCGGGCACGTCGACGACCGGCGTGGCGGGAGGGATTCATATTGCGTGGAATCGGAGGCACTTTGATGTTGCGCTGCCGCCGACTCTAAAAACCTTTCGAGGGTATAATGATGAGTGCAATAGGAATAAAAGCAACTATGTTCTTTCATCCATATTTGCTTTATATAATCGGTCTACAAAATTAACACACAATTTTTTGAAGCTTCCTTTTGTATCTAAGTGATTGTTTTTATATAGTGTGAAATGCATGCACGTATTTTCGGATTAAACATTTACGCTTCTTGAGTGTTTCATTTGTGCTGTACTTGTCAGGTCTGTAGCATCTGCAAAGTACACAAAGGTTACTTCACTGTATGCAGCGGCCACTTTTTGCAGAAAGATGCCCTGCTTGAAGAGTCATGACACGTATCTTTCAACCATATTCTGTGTTGCGAGAGTTGGTGCTTGTACGTTAACAAACTAGCTGGAGAAATTTCAGTGCATTCGTTCGTGCCGGTGAATGTAATTAAATATTTTTATAAACAAGCGAGTGGTCTAGTGATCGGCACACACTAGTGCGCTCGCTAGCCGTGACGTAACAAACCACTTCCTCCGCGAGCTTCTGCATGGTGTGCTGTGTGGAGGGTGATCGTGTTTCACGGTCAGCTGCGCTTGCAATCGAGCTATTTCAGCATTGTGCAACATGCCCCTGGAAGTTAATGACTTGCAGTGGTCGAAGCACTGCCACCGCGTCGCCCATGCTGCACTGTGGGGTGTCGTAGCGTACAGAGCAGAGAGAGTACTGGCGTCGCACTGGCGTTGCAGTGAGTACTACTTGTTATTCGCTTCAGATAATTTTTATATACATGCTATACGTATACCAAAAAATGCAAAAGCAAAGGTCAGTACGCGCAGCAGTGTTACCCCCACTTATTAAGTAAAGCATGCACGTATTCTTGCAAACAAAAATCATGATTTACCAAGTAAAGTTCTCACGAATGCAGCGTCTCCTAATCGTTGAGCTCGCTTGTTAACCTGGCACGCTTCAAATAAAGCTACTTACCACTGCGGAAGGCCACCAGCAACGTCTGTCACAAAACCAGGGTCGTTGGGATCTGAGTTTGCCCCGTATTAGAGGCTCTCTTCGTCGCTCGAGCTTGTGGCAATGGAGCGAAACCAAAATGCGCAGCTTACACGACGTCGTCGCTGCTTCTGCAGCTCGATAAATTGTTGCCCGAATCTTGAGCTGACGTTGGTGTCGATGACATGGCGATGGTACCGGTACCACTACGTTGCCTCACGTGCAGATCACGCGAGAAACAACTCTCGCAACACAGCGAACACACTCACCACGCGCTGAAGGTGTCGTTTTGTAGCAGACAATGGCCCTGCTTCCATCGCTTTGTGACGTCACGCATACTACGACAAAGTAGCAGTCGCCAGCTGCGGGCGGAGTTTACAGCCGAAGACTTCTACGGCCTATTTTGAACTGAAATAATCTTTCACAGTCCATTCTTTATAAGTGAACAAGCATATTAGAACCTGTACATTCGTTTTCCTCCGAAAACCGCAAATTGTTGGATGACCATGTCATGACCCCTTTAATCATAAAGAAGTAAACTGTTTGCCAGTACTTAGCTGGCGCTTGTTTTGTGGATACTACTTGTACGTTCGTTCTGTGCGTCCTTCGTATTGTTTAAGCAGTACAATCAATAATTAGGCATTCACAGTTAGTGGTTTGAGCTGGAGCACCCCGCTGCATGGTATTTGCTGCTTGCTGTGCTTTCCATTATATCTAAAGTTGCCGGTACGGCACTCAATACATCGCCCTTCCTGCGTAATATCGGCTGTTTTATGTGCTTGTTGATGCTATCTTTGCACAGAGTTCTTGAAATGCGGTATGCAGAGAAATGTTGAGAGCTTCATCAACCACAAGGGTTATGATTATGAGCATTAGTCACCAAGATAAAGATGTGCTACTATACGCGTCACTGTGGTTGTATTCACGTCATATAGCGCCGTAGCTGCCGAACACCAATACAACGTGTGGAAGTGCTCACATGTCAATTTACATCATCATCATCATCTGCCTGACTGCGCCCGATCCATGACAAAGACATCTGCCATGTTTTGCCATTCATTATGGTCCTGTGTACGGTGCTGCTCCTTCATAACTGAAAACTTTCTAATCTCATCTGCCTGCATAATCTTTTGTCTCCTCTTCTCGCACTTGCCTTCTTTGAAATCCAGTCTGTGAGCCTCCATGACCAACGGTTATTTTGCTTGAGAAGGTCTTGTTGGCTGAGTTGGTTAACACCGATTGGGTACATAAAACCGCATATTGCGAAAAAGCCAGACTGATGAAAAAAGCAGCAGGGAGCCTAAATTTCAGTTCCTAGCTTCCGACTTCTTTTCTAAAATATGTCTTTCAGACGAGAAGTAGCTGTTTGGCTTGAATTTTGGCTCTTAGCTTCCGACTTCTTTATAGAATCTGTCTTTTAGATGCGAAAGAGCTATTTGGCTGGCCTGGTTAACTCTGTCCCTCCCTACACCCCCATTTCACCTGCTCGCTTGTCGCGTCTCGTGCCGGTCCAGGAAGACACGCGCTACACCTTCCCTCCCATTACACTCCCTCGCCTTACAGGGCCGGCGCAGGCAGCGTCTGCTAGTAAAAAATTGACTTTTCTTGCTGCACAACCTTTCAATGGCCACCCAGTATATGTAGGTACTGGATGGCGCGTTCGGAATTCATTCAAAGGCGTCTTTACTTGGTTGTGCTTGATGAACGCTAACGTCAATGTTGCCATTAGTGCAAGCGTAATCGCGCGACGCTTCACATCTTCTCATGGTTACCTTAAACAAGAGATAATCCAAGTTTTTTTGAGTTTTTTGCTGTTGTTTATCCCATCGGTTATCTTGCTTTGCGTTACGTGCCCTGCATGTGACCATTTTTTCTTCAAGATTTCAACTATGATATCCATAACACTCGTTTGTTCTTTGATAAACTCTGCTCTCTTCTTGTTTCTTAGGGTTACACCTATCATTACTCTTTCCGTTTCTCGCTGCTTTGTCCTCAAAATAAGTTTAACCCTCCTCGTAATTCTCAGGTTTTTCTCTCATGGGTAAGTACCAGTGTTCAACTCTTATCTACCTGCATCTTGAGATATAGTGGCACTCTACTATTATTCGTGTAGAAATGCTTGCTGAATGTGCTCTGCCCTATTTCTATTTTTGTTGCTCAAATATTGTGGTTTAGTGCCACGATGTACCTATATACATATCGCACTCAACCATCCTTCTGGTGACACCTTTCACTTTCGTGGTATAGTGTGCCCTAGGACGAAATAACAAGACACGTATTTTATTGACGTTGTTAAGCGAACATCAATATTCAGCACATCCACTGGTAAAAAAGCCACACTTTCGTGTAGCACCATCCACCCAGAATACTGTGAAGAGGCTTGGTTATAGCCCCTTGTAAGCGAATATAACATTGCTGCAAAGCTCACCTGGGCAAAAGGAGGACTCCAATGCCATCTCTGGAGAAGCTGTAATGACAAACACCGTAGTAAATACTACGACGATAAAAGAGTTAGATCTTTTTAATATTAGTGTTTGGCAGAACCACAAGGCTGCATATCTTGTGTAGGGAAACAGACTGACTATTAGGCCAATAAATACACATAGTATACTTTTTCTGGGTTACTGCAGCGTGAAATTGTCAAGTGAAGTGAAAGCAAATCAAGCAAATAAAGAATAACCCTTTATTCAATGAGATTCCAATTCAAAGCCTATGAATTACGCGTAATATTCTCCTCGACTTAAGCTACAATAGAGGATGGTCCTTCATCTGTTTTATTTTTATTGGGCATCTTGTTGCGCTTAATCGCTCGGAGTGTACGCCAATGCGACTCGCAGTGGAGGCGGCGAGTCTGGCACAATCATGCTGATATTCTTCTGAGTAAATTACGCGGCACGTATTGTTTACTGCAGTTCGCAGCTGATCATTAAACCCACGTAGAACAAGTGAGTGAGTAACAAGTTTATTAATCAAAGAAGTGATGATTACGGCCTTTTGAATATAGCTGTGGACCGTCAAGAGACTTTCTAAAATTATTTTTCAAACAATTTATACTTCATTCGACAAGATCCTTAGCATACCTTATCAATAGAAATGGCAGAATTTCGTGGCGTAGCTATTGATTACGAATATAAGGTAGCATTCCAGCGGATACCTGCCCGAGGTGACATAACGGGAAACGGAGAGGTTGAGGTGAGGGCCGAGTGAGTTCGCAACTAAGTAGGTCACTATTTTTTGTGCTTCGGTTCCTTTCTCAAAAAGAGCTCCTCGCTGTTTTGCACGCAGCCCTTTTAAGGGCTACAGATGTCACCACATATAATCCGCCGCACGAAGGCAAACAAAGGAAGCTGCTCATGCAATCTCGGCATCAACATTGGTGCCCATGCAGCAGCAGAAGCAGCAGGAACCACGGAAGTCTGCGCGCTTAGAATACAAACCCTGGTCTTGTGGGAACAGCTTCCATGACACTTCCAATCTCACCTGCAGGCTCCGAGCGAATATTTGGTGAAAACCTAGTTCCCTTTTCTCGAACCATGACCGATGCTTCCTGCAGAAAAGACCCTCCTCGCCATCGTTACTAGAATAAACATCATCTTCCCTTCTCTCCCAGTCCCAGTGGCAGCCAAGCAAATGGCGCCCTCCTCAAGTGCTGGCATGCTTCCAAGCGCCTGTCCGCACCCTCATCGGAGTCACCAAGACCTCCAAGCCGCTGAAGATATAATTCCGAGTGACTGGGCGGGCGCCATCATTTATCGACCGGTCGGGAAGTAGGCCAACTTCCTGAGTGTATCGAAGGACGCAATCGCCGCTTTTCTCTCGGGATTTCCTGCCACCCAGCCTCCGCGAGTGAACTTCAAGCGCAACCTGGTTGCGGTTGCCACGCACCCCACCACAAATCTTCTCCAGGTCGCGAGATGATCTGCGAAGTACAGATCCGGCTCAAACAACTTAACCCAAACACCTGTGTTGGAATGACCTGTAAAATACGTGTGGTGTTTGATTTTCCACATTTTAAATGCGAACCGTTTTTGAGTGAACTTCGGCGATTTTGAGCGTATCTATCTGTCTAGTCGCATCTGGCTTTTAGCTCTCTTGCCCGTTTTGATAATGGTGTCGATACGAATCTTGGTATGACATAACATGACTCTACGAAGAACATATCTGACTAGTCATAAGATGAAAGTCATGACATGTCTGTAATAACTATCCTGATTTACATTTCATGGTCCTGCCGTTCTCGCGGTAGTTTCATTCACATGGTACGTTGCAAAACATGTATAGTATAACATGATTGCATGAAAAACACAAGCGACAGACCCTAACATGAAAATCATGACATGCGTGCCATGTAACAATATGACTACATGCCACGCTTATGATGCACTCGCTGCCGTTTCGCAAGATTATTATATACCAAATTTGGTATTACGCTACGTGAATGAATGATGAACGTATGTGACTGGTAATAATGATAATAATGACTGGTAAAACATGATAATAATGAGATTCGTGTTTTCCAACCACATGGCTACATGCCGCGCTCATGATGCGCTAGCGGCCGTTTCGCTTCCTTCACCTATACCAAATTTGGTATTGCGGGACGTGAATGGATGACGAATGTATGATACTGGTGCAAACATGATAAAGGTGAAATGCGTGTTATCTAACAACATGACTACATGCTACGCTCATGATGCGCTCGCGGCCTTTTCGCTGGCTTCACATCTACGAAACTCGGCATTACGCGACGCGAATGGACGCCATAGGTAAATGATACATTGAAAGAATATAATCACAACATGCGTGTCGTGTAACAACATGACTACATGCCACACTCATGATGCGCTCGCGGCCGTTTCGCTAGCTTCACTTATGACAAATTTAATATTACGTGACGCCATGGTATGTGACTAGTAAAAACATAATAATCATGAGATGCGTGTCATCTCAGAACATTACTGCATGCCACAGTCAAGACGCCAATACATTTTGACATGACGCGGTGCGCGTGCTCGCCGGCGTTGATTTCGTCGCGTCACGCCGGCGTTGCCATGCCAGGCACCGGTCCTGCCGTGTAATCGCATGCGCACGGCGTGCTGCGTTGCTTTGACGCATGCGCGATTCAGCACGTCCGGCGTCCTTCCGTCACGAAAAGAGGGAGACGCAGTGTTGTCTGGGTAACGCATCGGCATAGAGTAATTTTACTCTATGGCATCGGTGCGAAATGCAGCAGGTCGCCTTTCGTGCCGGTCGCCTTCGAGCCACGCTGATGGACGCTGGTCGCGCCTGGCATTAGACTATGGAGTGCTCGCATAGCTAACGTAGCGTCGCTGTGCCCAGCGAGCACGCACGTCAAAGATACATTGAAGTATATTGGGCATTTCATGATGTGCTCGCAGCCGCATTGCTAGCTCCACATATACTAAATTTGTTTTACTTGACTTTAATGGATGACGACATGCATAACTGGTGCGAACATTATAATCCTGGCGTGTGTGTCATGTAAGAACATGACATCATACCACGCTCGTAGCGTGCTCGCGGCCGTTTCACTAGTTCCACATATGCTAATATTGGTATCACGTGACGTAAATAGATGACGAAGGTAAACGACACAACCAAACATGATAACCATGACACGGAAGTCATGTACAGCATAATTCACCTTCACCTCGTAACGTTTTGTTGATTTTAAAGTGACATATCACCACTAATCAGTTCTGCTTTGCAGATTATCGTTTACACTGTACGTGGGATCTGTAAATTTTTTTGTTTATCCTTGCTCTGGCATGAACGAGGACAGACGCAGTTGTTCTTTCTGGCGTCTTCTTCTCTCAACTGGCTCGAATGCGTGAAGCAGCTGCGGCACAACTTCTTCACATTCTCCGAGACGCTGACGGCTTGCCATGAGCCACCCCTTCCCCTAGCGAGGTAGCCACTGCACGAAAGTGACCCCTATGAGGAGGAGGAGAAGAAAAAATGGCACCATATCCACGGAGTGAAAGATGGGGAGTGGGGCGAAGCATTCGTCCGTTCGTCCATTCGTTCTTGCTTCCGTCCGTTCCTGCGTACGTCTGTGTCACCGTCCATGCGTTCATCCACCCGTCCGTGCGTCCGTCTGTTCATGCGTCCGTCCCTGCGTTCGTCCATGCATCCACGCCTGCGTCCGTTCATGCGTCCATCCATGCATCTGTCTGTGTGTTCGTTCGTCCATCTATTCAGCACTCCAAGTACCACCATCTCGCACCTTTTCATCATAAATTCTCCATATAGAAGCACCGCCATCCAGCGGACATTTCAAGGAATAAACGGGAGGTGGCACATGCACACTTTCTTACGGGTTGCGCTTCGGGTTTACTTACCAACTTTAACCACCTCGAGTTTATGGTATATACTAGTTCACTGTATTCATGGCTATGCGGCCCAAGACTCGCTAAACCTTTCTAAAACCAAGGAGGTTGCACCCAGTAAGTGTAACGTAGCCACTCTTTCTTGTCAGATCGTGCTCAATGTACATGCCAATAGCTGCTAATGGGGATCGCAGCGGGCGCGTTACATAAAGGCCGAATGCTCCTGTCTCTCATTTCCCTTTAGGAGCCATTACCATGTGCATTGAGCACTATTCTTTATTGTTCATCAACGCACAGAAGAAATCTGTCACCGGAACGACCTTGGAGGTCAAAATCGTAAGGCCCGCTATTTCGGGTATGTGCCACTGGCGGTTACGTACCATAGGGACGAACAAGCCACGCCATAAGGAGCTTCGCCCCTAAAACTTTATTTCAAAAGGGGAGTTTTGAGCACGCAGGCTCCTGCGCCCCTGCACGAGCCCGCTGCGCTCGAGCGTTCATATGATGGTGGTCTATGGCGCTGGAAGCTCGGTCGGCAGCCATTGTCTGCTCAATCGGGTCTTCTGAACGCACTAGAGTCTCCCAGTCTTCGCAAAGTAGTAGCTTTCTAGGGCCCATGGGAGAGGATCCGCCGGGCAGCGAGAAAGGATGTGTATAGCAGAATCGTGAGATTCAGGGCAGAGAGTACAAGCTGGTGTTGGAAAAGGGAGTGGTAATGCGATAGAATGAGAGGAGAAATAAAAGCGTGAGTCGGGTGGTGGTGCCAGAGGGTGACCTGTTGGTTACTTAGGGACCCTTGCGGTAGAGGATAAAGCTTACGCTCTGCCCTTTAGGCCTGAGTCAGCTCGTTGAAAGTGTGCGCGCGCTCCTTCGTGAATGCGGGATCGGAGGCCGACAATGCCCGGTTTAGAGAACCTTGGAATAAGAGGTTGGCAGCTTTGTTTTCTGAAATCCCGGAGTACGCGGGCACCCAGGTCAACTCCACTTGATGGGGGCGGGCGCAGTGGGCGAGTACAGTATGAAAAAAGAGGCACGTGAAGTTGGCGTCGTTCGAAATCTAAACTTGCGGTGTTGGAATCGAATAAAACATACTATGCGTCAGTGTCAACAACTGCTAAGGATATGGCCGCTTCCTCTGCAGCTTCAGGGTAGGTGTCCGGAGGAAGTATGTGTGAACCTATTGGGGAGAGTGTGTGATCCGCCATGGCAATAGGTTGTAGGTCCTGCTGTTGCAAAGCGCGTTAGTCTGGTTTTCGCGGATGGCTTGTAGTCTTTGAGGACGGCGTCAGTGTCGAGGAAAGCCGGCTTCATGCGGTAAATGAAGACACGCTTTTTGCTTTCATTAATGAGCAAAATGAAATGCCTCGGCAGCGCTTGACGACCTTAAACGATCCATCATAATGGGGTTGCAGAAGTGGTCTGATTGCGTCATGTCGTAGGAAAACGTCGGTTCAGTCATGGAGAGCACGATGACAAAACTAGGGCGTGAATGTTGAAGTGCAGGAATAGAAAAGACATCTTTCATGGCATTCCTGGGTGACTTACTCAATCAGCTGCGTCTGATGGTTATATGGGTGAAGGGTCCAAAATTATCCATAAAATGTTAGGGTTGTGCCAAATACGAGCTCAGCTGAGGAGCAGGACACGTCCGTACGTATCGTGCTGTACTGGGTGAGGAGGACGAGTAGTAGTCGCTTCATCCGGGGTACCAATGATTGGGAGGCCGTGACCGAAGCTTTGAGTTGGCGGTGAAGTACCTCAACCATGTCATTCAAAATCAGGTGGTAGGCTGTTGTCATGATATGGTTGACACTAAGTATTCAGGACAAGGTGCGCAAGAGCGCGGAGTCAACTTAATGACCTTGATTCATTCTGTTGGTCTTCTGAATTGCGTTGCGGCTCATTCACACGGCGATTAGTCCGCAGGCGACTGACTCTGTCGTGATGTCGGTGAGGTATAGTACCAAGACACCGCGTGAACCGCTTTATACCGGTTATTATATACCGGCTGTTCTGTTATGGGGGCAAATCCCTACGAGGTCAAGGTGCGCGTGACTTAACCGCGAGTCAGGAGGCGTGAAAGTATCCAGTCGGCTGATCGAGTTGCGCTGGACATTGGTTAGCTGTCACTTGAGGCAAGCACGTGTCCAGCGGCGGATATCGTTGTTCATTCGAGGTCATAAATATTGCCCAGATGAGGTGCTGAGTCGCACATATATACTGGGGTGCAACAAAGAATGCAAGGCGTCGAAGGATTTGCGGCGAAATGGTGCTCGAACGTAAGGGCGAGGACAACCGGTAGAGATATTAAAAATGAGGAAAATCTCGCAGACTGGAAGTTGCACATCTTTGAACTTCAGGAAGTTCTCTTGGAGTCGCAACACCTGAATCTCACTTTCTTCCAGTTGTGCAAAAGCCATGGCTTCAAAATCGGCTGGTGGGCGCTCATCTATAGTTGCGTTGATTTCTATTCGGGAAAGTGCATAAGCAACGGGGTTGTCTTTGCAACTGATGTGCCGGATATCACTCGTGGACTCTGATATGCAGGAGGGATGGCGCATCTCAAGGGAGGTGTGGGAAAAGTTCGCAGCAGTCTATTAACACGTAAGCGGCCTATAGTCGGTGAGGATATGGAACTGCCTGCCTTCTAGGAAGTGCCGAAAGTGCTTGACAGCCAAACAGGCCGCGAGCAGTTGGCGGATAGAATGTGCTATAAAGACGCTCGGTTTGTGAGAGCTTTCGTGAGAAAAAAGTGACCGGCAGCTAAACTCCGTCGACCAACTGCTGCAAGACTGCCCCAATTACCACGTCCGAGGCGTCCACGGTGAGTTACGTGATGGCGTCACGCTTTGGATGTGCCAAAAGCATTGCATTAGCAAGAGCTTCCTTGAAGAAATTGAAAGCTGTTTCTGCCTCGCCCGTCAGGAAGATGGAAGCGTTGGGATTTGTTTTACCGGATAGGGTTTGTAGCAAGACGTATCCCGAAGGAGTACGGCCACTAGCGTGCGTTCAAACGCAGCGAGCCGTAGGGCACGCATTAACCGTGGCCATAGCGAGAACACAGTACTGCTCAAGGTCACAACACTTAATTGCATGTGGCAACACCAAAACGCAGTTTAGAGCCAACTGAAAAGGTGCGGCGTGAAAGAAATTGGGCTTATCCACGCCACGGACGAAAAGTACTGCACAGGGGTGGCGTGAGCACGTCTCCGTGGTAAAAGGGATTCGCAGGGGCACTGAGACCAAGGCCCGGTTGCTCGAGTGAGGGCAAAAGCGCTCGCTTGGGCTTCGAAAATACACATGTCAATGCAGTTTAACCACGCACTAGGACACCGTACCCCTTTTCGGCCTAGCGTTCGGAAGGGTGGGAGTGACATAAGGCAAGCGTTCGCCGCAGGTGCAAGGCACTGTTGGTGAAGTCCAAACGTGCCCCAAACAAAGGGAACTGATGGACGAAAAAAAAAAGCGTGCTCATTCCAATGTTGTCCACGGAGAGGTATCCCTCACTCCCAACGCGCGCGCGCGAAATATTTCGGGAGACTCCGCAAGTGGCGCCACAGTCGACATCGACTACCGGGTGAAATGGTTAAACGTCACTCGTCGCTCCCCCAATGCGGCAGATCAGGGAGGAGGGGAGTCATGTCGAGACATGAGAATGAAGAAAGAGGCGGAAAAGCCTGCGCTAAGGCGGCGGGCTGGCCTCTATTTCCATGGAGTACATTGAGTGGTTTCACTGAGAAAATGATGAGGAATAAACCACCGGTAATAGTTGCTAGCCCGTGAAATCCACGTAATTTCTTCGTAGTTGTTGGTTGTGAAAAGTGCAAAATAGCTTCAACATGCATGACCGATGGAGAGGCCAGGCAAATGCACGTCATGGCCAATTAAATCTAGTGAGGAAATGCCGAACTCGCTCTTTAGTGCGCTGACGACTCGTCCATATATGCGGAGGCGTGTTAAAACCTGACGCAGGTGAAGTTTACGATCTTATGCAGTTATGCTGCAGACAAGGATGTCGTCGATGTACTTGAAGCAAAAGGTCAAACCACGAAGTATTTGGTACGCGAACCACTGATAGGTTTGTGGAGCGTTTCGTAGACCGAAGGGTGTACGCATGTATTCAAACATGCCAAAAGGTTTTAATATGGCAGTCTTCGGTACGTCTAGTGGATCGACAGGCATTTTGTGATATGCCTTCACTAAGTATATTTTGCTGAATACGGTGGAACGCAGCATTGTCGTTAAGTCCTGGATGTGTGATATTGGATAGCGGTCCGGTACCACCCTTTGTCGAGGGCGTGGTAGTCACCGCATGGTCTCCAGCCACGTAAGGGCTTGGGAAATATGTGTAGCGGTGACGACCAGGCACTGGAAGAAGGGCGGGCGTATCCGAGTTTGAGTATGTGCTCAAATGTTTGACGCGCGATCTTGTAGCGATCACGGGCGAGACGACGGCCACGTGCAAAAATCAGTGCTCCTACTGTCGCTATGTGATGAGTGACATTGAGGCGTAGCGCGTCTTTAAGAGTTGGAGCACGACAGGCGTCCGAAAATTCTTGCATAGGCGTAGAGCAGTGTGCGAGATGGTGCGAGCAAGAGTGGCAAACTTCATGTCACGCCTCGAACTGTGAGAAGGGTCTCAAAATCCATGAGACTTTCATGTTGTAGGTCTTGCACAACCCTTAATTGTTAATAAACTTTGCAACAATAATGTATGCACGCACGTCGGCAATTAATAAGATTAACCAAAACGTGTGTATCATGCCGATGTCAAGCGTACACACGTTTTGGTTCGTATGATCGAACCATTGACCGCGGTGACAGGCGGCGAGGTTTGGCGTTGTTAGTGGTCCTCCAACGTAGGAGGAACAACACACACTTCAGCACCTGTGTCGATGAGGTAGCAGACTTGGGTGACGTGGTTCATGACGTAGAAAAGGCGGCTGTATGTGGGGCCTGAAACACTGGCTGCCGTTAGTGCGTGACCCGTGCGCTTTCCGCAAACTGGCAGGAATGTTTGAACCAAAAATTTCGATCTTGGTATCCGTGGTGGTAATAGCAGACGCCAAAAGGCACACTCGGCCATCTTTCACGGCTTTGGCGCCGTTGTAGTGACGCGTTACGGTGGTGGTCTACCCTAATTGAGCTCAGTTCAATGGCCAACTGATTAACCTTGCGGTTGAGCTCCTCGCTAACTTGAAGAAGGTGGTCCAAGTTGTCATCACGGACCGGCACAGAGAGGGTAGATTCACGTGGGGTCTCGATCGCCGATATGGATGGGGCACCGATATCCAGGATCTTGTCTGCCATCCTCTCTAGTAAGTTGAGGTTTTCCGCAGACGATATGCTTAAAATCATCCGCATCTGCTGTCGCAGTCGCTGTGAGAAGAATTCAAGTAGGATAGATGCGTTCAATGCAGCAGAGTGGTCGCTAATCAGTTGTCAAATGCGACACACAATCTTCGTAGGCCTTCGGTCACCGAGTTCTTCAGAGGTGAGTAGGTGCTGCAGCCTAAGCTGTTCCGACTTGGCTGTCCGGCGTACGAGCTTGTCTTTAAAGTTGTGGTTGGGGTTGTCCGAAGGTAGAGAAAGTAGAATATTTCTTACGATGGCGATTACAGCTGGTGGTAAAGCGCTGATTACATATTTTTCCTCGCTGTTTGTAATGTTACGCGGAGTCGTCGGAAGAGTGGTCTGACGCTAAAAAACCAGAGTTCAGAGTCCGCCTGCCATGTTACCAGGAGCCTGAAAGTAGCGACGACAGAGACCGGTACCGTAGAATTCGGCATTGTGTTGCTGTTGCGTGGGATGTTAATGGTCAGCCGAAATGAACGGGGCTGAAAGTCGTCACCGTAGTCACCGAAGAAGCTGAGCAGACAAAAAACACAGGAAGAGCGCTGCCTAAGAAGAGCAGCAGCCATGGCAACCACCCAGCTGGAATTAGAGTTGGCCATGACGCTCGGTGCATTGACGAAAGGACGAGTAGGTGCGCGTCACCACTTGAACTCAAGGTCACCACCTAAAGGAAGACCAGCGGCATTTGGTTTTCCACATTTTTTATTTATCCCTGCTCTGGAATGAACGTCCATTGACGCTGTCGTTCTTGCTGGCGTCTTCTTCTCTCGCCTCGCTCGAACACGCGGAGCAGCTGTGGCACAACTTCTTCGGCTTCTCCGAGACGCTGACGGATGCCGAAGACCTATGAGGTGGACCCGTTCAAGCCCTTCGAGGACCTAGTCGAGAAGAATGCCTCACTAGTGCCACTCGTGGCCCGTGTTCACAGAGGCAACATCTTCACCCTCACCTGTGTGGAGACCACAATCGTCACTTACATCATGCTGCATAAGCAAAGGTGCCTTGTTCGTCCACGCCAGCCTCGACCTCTATAGTTTTCTCTTTGCTGCCGCGTCGGGCACGCAACTGTCACTTGCTCGCAATACGAACGGTTTGGCGCTGTCGCATCAAGCACGTCCCAGAACCTTGTGAAGCCTTAGGACCAAGTTGCATTAACTGTAGTGAGAACCATTCCGCAATCAAACCACACTGCCCTTACTACCAGCTCCACCGCAAGGCCACGGTCATCATGGCCCCACTGACGGCACCGTGACTGGTAGCCAAGCTATCGAAAAAGCCGGCTCCCTTGGAAACAAGAGGGGCTGTTCGTTGGCCATCAAGAGCCGATCGTATCGGGTAACGGTCACCGGTGCTCGAAAAAGACGACATCGCCTTCCTGCACGACTGAGCCCACCTCTGCTGTTGCCACAACACACTCGACAGCGACATAGACACAACGAGCTTCCTCAATTCTGCGGGCCTGTGTCATCGTCCTTAAGAGCTCGGCGAGAACACCGATGACTTTTTTTTGATTTCGCCAGCCTCTGTCGCCGTCTCCGAGAACTCGACGATGACACTGGCTCCTTCCTCGACCCACCAGCCCTAGCCGGACTCTCAAGCAACAAACAGATTGCCATACTCGTTATGGCAATTCGCCTTAGTTGCAAGTTTCTTCCAGCCGACTGAGTGGTGTGACATCACTGCAAAAACGCTTTGCTTGCCTTGCTAACTTCGGATCAGCTAACTGATATAACGCTTTCAACGGGACTAAGCGGACTTACCACGTGAGTTTGGAAGACCCGGCTCTTCGTCTTCCTTGTGAGCTTGTTAGAATGTGCACATCACTGGAACCCCGGAATTCTCGGCCGTTTTATAATTCAGTTGCGCGTAGCGCGTGGGTGCTCTTTCTTGGGTACGGGGGTCAAGTGAAATGCTTTTTGTTTTATCCTTCTCTACTCTTCCCTCCTTTATGAGAAGTCTTCTGTTTTTTGAGTAACACTGGTAACACTGACGAGACGTGAGCCAAGCAAGCCGAGTGGAAACACCGACAGCGGAAAGCCAACACCGAGGAAACCTTGACGTCACCGTAATCGGCAACGTCTCGAAATTGCCGCAAGCCCTCCACCGAAGCACCCGCCCGCAAGCGCCGGACTGTGCCAGCCCACCCGGAGGTGCCTCGATGCTGTAACGCCGATCGCGTCCGCGCGTAATAAGAGCTGTCTACGAAGCCGCCAGCAAAGCCGGGGTCCACGCCCGCTTCCGAGATGAGTTTCTCCAACGTAGCTTCGTTAAAAAATATGGCTCGTGCGACCATATGAGGTTCGACAACCACCTTTCCTATGTCGGTTCCGTCCACAATCGCAAGCAGCTGCAGGCGGCAAGTCAAGTGATTAGACGAGAGTTCCACCCTTACCCGTTCGACTGCGTGGTCTCCGCTACTTGCCAGGAGTCGCTAACATCGGGCAAAGTTCTGACGATGAGCGTCACGCACGCTTACAGTTACCCGCCTCTCTCACGAGGACTTCCCGAGCTGAACCGTTTTTCCAACGCTCACGTCGACACCCATTTGAACCGGTACAACGCCGTGGGCACCAATGCTGCTTCGCATCCTGTCAGGACTCCCTTCGGAAAAGATGGTTCATAACTTTTTCAACATTTTCGCAATGAAGGTACTGAACACGTAGTATTCCGCGCCTCTGTAATTAGTGCAATAGCTTCGAGGTCGTCGATGGCGGCTATCAGTTCGGAAGTAACGTCACCAATATTGCACCAACGGGCTTATTTGCCCCTATGGGCTATGCACTAATCGCATTTGTCTGGCCAGCTCAATGATGAGGGGTCTTTTGTTTTCTGAGTATCAGTGGCCTTGGCTGCACAAATCACTGGCTCTAGTTTCCCCACCGCGAGCTAGGTGATCGAGGTCTCCAGAAAATGGATTATAGTCAAGTACTCAGTGAGCGGTAGCGCATTTAGGCAGTCGATAGTGATCCCTATTGCTGAGTTTCCTGATTCGTATAGTGTGAAGACAAAATCCCTTTAATGTCCTGAGGGCGCCTCACGTCTTTAGGGTAGGGTGCATTGATTAAAAAGCAATGCAGTCCCACTCGACGATAACGACAAGCTCGGCAAAGTTGACTTGCCTCTCCACAGTGGTAGCAAAGGGGCCAACGGCCTTGCCTGCAGTAGTGTGCAACACATCGCTCTTACGAGGTCTTGGTTCCAATCTTGTTGGCGTACCACGCAGAAACGCCGAGGACATCACAAGTGCGTGAAAAAATTTTGTGCGTCCAAGGTCCTGCCGCACTGCTTTCGCGTACATGAACTGAGGTGGAGCTTCCTGTTTTGTTCGGTGCAGCACATGACGCTGTGGTTGAAGAATAGCTTGCCACACTTTACGCACAACACACGCTAGTGGAGTATCGCTAGAATACCTTGGGTGAGTTGATTTTTCTTGGCTCCTTTCTCACCCGCGCCCTCACCACTTCCGCCAAACGTCAGTGTTATTGGTGAGGGCTGACCATACCACGCCAGCTGGACAAAGGTTTACGGCCATGTTGTATTATAGTGCTTGCTGCTGTAGTGGCCTCTTCATTGTGGCTGCCTCAGATTTAAACTCTGCCACGGAATGCGTAGGATTACACAAAAGGCCTGTGTAAACCTACTTCTTCACTTAGCGCATCAGGTGCCATAGCTTCTCCTCCTCGGTCATGTTTGGTTCGGCTTCGCGAAAAAGCCACAACATGTCGTCAATGTACGTAACCACGCTAAATTTGTTCCTTTTGCTTCTTTCCTGAAGAGGTGCCTCCGCCTTCTCTCTGCGGTCCGTGTTCTGGTAGGCAATGAGTAGCTCCCTTCAGAAGTTGTCTCGAGTCAACAATGACGCTACATTGTTTTGAAACCACGCACGCACAAAATCTTGGAGCGCCACGGAGGCGTTACGTAGTTTTATGCCTTCGTCAAACCGTTCAACATAGCGACCCGCACGAAGTAAGCAAGCTGGTTCTCGGCGTCTTACTAATTGTCAGCGTGGAAGGCCTCTGGTATCTGGGGTGAATACACGACAATATGGGATAGAGACGGTGTAGCTGGAGCGGCCATCACGGTGGTTGTGGAGCCTCTGCTACTTTTGATGAATCAAACAGGGGACCATGCTTGGGCTTCTCACCACGAAGATGGCGACTCGTACGTTGGTGGCCGAGCATCAATTGCACTGGTGCAATACTTTGGGGAGTGCGGAGATGGCTCATTTGCCTGTGGTAGACTTGCAAACATATCCACCTATTTCACCATATGTTACCATTACAATGCCTCATGGTAAACACCAATTATTGAGACCGAACATGCTTTCGTGAACTAGGAAAACAACTTTACACAAAATTTTCCACACTAGCAAACACGAACCTCTTCGAGATCTTCCTCTCTCACACAGCCGCGAACTGGTCACGCCATGAGCCGTTACTATTCCTTTTTTAGCGCGTGGTCTGGTTGCATGTGCAGTGTGCCGGGGCATCGCCCGCTTCGCTCGTAATTTTTTTGGTGGCACTTATAACGCAGGATCGGGGTGCGTCTTTAGGGGATGATGAGTAGTTTGTAGCAATATAAGTGTATTTCTACAAATCGCAATCTACAGTGCTCTTCTTAGTTTTATTTGTTGAACAGCGACCACCTTGGCAGAGACAAGGCCGATGAGGCAGCTACCAGACGCCAGGATTGCTTTGAACCCAACTTACTGAAGAGCTCCGGGCAGAGCTGTTCCCACAGAAAGTGCATCACAGCTGCAAGAGAGTGCAGGCAACTCTCTTTGCAGGAGTGAATAGGTGTAGTATGTTTTATTTTCTTTTCAGGAGTTCCAGGAACTCTATGCTGCATAGAGTAAGCACATTATATCGACAGAGTGCTAGTACTTTGGCTGAACAAGAGTCAACCAGCTCCCTCGCCACAGTAGAGGCATGCTTCTGAGTAGAGTGCATATGCTCTCTTCTGGAGTTACGCTACTCTCATAAAATTTTAGAATCTGGTTTTTCTAGAGTGCAGCAACTACCTACAAGAGTAGAGTCGCTTTTGCTTCTAGTATTAGCGTTCAAAAGAGCAGTGAAGAATTTTTTTACAATCTAACAGTGCGAATGCAGAAAAGATTGGGTTAAGTTACTTCAACTTCTATGGGGGACATCGGTACACACATGATAATTGTACACATAGAGTTTTATACAATAATTCCTCGAGAAGAATGTGGCGCTGTGATCGTGTACCTTCATAAAAATTATGAAAAGTACAGGGTTCAGATTCACTAGGGTTAGCTGGCGAACTGTCTACGGGCTTTTTTTAGTTTCAGTTTCGTTCTTCGCGCAGTGCGGGTAGTGGGCTGAGGTGAAGAAGGATAAAGCATTACGTTTGTTGTTCGGAAAAGCTAACGACCACTAGATCTCCTGATTTGCTGGACTTCGGAGCTTCATGAGTCGTACTTGGTGGTTTAAATAAAGCGTCGTTTACTCACTGCTTCGCAGACATGTAGCGTCTAATACCAACGCAGGATATTGCCTCGCGTTCATGTTTTCAACAAGCGTGTCTTGCCTACACTCGTTTCAAATTGACCGCAAATCGATTAAGAAGCTGAGTAGACGCGCCAACATGCTCCGCTGACTCGACTTCACAGCAAAGCCGGAGATACGTTCGGGGCAAATCGTAAGAACCACTGGGACAGACGCACCTAGCGTGACAGAAAGGGAAACGATAAGTGCTTCTTATCTAATATTGTACTGGTACTTCCATGTATAGATAATACATGCTTTCGGAAGAAAAACAAACTTGTTTGTGTTCAAGTAATGTAAAAAGAATGGATTGTATATTGGTGCTAAAGCTAAAACGATGGATGGATAGATGAATGGATGGATGGATGGATATGGCTGTACCCTTTAAATCAGGTGGTGGCTAGCGCCACCAAGCCGTAATACTTAATGAACCCAAAACTATATTTTTTTCCCTTAAAAAGTGAGTTTGAGGATTCGTACTTTGCATTGAAGAGTTTAATATTCACTCGTGCCTTGACTTTAGCCACCAATCAGATAACCTCGTTCTAGTTAAGTCTACTTGCTTAAAGTCTATTTTGCCCTCCCGGTCCCTAAACCCTAGTGCTTTGAAAACCTCTGCGCCATCATCCTGAACTATAAGATGAAGCCCTTTACAGAACATTATCAAGTGTTCGGCAGTTTCTTCTTCCTCTCCACACGCACTGCATACTGTGTCTACCCCTTCGTATTTGGCCCGATATGTCTTGGTTCGCAGTAATCCCGTCCTTGCCTCAAACAGTAGAGAACTACCCCGAGTATCATCATAGATCGTTTCCTTGGCAATTTCCTGCTTAAAAGCTCGATAGATCTCTAGTGCGGACTTTTTAATTATGCCCATTTTCCACATGTCAGTCTCCGTTTCCTTCTCTTTCTTCTTAACCGATAGTTCTTTTTGGTTTGGCCACCTGCTGTTTTCTAAGTATTTACCAGTCAACTTCCTGGTTCGCTTCCTCCATTCTGTATCGACATTCTTCATGCACAAGTAGCTGAAAACCTTCCTAGCCCAACGCTCCTCCTTCATTTCTCTCAATCACTTCTCAATTTTTGTCTTGCTGCTAGCTTCCCTGCCCTCAAATGATGTCCATCCCATATCACCTTGAACTCCCTGATTTGGTGTATTCCCGTGAGCTCCTAAAGCAAGCCTACCTATTCCACGTTGCTTAATTTCTAAGCTTGCTTGAACTTCTGATCTCATGCACAAGACTGCATTGCCGAACGTCAGTCCAGGAACCATGACCCCCTTTCCATATTCCTCTCACAACATCATACCTATTGTAATTCCACAGTGCCCTATTTTTCATCACTGCTGCATTCCTGTTACCTTTAGTCGTAAGGTATATTTCGTGTTCCCTCAGGTACTCGGTCCCATCGCTTATCCATGCGCCCAGATATTTGTATTTATCTGTTATCTCAAGCGTGACTTTCTGTATCCTATGCTCACTACCTTCGTTGTCATTGAAAATCATGACTGCTGATTTTTCCTTACTGAATCTAAAATCTAACCTATTTAACCACGAAATGGAAGAGTGATGCGCACCCTGGTGGTTGAATTTCCAAGTTTTCACTTTTGCTACCTGGTCACGAAAAGTTTTCGCAATGAAGCTTGCGTACAAATATTTCAGGCAAGTTTCAGTTAAAGAAGCGTTCATATCACTTTGAGTTACACTATGTAAAGAAGCATTGCAAATTTCAAGACCGTAATCTATCCGAAGCAGATCCGAAGCCTATACTACCCCTAATTCATATGGGGGTACAAGCGCCACTGAAGAAGCCCACGTAGACGCTGGCACGAGATTTCACTCTTCCCAATGATTCCCCAATGACATTCGAAGCCATCGTCATCACTAAATTCTGATCATCAGCTTGCGTTCTTTCGTATAACTTCAGTGTGGTGAAGCCACTCATGCCCAAGTCTTGGAGTTGTAGCTAGGCACTTACAAACACAGCTTGGACGATCTTTCAGCAGGGATGGCCGAGAAAAAAAACGTACGAACATTCTCATCCAATATTGAATGTAACTTGCTTTGCTGCGGCGTGTACTAGTATGCCAGAAAACCAACGCTCAAGGCATCTCTGGCGATCTCTTAGGTTTTGCTTACCTCGGCTAAATTATTGTAACAGTGGCAGGCTGGTGAAGTTCTATACTTCAACCGCCAGGAGCCAAATGTGCCGAGATCGGTCCAACCAATGTTGACCGACCTGTACGAGTACGACTCCCAGCGAATGTAGGCTTAGCTTACAGGCTGAGTTCGTCATACACGCCATAGGCGCTTCTGGGTTTTCTGATACGGGAATCCGAAGAGTAAGAATGACTGTACATTATAGAGCCTTGCCATCGGTTAACCAGAAATAACCACTGAATGAACTATTCTGTGTTTGCTTACAGTGTCCGCAGAAGGAGCGATAAGCATGAATGTGAGTGCATTCGCCCAACGCACACTTGCTTCACCGAAATACACCGGGAAGACTGGCGCCATTTCACTAACTCATACGTGAAAACACTGGACTGTCATTCGGTATGAGTTAATGAAGTAACGTGATGAGATACTTTCGTGTCAATTCAGTTTCTTTTTCAGCAATTGGCTACGAATCTGCATCTATCGGTTCACGCGTGCAGAACAATACACACTGACACAGCCGCTGCGCTATCATATTGTCGCTTAGCCCGCCGAGCTGGTCTAGTGACTAAGGTACTCGGCTCCTGAACCACACGTAGCAGGATTGAATCCCGGCAGTGGTGGCTGCATTTCTCATGGAGGCAGAAATGCTGTAGGCCCTTGTGCTGAGATTTGGGCGCACGTTGAAGAACCCCAGGTGGTCGAAATTTTCGGCGCTCTCCACGACAACGTCTCTCATACTCATATGGTGTTTTTTGGGACGACCAACCCCACATATCAACCACCATATTATCGCTTGCACAAGAAAATGCATGTTCATCAATCAAGTAAGCGCCGACTCATCAAACATTACAGTCGACATTAATTTTCTGTGCAAGTAAACCTGCAGACACAGCAAGAAACGTCTTTCGGAGTCGGAAGTGTATACTGATAAATCACCTCACTTCCTCGGTAATTTTCTGTTTTTTTTTAGTGTAAGATTGCTCAAAGAAAGTTGGTACTTCTTTTTTGGAAGTTGGATAGCTGTATGTCATACTTGGCTGCCAGCAGTTTTCTTGTTTTAAATACGCATTCCGTCTGTCTTCAAACAGTGACTCGGGAAGCGCAATGACGTGTTTTAAGCGCGAAGCTTGTTAGGGTGTGGATCGTGTCCTTCGTAAAAGTAGTAGTAGTAATAGTAGTAGTAGAAGTAGTAGTAGAAGTAGTAGTAGGAGGAGGAGGAATCACTTTTCTTTATTTTAAGACTTGCAATTATGACATCAGCGGTTGGTGTATGGCTGATTTCGTATTGTTGACGGATGGACAGACAGACAGACACAGACAGACAAACAGACATCACATAGACACACATGGTTTAACAGATGCACGTATGGACAGACTCATCCACGGATTCCTAGATGAACAAATGAACGGACGCACGCACGCACGCATGGACGGATGAACGGATGCACGCCTCGCCCCACTCATCATTATTTACTCTATAGATATCTTGACATTTAAACCAGGATTTTACTATGGAGTCAGCGTGGTTGGGCGTGGCTTTGTGGTAGACTACTAGCCTAAGAATATGAAAGTGACAAGTCTGAATTCCCAAGTTTTTTCGAAGAACACTTTTTTTAAGTATTGAGTTTGTAGTCTAGTCTAGTAGCAATAGGTCTGTGTGGTAACAAATTCGTAAATTAGTTTACATGTTAAAAGTTGCCACTTTTCCTTCCATCGATTGTGTTTCGGTTGTCGTTTCGGGAACTAAGAGTTCACGATTACAAAATCCTGCTTTAGGCATCACTGAATGTTAACCTGTCAAAATAAATGCTTAGACGGGTATGATTACGGAAGAGTTGGAATATTTTGTGGTGTCGGTGGTAAGGTCCAGGTGCTAGCTTGTACTCCGTTCACCTAGGAAGGCATACCAGATCCCATTCACGCCACGTCGGCACGAGAGTTGCACATACTGGAAACTCCCCCTGAGACGCAGAGCGTTCGCAGCTTCTTTTATCCTCCTCTCACAAAAGGAGTAAGTTCAGTGGCTTACTCTGAAATACTCTCCCACAGACTTAAAGAAGTCTGGTAAGAGGAATACAGTTGCTCTTCTCTTGACGTATTTCCTGTACTTCTGTTAGATGGGAGATGCTATATATCGTAAGCTATAGTTGCGTCATCGCTTATGCCAATGGCTGGTGAGGCCCGCTTGAACCTTGAACTGCCCAGAGGTAGGCAAGGGGAGATTCACTTGCAGGGCGGTCCTTCCAAGGCAAGAATTAACGGGGTGAACGCATTGACGTCCACCAGCTACTAGTTTTTCGACGACAAACGTTACCCAATATTGAAAGCAGTAACTGCAGCCGGAGTTCTCAAAACATGTCTCACAGGTTATGGCGGGCCACGTGTGCTGGAGGCTTTCATTGGGAAGCGCAAACCAGCATGGGGTCGACATAGTGGTCCCTGCAGACGGGCTCAGGCTTGTCGGACCAACGTGCGTCATGCGTGCTGCGCAGAAGCGTGAGGTCTGGGGTGGCAGCGTGGCACGAACTTTTGCCTTTGTGAGTTAATTTCGTGGAGTCCGGGAGCAGAGATTGGTTGGAGTGGTGAGTGACTTAATGCAGCCTCTCTATGGGCGCGAGACATTAACGTCTCAATGCGGGAGGCTTAGCCCACAAAATTAGGTGCAGGATTCATAAAAATTTATTTATGCTACATCTGATGGAACATTCCCCGTAATTGCTATTTCCAGGAAAAGTAAATTTTTCACAACGTATATAATCATAAGTGGAAGGAACGTACAATTGCACCAGGTGTCAATTGATCTATATTTTCAGCCAGTAAGTTGTTTGAAGGCCTATGCATTACAAAACGCTCGGATATATCTAAACATCATCAACAGCTTATCTATCACGAAACTCAGCAGCTCTGCAGGCTGGCGTGATTCGGCACTGACGTGGAGTGGGAACTTAGTTGATTCGCGAATGAAAAAACTATAGCGTTATGGTGACTTCATAACAGCGCTTGTGCATGGTGTTATATTATAGTTGAGACGCCCTATTTCTGGCTTATAGACGTTATTTTTTTAGAGGTGAAGCTCCTTCACACAAAGCGGCACCAGCTCATCCCTCGTCGTAGTGCGCAACCAGTCTTACGTTTTGACCTACAAAGTGGTGACGGTGAGAAATTTCTCTTGTGAGATGTTGAACAATAAAAAATTTGCAGCGTGCGCGTTAAGTAAAAGCCGAATTATCCTGTCTCTCATTCCCCATTATGAGCCATTGGCATGTACATTGAGCACTATCTGACAAGAAAAGGTTTCTACGTTACACTCGCTGGGCGTAACCTCATTGGTTTTAGATAGGTATCTAAAACCTCATTGGTTTTAGATAGATAGGCGAGAGTTGGGCTACAGTGCCATGAATACATTGAACTAGTATATAATATGAACTCGAGGTGGTTATAGGTAGGAAGTAGGCTCGAAGCGCAAGCCGTGAGAAAGTATGCGTGTGCCACCTGTCGTTTAGTCTTTGGAATGTTCGCTGAATGGCGGTGCTTCCATATGCGGAATATACAGTAAAAAGATGCGAAATGGTGGTACTTGAACTGTTGAATTGAAGGACGAATGGACACACAGACATATGCATGAGCGGATGTACGGATGGCTGCGCGGGCGGATGGACGCATGGACAAACGCAGGGGCAGATGCATGAACGAAAATCAGAGATGGACGCACGGACGGACGAGCGGACGCACAACATACGCACGCGAGAATGGGTGGGTGGACGCACGGATGGTCGCGCAGACATACGCATGAACGGACGGAAGCAAAAACAAATGGACGGACAAATGCTTCGCCCCACTCTCTATCATTCACCCCGTGGATATGCTGCCAATTTTCGCAAGACCCTAGAGGCATCCGCCTGGAGACCACATCAGGACTCATAAAGTTATGTGATTTGGGCCACGTGTTGCAATCACTTTGCTTCTAGAACGGGGAGCAGAAGCATCGTCTACATTTTCAAAGACCAGAATCGTGCTATTCTGCATTATTTCGTTATTTTACTCCAGTCCTACTGAAAAACTTGCAAATAAAAATTCTAGTTCAAAAAGTGTCGAAGTAATAACGCATACCATAGAAATCACTTACCGCTTAAGGCTAACTTGAAGACATATAGGAACAGTGCATGGAGGAGATAAAGCCTCATCTTTTCTATCAGCTGGCACTGACACACGTACACGAATACAAATAATCGTTCAATTGTGTCGCACTTCACTTATACGCATTTTTTCTAGCCAAGTACGTCAATGCTGCTACATCATAACAACATGATTCTTTAATAAGGAAAAAGCAGAAATAGATCACTAAAACTGTCCTCGTATGCTCAGAAAAAGTATTTACCAAATTTTAGCACATTGTACTTGACTATAAAAGAGCAGTGAACCGTCCCGATGGAAAAATGAAGTGTGCAACGACGGAATTGAAGTGGGGCAACATAAAGGCGAATGAGTTACGATTCTTCTAGGAAACCTTTAATATGTAACCCGCTAATGCAAAAGACATCAATGCAAAATTATAGCCTATTTACACATTATTGGACAGCCTTACTCATTTCTTAATGCACACGTGTTTTATCTTCCCAGTCATCAAAATGTAATGCAAAAAATACAAATGAAATGAATAAAAAACTTTGCGCACCATCATGCTTGTCGTTTATATGTTGAACGCGAAAGCAATATCCTGTTTTTAGAGCGTCAAGCAACAGGCCTTGTACATCTTTTTCACATTTTCACTTTTTCATCGTCGTTAGTATATTCATGTTAGCCCATTGTCGCGCAACTTCTTGCCCATTTTCACTGTACATTTTCACGGTTGTTTCTTGTTGTTATACACCTGGTTATATGGTGTTTTAGAACGCACTGCAGTTATAGATATTTTGTATATTCCTCATTGTGTGCATTGATTTAGTTATGTATTGTTATATACACACGCACCTGTACTCAAAAAAGATACCTTTATTTGCAAAGTATGGCTTCTGCACAAGTCTTGTCACACCTTCATGCCACAATCACATTCAAATATTGTTCACATCTATTGATCATGTCTGTGACGATATAGATACACACATGTTGGGGGCGTCCTGTTGTACCACGTATATAAGGAGTGACATTCTATGACGCCTTGAATTTTCTGACAAAGGGCGAATCCCAACTGAAACGAAATTGTAAAAAGTTTTCGCACAGTCTTCCGTCATTTTGAACTTTGCAAAACACTGGCTCCACTGAAACTTTCAAAATTTATATATATATATATATATATATATATATATTATAAGGAGGTTTATTGATTAAAACACTCTGCCTGGTTCAAAAGGTGTCAGTCACTGTCACGAGCTTAGCTCCTCATCGCAGTCGTCTTCCAGGCTCCCCGACTAGATACTGTCTAGCTCTATCTTCCCCACTACATTTGCCCCGGTGGTGAAGAGGAGCCAGCCTGGCGACTCACGGCGAAGCAAGCACAAGTGGGTCATAGTAAGGTTTTAAGCGGCTGATGTGAACTGTCTCACGACCACGGCATCGTATGTCATCGGTAGGTGTCACTGTTTCGAAGACGTATTTGACCGGTGACGTGCATTGAACGATGCTGTACGGACCATTGTACTTGGGTGCAAACTTTCGGAAGAGGCCGGGGGACTGAAATGAAACCAAAAGACACACAAATGAGCCTACGGGGAAGCTGTGAGCATTCTTGTCTTGATCAAGACATCCTTCTGGAGATCTTGTGCGACGGACGTAAATGAACGCGCTATTGGGTGGCACTCTTCAGCACACTGAACAAGTTCGGAGGCTGGGTGGTATTCTGATGCTTCTTGGCGGTAAGTAAGTATTGTGTCAACTGTAGAAGAGGGCTCACGTCCGTACAGCAGAAAAAAAGGTGAAAACCCAGTAGTTGTTAGCGTGGCCGTACTATACGCATACGTCACGAAAGGGAGCACCAAGTCCCAATTAGAATGGTTGGAGGATATGTACATGGAGAGCATATAACCGAGCGTGCGGTTAAAGCGCTCCGTGAAACCGTTTGTCTGTGGGCGATAGCTTGTAGTGGTGCGATGAATAATATTGCACTCACTGAGAAGCTCCTGGACTACTTGCGATAGAAACGCACGCCCATGGTCGCTAAGCACCTCACGTGGCACGCCATGGCGAAGTACAAAGCTACGCGAGATAAACAAGGCGACATCACGAGCAGCAGTGGCTGGCAAAGCGGCGGTTTCAGCGTAACGGGGTAGGTGGTCAACGGCCACAATAATCCAGCGATTTCCAGCAGGAGTACAAGGTAGTGGCCCGTAGAGGTTGATGCCGATTCTATCAAACGACCGAGCTGGACACGTCAATGGTTGTGATTCGCCAGAGGCATGACCAGTTGTTTCCCGTCGCTGGCACTCAGTGCAGGAGCGTATGTACTTGCGAACGTACGAGTACATTCCACACCAGAAAAATCGCTGACGAAGTCGGTCGTATGTTTTCAAAACGCCAGCGTGTGCGTTTTGAGGGTCATCGTGGAAGTACGCGCACATGCTGGAGCGCAAATGGCGAGGTATAACAAGAAGCCATTTCCTATCATCCGGCTGATAGTTGCGACCGTACAACATGGCATCCCGTATCGCGTATTGAGGAATTTGCTGACGTAGTGCACGAGGTAGACGCTGGCATGGTTTCACCGAAGGCAAGAGAACGTCGATGAGCGAGGCTAACCAAGGGTCCTTGCGGTGTTCCGAAGGCATGTCACTGGTGTCGATGGTTTTGCTGGTTGCTACGGCAAAGGAAACAGGTGCAACGGCTGAAGGAAGGGGCGAACGAGAAAAAGCATCTGCGTCAGTATGCTTGCGGCCTGAGCGGTAAATGACGTGAATATCAAATTCCTGTACACGTAGCGCACATTGTCCAAGCTGGCCCGAAGGATCCTTCAATGAAGCGAGCCAACAGAGTGAATGGTGATCTGTAACTACATCAAATCGGCGTCCATATAAGTAAGGACGAAATTTTTGTAAAGCCCAAACAATGGCCAAACATTCCTTTTCGAAAACCGAGTATTTGTGCTTTGCCTTGGTTAGTGTGCGACCTGTATACGCAACTACATACTCCGATAAGCCAGGCTTGCGTTGAGCAAGGACAGCGCCAAGTCCTATGCCACTGGCATCCGTGTGCACCTCGGTTGGAGCAGTAGGGTCGAAGTGGCGTAACATAGGTGGTGAAGTAAGGAGATGGCGTAATGTTGCAAAAGCATCATCGCATGCTGGCGACCAATCAGACAGGTGTCCATTGCCAGTGATCAGCTGTGTCAGTGGTGCGATTATCGAAGCAAAGTTCTTCACAAAGCGGCACCAGTCACAAATACTGGCACCAGACAGATGAAGAATCTGAAAGTAATACAGGCGATTATGCGAGCAGACACATCACATCACATCACTTTATTTCCTTAAAGACCCCACAAGAGGGTATTACATAAGGGGTAGGTATACAGTGTAGCCAGGTGGCTTCACTCGGTAAGAAAGTTTGTTCCTTTGTCCAAGAAGTTTGATGGATTAGTAATGGCTGCAATGGTGTGCGAAAAGCCATTCAATTCTGTTGCTGCTCGGGGGAAAATGAACAGGAAAGTGTGAGGGTGCGAGCACGTGCGCTTGACACTTGCAGTTCAAGTCCACAGTGATGAGGTATGCGTGTAAAGTGAACGTTGAAAGGTGGATGACAGAGGTCACTGTAATAACAATTGTGGAATAATGATAGCGTGGCAATACGAGCACGAAGACAGAGATTAGACGAACCGGATTCCGCTTTCAGTGATGATACGCTAGCTCGGTAACAATAAGTGGAATGAATGAATCTAGCAGCACAGTTTTGGACAGCTTCTAGGGCAGATGCGAGGTACGACTGGTGTGGGCTCCAGATAGCGCATGCGTATTCCAGTTTCGGTCTGATGAGCGATATGTAGGCTAGTAGTTTTACGTGCGTGAGGGCACGACAAAAATTGCGTTTCAGGAATCTCAGTGTTTTATTGGCAGATGCTATGATATTTGTAATATAAGTGCGCCAAGATAGGTCATTGCATGAGGTCACTCCTCAATATTTACACGGTTTAACGGCTTCGATGCAAACTCCAGAAATTGAATACAGAAATGAAAGGGGAGCAAAACGTCTTGAGAATGTAACAAATTTACATTTACTAGGATTTAGATTCATTAGCCGTTGCTGGCACCACTCTATGACGTGGTTGAGATCAATCTGTAAAGCATGTATGTCGAGAAGGCTATTTATAGTTGAATAATTGACGCAGTCGTCTGCGAACTTTCTGATGTTAGCTGAAACTGTTGAAGGCAAATAGTTAATATGAATTAAGAACAGAAGGGGTCAAAGGACGGATCCTTAAGGCACGCCTGAGGTTATTGGGAGTGGGCAAGATGTCGTGCTATATATAGGAACAGTTTCAGCGCGCTTTGTTACAAATGCCTTTATCTATCCGAGCATTTTGGAATCTATGTTTAACTGACCAAGTTTTAGTATTAATTTTTATGGGCTATTTTGCCAAATACTTTGGCATAATCTGAACAGATGGTGTCAGTCCGAACGTTCAGGTCAAGGTTAGTGTGTAAATCGTGAAGGAAGATGGCTAGTTGGGTTTCGCATGATTGACCTCTACGGAAATCATGCTGTGAAGGGTGAGAGAACCAGAACGAGTCTTGATGATTTATGATTTATGAGAGTATATGACGTGTTCCATGTTCTTGAAAGGTAGTCTGGTTAATGAAATGGGTCGGTAGTTAACTGGATAGTTTTTGTTACCAGCTTTGTAGATTATAAGGACCTTGCCCACTTTTCCCAGCTCATTTCCAGAGCATCTGAGAGGTCCAACAGTTTGGCAAGGGTGGTATCCACTGCTTTTCTTCAGACCAGCTTTGTGTTCATGACCTCCTGAAGCATTCTATGCTCACCTCTTATGCAGTGAGCGCATTCATTCCTTCTTACTTGGCATACGCAAAAGAGCTTGTGCGTAGACATTATTCTGACTCTTTTAAAGGTATCGGAGATGTTTGCTGTGGCTGGTGCAATCTCTGTTTATAGGTGTATCTGTATGGTTGATAAAACTAAAGGCCCCACAGAGTCGGTGATCGTACCATTTGCCATATGTAGTTGACAATCGAAAATTAAGACGTGGCCCCTTATCTACCGTGTTGAATCGCTTTCTCCTCGACCACTGCAGTGCGTAAAATGCTGGCGCTATGGCCACGCGGTGAACAGCTGTAGGTCCACTCTCAGAAGCCGGATGTGTGGGGAGCCTCACAACGAAAATGAGTGCGAAAACAGAAAAAAAGTTCTATATGTAATGGAGTGCACAGTGTGGAAAATCCTAATTGCTCTGCTAAGGCTCGAGAAATTAAATTCTTGAAATCATAGATCGAAGACGCTGCTCCAAAAAAGAGGCCTTAGCTGAAATTTGGGCTAGAAGTCATGGTTATGCAAGGGTAGCAGCCCGTCAAACTACGTCGACAAATGAATCTTTCTCACTATCCATAGAAGAAATGGCCGAAAGGGCAATAAAGAAGGCTCTAAAGCAGCTTGCTGGAAAAATTGGTGAGGCTGCGTCTGAAACTTCTACCAACGAAATGTGTCATTTGGAACGCCACCAAATAGTATATTCTCACACACTGCTTAGCTTCTACGACTGAATAATGAAGTGGATACGGCAACCACACCAGCTGAGTTTGTCTACGCAAGACCCTCTATAGATGGCAACCAGAACCAAAGGAATATAATAAATGGCAAAACTGATGAGTCTGACGACAGGAATTTTGGCTCTGGATCACTAAAACGCACTAGGTCCCCTCTGTCGAAGAAAAAACCTCGCCAAAGCATGCAAAAAACAAAAAACACCTAAATACAAGGGTACCATCTCAAAGAAGTTTTTAAAATTTATTTTTTAACAGGCAGTTGCGGAGTCCATTCTCTTGGAAAAATAGGGTCACTTAGGATTTTTCACTGGAACTGTAGATTATTTACTTTTCGATAACTGATTTAGTAAAGTTGTCTTCTTAATTCACCCCAGATAAAAACATATTACAGGAGACATAACTCATGTAGATGAACAGTGTCATTTAGCCAGTTACTGTTCGTTTAGACCAAACCGCATGTTGAGAGGTGGAGGACTAGCAATTTTTACCTCTAACAGAATCAGTTTAAAGGTGAAAATCTCGTTCAAGTATATAAGCCCCGGAATTGGAATTTTTTGCAATCAACGTCACGTTACCTGGCTGCCAACCTTTATCCTTAGTTGATTTGTACTTTCCGGACTGTGCACAAAACACCAGACGAATTGATGCTGCAATCAGATCATGGTTTCAAAAGGAAATTGTAGTCGGTGATTTTCATTCTCATTACACATGTAGAAGTTTGAAAACGGACCGCTGTGAAAAACGTTTGTGCGAATGGGCGACAGATTATAACCTTTCATGCTTAAATGCCAGAACCCAACATTTATCGTAATTGATGTTGATCAGACTTAAATTTAAGTTTCGCTAGTTTGACTGTTTTTAGCTCCTCCTGAACAGCGCTAGACTGTGCTACAAACAGTGATCATCTTTTGATTGGTTTAGAGTTTTTTTCCTGAGAACCTCTCCTTGCTCTGAGGTCAGAGTTCATGTAAAGTACAAAAAATTTGAATATAACCTGAGCTCAGCTTCGTCTGCTTCCTACGACAAGATTAACGACTGAAAAACGATGAAGGTTAACGCAAATATTTAACGAGGCTATAAACAAGCTGAATTTACTGTTGAATTGGCCAGGAGGGTACCCTCGAGTCTTTGGTGGAAGAAACATTGCACACAAGATCACCGCCATCGTCAGGCAACTTCGAAGTAGTTCATTCACGATAATCTGCAAAAACCTGGTCTCATTATAAATTTATGGCAGCAGGTTTTAGGCGCACAGCCTCTAAAGCGAAAGAATATTACGATTGCAGACATAAATACTTCATTTCAAATCTCAAAACGAAGAAACCACTGTTTCGGTACATGAGAAGAAGGAACATGCTGCCATCACCAGTAATTTCAGAATGTGAGCTTTGATCGTCAGTGTAAATCATTAACGCTCCAGATTTCATTGCTAAAGGCTTGGAAGGCATATTTACATCAAATGAATCTATTAAGTGGCAGAATCAATGTTCAAACCAGTCCACGTGATAAGCCAGTTACTCCTTTGAGGTCCAAGCCTAGATGGAATCACAGTGCCTAGGATACAAAAATTATTCAAGACATCTCCCTGTGATAGTTTAATAATATAAGGTATATTTTATAGCATCTTTGGGTTCCGTAATATTGGAAAGTAGCAAAAGTAATTCTAATACCTAAAGAACTGAGATCATGGTTCAGCTTAGAACGTATGAGACCTTTATATTTGACCACTAGTATGGTCAAACTAATCGAGAGGTTTCTGTACGGCAAGAACACTAGTTGGATAACAGGTACTTTATTACTGAAACCACAACAAATTAGCTTTAGATCTGTTTGTTCAATCTGGTGTGGCCTTGCAGACTTAGAGAGCCGAATACAGCTTGCGAAAAAAGCGAGTACATGGCGCCTGTGAATCTGGACATTGCAAACGTCTTTGATACTGTTGAACTTTCCAATTTACTAAACGTACTAATGACTTTGCATTTCCTACGGTACATGACAGCGTGGTTAGCAGACTTTTTTAATCTAAAAAGCATCTCATTGTGTCAAAAATGGATGCTCGTCATCTGAATACAGATTCGCGGAGTTCCACAAAGAGCAGTTCTATCACCACTTTTATTTAATATACTAGAGAGTTCTACACTTACCTGCCAGAATATATATGTCTATGGTTAAGCTGATGATATAGCCTTCTTTTATGCTCTACAGCCAGAAGTAAATGTAAACTTGAACAAGCTGGAATGATGGCTGCAGTGAAATTCGATGGAGTGAAAGGGAAATAAGAGGGCTCTCTTGTCAGTTCCTATAGCCAGTTTGATTTCACTCGACATTACGTACAATATTGAACCTATTACGCAAAGAGACTCTCCTTAATATTTGTGTGTGTTCTACACCAAAAAAAACTATACTGGAATTCAGATATAGAATACAATGCGGCTAAGGCTCAACGGGCTTTAGGCTCACTGCAAAGAATGAGTAATCGCAATTTTGGTGTACAAAGACTCCATGTTATTGTTGTGCAAAATTTATATGCGCCCAATGTTAGAATTTGGATGTGTGTTGTTTTCAGGAGGACCTGCACACAAAACAAAACTCGTTGGTTCTTTTGAAGCGGGAGGATTGGCGTTTTTGTCTGGAGCTCTCTAGCTTTGCAGCAATAATGGTATTTATGAGGAAGCGCCTCTGCCTACATTGCGTTGTCTATTGTATTTGTTAAGAGTACAAACATTCCTAAAATTTTACAGATTGCTAGTGAGAATGGCAGATCATATTTTCGTCAGTGAGCCTTATTTGTTCTTTTTTGCTCATTTGCCTCGTTTTCATACAGCACAGAAAAGGTATGTACAAAAAGAATCTGGCAAGTGTAAATGTCATTATTATAAAGGTCATTGCATATGATAACTCAAACCAGATTCTTGGTACATAAACAGACATTAAACACAATAGCTTCAGATGCTTCTATCAAGGAGGAGAAGGAGGCCTAGGAATAGTCTTCGAATCACTTGGCTGGTCATTTTCCATGAGGCTACGCGATTTCACTCCGGTTTTTGCAGTGGAACTCATGGCAGCCATCATGGCTTTGAAAAAAAAAACTTCGAATGGATGAGTACCGAGAACCAATAATTAATGAGTCGCTCTCAGTAGGCACAATTCTTACAGCTTCTGATACCTCTCTTGCCATCACCACGTTACGACCTTTTGTTCTATATCATTTGAAGTACCCGAAATTAGTATGGGTCCCAGGTCGCTGTGGGTAACATTAAAAAAATGACCAACGCTTTAGCCCGCTCATCGCTGGATCTTCCAATAGTTGTGGTTTTTTCGGTGATAGAATACTTCACTGCATTAAGGTATGGAATAGCTAGTCGCACAGATAGGATGGAAGCAATAACCATATCGATGGAATATATTCAGCTCAACTATCCACGGAAGTCGCAGTGGAGGCAATTTTGGCAATCAGAAGTGACGATCACTAGAATTCTATGTCGTGTCCCCCCATTAAACTTTTACTTATACAGGGCTGGTGTGACAATATGACCCCTTTGCCAATTCTGCGGAGAACTGGAAAATATTGCCCATTACTTTTTGTTATGTTCAATACCGGATAAGCATGTATTTAGATACAGAACACAACAACAGGGACGATGTTTTGTCCTGGATGGCGGCTGAACAATAAATAGAAGGGGGAGAAGCCAGCGGTGTCGTGGCGTGACTAAATGTACGCGAATGTCACATAAGGCAAAGTACTATCCCAATTAAGGTGATCCTTGGAAACGTACATGGAGAGCATTGTTGTCAATGTTCGATTTAGGCGCTCGGTAAGACCATTTGTTTGTGGGTGATAGGCCGTAGTGAGCTTGTGACGCGTCGAACACGAGCGAAGAATGGCACTTACTATTTTTGAAAGAAATGAGTGACCACAATCAGTCAGCAGCTGTCGAGGAGCAACATGGTGAAGAATTACGTCATGAAGCAAGAAGTCCGCGACGTCAGAGGCACAGCTTGTCGGTAGCGCTCGTGTGATACCGTATCTAGTGGCGTAATCAGTGGCTACGGCTATCCACTTGTTTCCAGTGAGAGAAGTAGGAAATGGTCCATCGAGATCAAGGCCGACGAGGTAGAAGGGAACGGTGGGTATGTCTATTGGTTGGAGCGGACCAGCTGGTGGCAAGGTGGAATGTTTGGAGCGCTCGCAGGACTCACATGCAGCAACGTATCGGTGCACAGAACGGTAAAGGCCTGGCCAGAAGAATCTAAGCCACACGTGAACGTACGTGCGCGTGACCCCGAGATGTCCCGCGGTTAGGGCGTCGTGAAGCTGTTCAAGTACAGTGGAACGGAGTGTCGCAGGAACTACGAGTAGTAGCTCTGGTCCTTCGGCGCTCGTGTTGCGTCGGTTAAGAATGCCATCGCGTAGAACGAACAAGTGTAGCGACGGGTCTAAGTGGGGTAAGCGTAGACTGTACATGATAGACCACAAGTGGACATTGCTGAGCTGCTCCTTGCGTATGTCGGCGAAAGCCGACATGGCTAAGACACAAGGGTCAGAATCATGTGCTGAAAGGTCAGGTGGCTCTACGGGGTGACGGGATAGACAGTCGGCATCCAGGTGCATTCGGCCAGATTTGTACGCCACGTCGAAGCTGTATTCTTGTAGTTTCAAGGTTCAACGGCCAAGTCGTCCTGTTGAATTTTTAAGGGACGACAGCCAGCACAAGGCACGGTGATCTGTAATTACCGAAAAGGTGCGGCCATACAAGTATTATAGAAATTTTCCAATTGCCCAGACTAGTGCGAGGCACTCACGCTCTGTTGTTGAAAACTTGCTCTCCGAAGGAGAATGAAGGCGACTGGTATAAGCAATGACGCGATCCTGTCCTCGTTGCCGGTGGGCGAGAACAGCACGAATTCCATGTCCGCTGGCATCGGTACGAACTTCAGTATGGGCTGACGGGTCGAAATGGGCTAAGATAAGTGGGGAAGTAAGTAATGTTGTAAGGGTGCTGAAGGCAGTTGCTTGGTCAGTACCCCAATAAAAAGGCATGTCCTTCTTCAGTAGCTCCGTAAGTGGTCGGGCAGTGTCAGCAAAATTCTTCACGAAACGTCGAAAGTAAGAACAAAGGCCGATAAAACTTTGTACATCTTTGGCGGAACGTGGTATAGGAAAATTTTTGACAACTCGAATTTCGTCAGGATCAGGTTGCATGCCTCGGGCACCGGCAAGGTGGCCCAGTACAGTGATTTTCCGATGACCAAAGCGACATTTGGAAGAGTTGAGCTGAAGTCCTGCTTTCCGGAAAACCTCAAGAACAGCCGTTAGGCGCCTAAGGTGGCTTTCAAATGTAGGTGAAAATACGATGACGTCTTCGAGATAGCACAGGCACGTGGTTCATTTGTATCCACGCAGGAGAGAGTCCATCATCCTTTCAAATGTAGCTGGCGCATTACACAATCCGAATGGCATAACCTTGAACTGTAAAAGTCTATCCGGTGTGATGAATGCGGTTTTGTCATGGTCTCAAAGATCGACAGAAATCTGCCAGTATCCTGATCGCAAGTCGCTAGATAAAAAGTAAGCAGAACCATGTAGGCAGTCGAAAGTATCGTCAATCCGCGGCAGTGGATACACGTCCTTACGGGTTACTTTGTTTAAATGACGGTAGTCTACGCAGAAGCGCCAGCTGCCATCCTTCTTCTTGACTAGCATGACCGGCGATGCCGATGGACTGCAGGAAGGTTCGACGACGTCTTTTGTGAGCATTTCTTAAACTTCGTGCTGGATAACTTGTCACTCAGCATTAGACACGTGATAAGGACGTTGTCGGATGGGGCTGGCATCTCTAGTATTAATCCTATGAGTTACAAAGGATGTATGACCCAAAGGGCGGTCATCGAAATCAAAGATGTCACGGCAGCATTTCAGCAGGTGCCGTATGTGAGCTGTTTGTGCTGGATGAAGCGCCGGAGCGATCATCTTGTCAATGGTGTCATCCGCTGCGCTCTTCAAGGATGAAAATGGAGCAGAGGACGAAGAAGATTTCGCAACGAACGCCAAAATGGCAGCATCTCTAAAGAAAACTTTTGCCAAAGTCATACAATCTGGGATAACTTGAGCGCACCAGCTGAAGTTTAAGATCGGAAGAGACGCTGTATTTCCCGTGACTGTCAAAAGTGTGTGAGGCATGGCAACGTTTTTGGCCAGCAGAACGTCAGCAATAGGTGTCAACATGTAGTCACCATCGGGAACAGGAAGGAAAAGTGAGGAAGTTTACGCACATGAAGATACGACTGCGCTAAACGCGATGCTGCCCCATGAAAATGATGGCGATGAGACGGACGCCGAAGAGTTTACCTAACGAGCAGAAGTCAGACAACTGACCAAGTTGCGAATCATTGAACAAAAGACGTGGATGCCGAATATTGCAAACTTCAGCACAGAAAAATATAAATACCGTTAAACACAAAGTACATACAGTCACAGCGCCAAATTTTTTACATTACTGCAATCAAAATACAAGTTAATGAATGATTTTAGCATTAGTCGAAGAATGAAGCTCTACATAACAGTTTTGCTAATGCGTGACAGTGGTTAGTAAGAAGTACTTTGTTTCCTAAAGGCTGCTCTGCTTGCTCTAAGGTTCTTTTTTTTCTAGGGCATTTATCCCGTGACATGTGTTGTACGGAACACTTTGTTTTCTATAATTGGTTCTTGTTCTAGGTGCTCGCTTCTTTTGTTGTCGCAAAGAGTAGAATGATATTTCGGTACAACTTTCCTCATATAACTTGTCCTTTTTATTTAGCTGAAGCATTTTTGAAGTAATATTGCCACGTGCTTGCTCAAGAAAGACAATGGCAGTTGTGCATCTGCCATGAAGGACTGTGAAGTGGGCGAAAAAAAAGAACTCGCTTTTGCGTTCTAATAAAAAAGACTGACATGCTTCTGGTGTTTTGATCTCCGTGGCAAGGCCTCCGTTTTGACGTCATTACACTGGTGGAGGTGCTGAACCCTGCAACCTGATGGCGGACAGTCTTGTTCGGACCAGTTTGCCTAGTCCAAAGACTCAACCCGTCGTCACAAATTTGGTGCACCGATTCAGTTGGCACTTACTAGGCCTAAGTCCAGCGTCCGCACCTGTTCTGCCACTTACCAGCATGACTGCGCCTACCACATCCGCTGTTATCCTTCCATCGCAGACCAATCTTCCCTCACAGGTGTCTCTTGAACATCCTCGCGTTCCTGAAGTTTTCCGTCGAGAAGAGTGCGAGAATGTCGTGGACTGGCTCAAAGAGTTTAAATGGGTTGCTGTATCCAGCCACTGGAGTGAACAGCGCAAACTTGGCTATGAACATTTCGCACTGGAATGTAGCGCTCACACATGGAATAAAAATCACGAGGTCTTGTTTCCTATCTTTGGAAGATTTCCGCCAAAAGCTCCTCGCCACATTTGAGAACTTGGACTGGCGGGATCGCGCACAGCACCTGACTGACGCCCGCAGGCAAAAACCAGACAAAACAGCCGCCATGTACGCAGAAGGTATGATCCGTCTGTTTCGACGAGCTGACCCTGCAGTGCCCGAGGCGAAGAAGGTGCGCCACCTAATGCGGGTTGTTAGGAAACCAGTGTTCGCGGGCCTTGTACTAAATTCACCTACAACAGTAGAAGAATTCTTAAGAAAGCTGACTTTCCTCAAGCGCACACTGCAACAATGATGCCGATGCTTTGACCGGCTGCCAAACCACAAGGCAGTGTGTGCTGCAGCTTAGAACACTGCCTTCTGCGAATGTTTCCTGCGACATTATATTAGGGAAATACTGCGTGAAGAAATTCGGGCCCTCTGCGTTCCTCCTACCCAACCACCTGTTGCATCTTTTGCAGGAAGCATCCGCCAGGATTTGAGGCAAACCATTGCACCGCCCGTGCCAAGTCCTGAGCCAAATCCAGCGAGCTACGCTGATGTGATTTGTCACCTTCACCGTCATTTCTTGTGACGCCTTTCCGGCCAAGACCCGCTGACGTACCTAGTTGATGACGGGATTCTCTGAGACGACCACGAGTTTGCTGAAATGACTTATGACTCATTGCTGACCGTCGACCTATTTGCTTCCGCTGCGGAGAACCAGATCACATGGCCCGCCATTACCGTAAAGGTGATACCGGGTTCGGGAACTTTTTTCATCCCACTTCTTGCCGTTCAGAAGACCATCGCATCCACGATGCCGACCAACTGTCGACTTGCCAAGCAACTCCACCGAGTCGCTGGCGATTTCCATTACGTGCGCGTCATCGTGAATTCCCGAACCCTCCGAGTTACGCGGACGTCAACAGAGGCCGTACGTCTAGGCTGTGCCGGAGAAACTAACTGCTGCGACCTTCAGGGGCAACATTGCCGATAATTGAGACACCGAAATGTTCCCCTTATCGTCGCAAAAAGATATGACGAAAACGACGACGAATACGACGACGAATACTAATGCCAATGCAGTTGAACGTGCCTATGTTGGTGTTCTCATTGACAAATATCATGTTACAGCATCGGTCGACACTGGCGCCGAGTTCTTAATTATGTGACAAGAGCTCGCCGACCGCCTTAGAAAGGTCAAGACACCGTGGACTGGGCCGCACACAAGGAGTGCTGGTGGTTAGCTGATGACTCCCACGTGTAAATGCACCACTCGACTTCGCATCGGGGATTCTTGCTTCGTGGATACTTCCGTCCCGTTGCCAGAGAGCTGTAAAGAGATAATTTTGGGCATAGCTTTTCTTCAAGATTAATGCACTGTTATCAAGATTCCTCAATGAATGGTGACGTTTTGCACACATCCGTACGTCGACAACAGCAGCGACGAACTACGCGACCGTTTGCGAATATCCGACGATATGACGCTCTCACCGGGATCCTGCTGCCTTGTGTTGGTGTACAATGGGTTGCCTTTTTATAACGATGTCACAGCGATTCATGTAGTTGCTGTTTTGCTTACGGAAGGCATTTCCATTGCGAGAGGCGTCCTGGCGCTTACTGGTGGACACGCAGAAGTGTTCCTCACAAATTTCAGCAACGATCTCCGTCAAATTCAAAAGGATACCGCGAATTGCCTGCCATGACGATGTTGAACAAGCCGGGCATTGTTTCGCCTTGCAACCAGATGACGCGACTGTCCCGGCCTCGACAACTTTGTCGGTGGACATCTGCTCCACACTGCCGCCCTCTGATAGGAAGCTTCTGCTTGAACTTATACACAATTCAAAGACTGCTTTTCGCATATGTCAAAGGTCCAGCAAACGCCGTTGACCAAGCACCGCATCATTACTGAAGACAACACGTGACCGATTCGGCAGAATCCCTACCGCGTGGCTCCGAAAGAACGCGAAGAGATACCGAAGCAAGTACAGAAGATGCTCGTAGATGAAGTCGTGGATGACGATGGCAACAGTGCATGTGCCATGAAGGACTTTGAAATGGGCGAAAAGAAAGAGCTCGCTTGCGCGTTGTGAAGAAAAGACCAACCTGCTTCTGGTGTCTCAATATCCGCGGCAAGACCTTTGTGTTGACGTCGTGACAGTATAATTGATCTACCCTCAGCATGAAATGTTTAATGAATAATACAGGAGTTCCCAGGCTCTGTATGTTGCCTCTATATTTTTTTGAAACAACGCAGTATTTTCTTTTGTATGGGTATAAGGTATTAATGATTTTTTTGCGATGTTGTTTTCAAAACTAGCATCCCATAAGTCCCATTAAAGTTGAAAATCGCGTGGTACACACTTATTTTTAACCTTAGCGGAATTAAGTGCATTGTTCTTAAGAAACAACTGATTATTCGTGCCAGTGTGGTAATTAAAGGTTGACGCGAGTGTTTCAACTTAACCCTTACTGAAACCACACGCGAAGTAATTATTGTTCCCTAACAAGTGCAATACCATTTCCTTTCAACTTTACAGTTATGTTACTAGTCGGCTTGTTTATAGGCCGGAGTATTATATAGGTCTATTTTTTTGCAAACAAGCGCACTTCATTCTGTTTCCCAAAACAACAGATGACTTAATTATTTACGCTTATTTCAAGTGATAAGAAAGTGTGTGATCTAAATAACACATTTGTGTCATCAGCGTGCATGTAAGTTCAAGAAAATTAGGTAATTGACTTTATCATTTATATAAGGAACAATACTGGCTCCAGTATGAACCCCTCGGGCACTTCTTCATTTTTTTGTTGCTGTAGATATTCTATTGTTGATTTGTACAAACTTGTAGTGATCTTTCAAATAGCTTTTGAACGAATGTACTGCTACACTATGTACCCAATACCTGGATATTTTATTCATCAATATTCTGAATTAATGGAGTCCAAAGCCTCATGAAGATCCAGAAAAAGTCCAAGTGTGCGTTCTTTTTTGTTTCTCATAATTTTGGTTATCTTATCTTTAACATACAAGAGTGCTTGTTCAGTTGATATATTTTTTGAAAACCATACTGACAATTTGTACTTATTTGATGCTTAAGAAAGAAGGATGAAAGTCTATCCAAAATTACCCCTTCAAAAATTTTTGATATTGTTGGAAGCACAGCCACAGGGCGATGGTTCGCAAAAATATTTATATCAGCAGCTTTACGAACTGCAGTCACTTTTGCCACCTTTAACTGCTCAGGAAATACGCCGTTAACGAGAGTGAGGTTGATATTATAAGCCAGCACGTCAGAAATGAGCGGCGGCTATATTTCAACTCGGCAGAACCCATTACGTTGATTCCTGATGCAACATTACTTTTAAGCTTACCGATTAGGTTTTCTGCCTCCGCTGAATCTGTGGGTCGAATAAAAATACAATGAGGCATAGTAAACTTATCAGTGGTAGGAGCATTATCCCTATTTCTATACGTTGAAACGTACGAGCCCGTATTTATGAAGTGTTCATTCGAAACATTTGCCAAGCTTTCACCACTGTATGCCTTACCATAATTTTGTTAAGTCATGTGCGATATATTGTCCCATGTTTTTGTTCATAAGGCCGTTTATGACCTTTCATAATTTACTCTGATCATTTTGAATTCTTTCAAGTTTTTTTCATTTTAATGTATTTTTGCTTTCTGCATTTTTGAATTTAGGATGTTTTTGTGTTTCTTAATTTTGGTTAAGGTATCTGCGTTCCGCGAATGGATGAAATGAGGGTACAGCTTATTGTTTTTTCGTATGCACCGTTAAAGATAGCAATTTATTCAAGACTTTCTAAATTTTTTTGTCTCTATCATACGAGCCCATCTGAAGAGGAAATGCTGCATCATAAGTAGCACTCAATAGACGCAAAGATGAGTTTAACTTATAAGCGCTATCAAGGGAGAATAATTATGTGCTTATGTGCAAGTAACGGCGACAATAAAGAAGCAGGAGCGCCCTTCACTGGGCGCAAAGACAAAGAAGGTGTCGCAGTTTTTCTTTCTGTCGTCAATATAGCGTCATGTGCTCGTTGATCCCGCATTGCCACAATATAACAGAAATTTTCCGACGTAAAGCTTTCTTCCCCAGCTATGTTTTTACATGGACATTGATTTTCTCCTCTCGAAAACACAGAAAGTCATCCAGACTTTCTCCCGACCGTCATCTGTGAGAGGATGCCACGTTTTTAATATCAAAACCTCACCCATCCGCTCAGACACGCTGAAGTACAACATTTATTCCTAGAACAATAAGTGGTTGGAATTCCTAGTCCAGATGTGTACGTTCGTTAGCAGGTATACATAGTTCCGAGATGCCTGTTTATGAAAACTCAATGTTTTTTTTGGTTTCTTCCTTTGCACTCTTGCAATTGCTATAGGCTCATCGGGGCAACTTTATGTACAATAAAAATGAATAAACATATATATATATATATATATATATATATATATATAGGTTAATAATAAAAATAGAATTTAGAATGTTGTAAAAACTAAAGAGACAATGGAAACACTCAACGTTTAAATGCTTTCTTCAATTCTTTCCAGTGCATTTTTTTCTTTCTCTATCCTAAAGACTCCATTCATCATTTGTTCTCGTATAGCTGCATCACCTTCATAAATGGCGTATTGTACAGCGCTGTTATAGCATCTACTAGCTCATCAAGATTCTTTTGCTCCTTGTTGAGTGATTTCGTCAAGGTTATTTTTATCTTTCATTACATCAATTGAAAATTCTCGCTTCAGTACGCAGAATTTTCATAACTATTGTTTTGATAGGAACACTACTTCTAGTTCTCAAACGACATCAATATCTTCTGTTCTCAGTCAACATTTGTTCTTTGAAATTCTAGGAAAATTTTAGAGATCACAGTTACATCCTTTTCTGGTGGATCGTAGATTTTATATCCCAAAAGTGCGATATGATTATCAGAGATGCCGTAGTTGAGGGCTCCGGCAATATTGACCATCTGGTGTACTTCAACATGCACTCAAATTAACAATACATTGGCCTATGCATTTTATCTTCATATAATTGCGACTGCCGAGGCTAGCACTGAACCTATCAGCTTTGGCCCAGCAGCCAAGTGCCATAACTACTACACCATCACAGTGGACAGCAAGAGAAGTTTAGGGGGTTTTTTTTCACGCAAATATGGAAAGGAACTCGAAATCTTTCTTTATGATAAAAGTCTTGCTTCGCCCTGTCCGACATTACACCACTTCATCATCTGACTGAGTTTAAAAAAATGTTAACAAAAGCATCGCTCCTAAAGTTTTCATATACGCCTAACTCGAACAATACTTGAAGCTTCATGTACACCTAAATTTGGAACCTGCAGCTACGCAACAAGAGCGAAAGTGTGTGTGGTTTCTCTGGTAAATGCAACGTTCTTTCGACTGCTTCTTTTTGTCGCGACAGAAAATGCATTCAAAACTTCTGAGAGTTCTCGGCATCGCGCTAATTATTCGTATGAAGCTCCAATTCCTAACATCGCTGCACGTCCCGTATCACTGTCGGAAAGCAGCGCTTCAGTTTCCTACCTGCGCTTTTCAACAACAATGGGTGTCCCTGCAAACGCATTACGTTGTGTCTCAGTGTAAAGCAGTGTTCTCTGATTCACTGAAAGGCATTTTAAACTATGATGCAGGGCGCTGAAAGGCTGTGGAATGCTTTACAGTATGGCCCTGTAATTTACGACGCACGTGCAGTCGCTCGTCATGGTGTACGGAACCTGCCGTGGCCCTGGGAGTGTTGGCGGTACATTCCAAAAATGTGGGCTGGCTAGGTAGACTTCGCATCAGATTTGATGTTCAATCACAATTTCCTTGAGCGAAACATTTATCAAAACGTGGAAAATAGTTTTGAATTCAGTGTCCTACATACCAGGACTGTTCTTAGTTTCTGGAATTTTTTTCTCAGTGGCAATGCTCCACATGGCGTGGCTTGTGGGTCCCTCGTTGTCGCTGTGCGTAACCGCCGGTGGCAAATAACCGAGAGAGCGCGCTTGTGCCACAGGGGACAGACGGGTATGTACCACAAGGGAAGAAGAGAGACGATCGCGCGACTACGATCGCGATGAAAAGATGCGAGATGGTGGTACTTTGAATGTTCACTAGAATGACAGACGGACGGACGCACGGATGGACAGATAGACAAGCAGATGAACGAATGGATGGAAGCTTGGACGCATAGACGTGCGGATGAATGGTTGGATGCACAGACTGGCGCATGGACTGACGGATGGGTGGCCAGGCGTACTCACGAACGCAAGGACAGACGCACGGGTGGACGGATGGATGCACATATAAACGAGCGAATGCACAGATGGACGGAAGCAAGAAGGAAGAGACGAACCGATGGACGCTTCACCCCACTCATCATTATTCATTCCTTGGGTATGCTGTTTTTTTATGTAGTCGGGAGTGCTGCCTGGCGGCGAAGCTCTTTGGGTGCAGTAGTTAGTGGGAATAAGCTTCGAGACAAGTACCCTGTCGCTTGCGTTCGGACGGTTGTAGAGGAGGGTCATACCACTGCGTACAGGTACGCTCCTGAAGAACAAAAAACGTCTTTGCAGTTTTTTCAGCAGTGTCGGCGACGGTCGCTAGGAAGGTGTGTTTAAATCATAAAGCGATGACTCACCGAAAAAACTGCGTGAAGATACGGATAGAGAATCGAGACAAAGTATTCAAATGGTCGTAAAAAAAGTGAGGGATAACTAAAGTATTACGCCAAAGTGGCACTTCAAGCGTAACGGATAAGCAGAGTGAAAGAGCATCACGCACAACTTAGTTACTTGTAGGCGAACTGCAGGAAGAAAAACACAGAATATCCCTACAGTGAATGATGATCAGTAGATTGAAGCGTCCATCAGGCCGTCCATGCTTCCGTCCGTCCCACGTTCTTGCTTTCGTTTGTGCGCGCGATCATCCATGAGTCTGTCCATGCGTCTGTCCGTTTGCCCGTGCGTCCGTTTGCGAGTCCGTCTATCCTTATGTCCGTCCAATCACGCGTCCATCCGTCCCTACGTCCGCGTGTTCATCCATCTGTCCGTCCATCTGCTAGTTTTTTTGTTCGTCCGTCCATGCATCAAACCGTGTGTCCATATAGTGAACTCTCCTAGTACCACCATCTCGCATCCCAGGGGGCACAAACCCGCTCTTGAGCGAATATGTGTAACTGGTAACGACTAACTACTACTAACTACTACTCATACGTTCGGGACGCACAACCCACGTCTTCAGGAGCTTCGCCTCTAAAAATATATACCCCACATCTCACCTCTGCAAAAAGTGCTGCCTCACGTATTCCCAACTAGATCTGTGAGCCGTTGCGCCGCCGCCGCCAAATGTTTCTGCTCACACCACTCGCGCCAACACGGAAACTGTGGCGCGTCGACGTTAGTCTTTTATTTTAGGCCGAACTGGAAACCTAAACATAGAAGACATCGCATCACGAGGGGTGAGTTTTTAAATACGTCCATGTATTAACGTTTGAATTGAGCCGCCACTGATTGATGGGAATTCGGTGAGCCACGCGCCCTTTGTTTCTGGTTCTTCTACAGCGAAAGCTTTCTTGACATCCCAACACGGGTGTTTTTCAGAGTTTTTACTTGAAAAAAGGGGCAAACAGCTAGAATAAAAGTGATGTTTATGGCCCCTGAAATTTCCTGGCTTATGCAGATTCATCTATCAGATAAGAGAAAGGAAGCACTGCAGCACTGACCACAGGCAGAATGATGTGACCTGAGGTAAATTCATGATGTAGCAATCACTGACAAGTAGCAGAGATAAAAAGGGTTAGATGAGACGCTGTCTCGATGATACACTCCATGAAACATTTACAGCATACATATAACAGCGACAAGGTATTAGTGAATATGCGAGCGGGATCGTAGGTGTTTTTGAAGAGTGTGGTACTTTCAAGTAGTCTTTATCAGAGGGTTATTCCACTCTGTTAATTTTTAAACATTACATAAATCAGGTTGCGGTCATCATTTCAGTTTTTAGCATTTGAGGGTCAACATTTCTTACTTGTAGACAAAGTGTAATTCTTAAAGAACAACACCCAATTATTAGCAAGGCTGCTTTCATTTATTAACTTTCCAAGTATTTGCAAGTCACTAAAGCGAATAAATACTTTTGCCTGCGGTCATCGCGTCGATGGGGATACGCTGTACAGGTGGCAGGTGTTCCAACATTCATGATGACCATAAAAGAATTCTGCTCGTTGTCCTCGCAGACTAAACGTAGGAAATTATACTGATGCTGCAAAACGAAGAACAGTGTACAAGTTTTGTAACGCAGACTTAAGCCAACCTCGAAAAGCCACAACAACCGATGCAGCGGAAGAGGTTACGGCCAAACTGGTGGCTCTGAGAAACTTGATTAAACCGTTGTTTAAGCGAGCAAGGGTCTGCTAATCAAGGTAAAGCAAATATATATAAACTTATGCACACATAGCAAACTAACAGTAAATGTAAGAAAATCAAAGCTATAACACTTGATTTTAATTAAGCATACATTATATATACGACATAAACAGAAATATTGAAAGTGAATACGCGTTTATGACATTTGGCTGCATACAGTAGATTACATCGGTGTCACACGAGCACTTTTGCTCGTCAGCAGGGCTAATTTGGGCCTGATTTCTTGATCGTCGTCAACAATAATCAATGGTGAGTGGTGCGAACTCATCTGGATCGAGTTTTGCCAACACGTACATGAGCAAACCGCAATTCGTGAGCCAGATCACAATGAAAAGTGACCTTGTGACATCGGTAGTGAAATCTTCCACTTTTTTCTGGTCTAGTTTATTGTGGTTGTTGTGGCAGTACCTCTGCACAGGGTGTTGTTATATAAAGGTATGGATCTTCTTTGAATAAAGCCAGTTAGTAGTTTGCGCTTGTGTTCGTGGGGTCTTCCTGTGTGTTGTGTGTAGTTGCACCCTCACGATGGTTTCTATGTCAAAGCACAAACTCTAGTAATAGCGTACTTTTTATGACTGCGCGTTTAGCAGGAAATGGTTCCCTCTGGCACTACAAACTCTGGTGCATGCCCTGTGAAACAGAGTCTGCTGTGGCAAATTCAGGCGTAGCCACGTAATGTAACCACCTGCTTTAAGAACAGAATATTTGCGGTGAGATATAAAACAGGCTTTGTCGCCGTGAGCTTCATTTGTGAATTTTTTGAGGTGTTACGAACAGAACCCTCTTCGCAGCCTTCAGGAACAAATTTAGGTAATGAGTGAGTTCAGTGAAGTACGTACACAGGTCGGCAAACCCGTTCGACCGTCAACCAGATTCAGATTGAACGTTTATTGTGAGTCCGGCTGAATGATTCTTGCAAGCTATAATCTGAATCAGCCTGATTGAAGAAAGGTTTTGCGATTGTGGATTTAAAGTGCAAATCATATTTCTTGAGTGAGTCTCATGAGCTCCACTGCTCTCATTGCCCATCCCTATCTCCTGATTCTCAGCCTTCCTACCAGCCTAGCCTAGAGACACGTTTACACTCACGTCTACTAAGTGGTAAAGTTACCTCAAACGCGTGTTCGAGAGTTTAGTATCAAACGACGCCAAGAGCCCCACGACGTGCGATACTTGTGTTAAAGAGCGATGACGCTGTGGTGAATTTTTAAGTCATGAGTGTATTCGAATCGAGCCCTAAATGTGAGTGGTAATGAGTCCGATTGAGTAATATTTTGCTAGGTTAGAGCCTGAGTGAGTCTGGTTGAAGAAAATTTTCGTGTGTGTATGCCCTGATTAAGAAAGCTTTGTTGAGTTCAAGTTATAATGAGCGCTAAGCGTAAGGTGTATTTCAGGAGTGAGAGGGAGTGGGCTTCAGAATTTCGGTCTAACTATTGGAGGTACAGAATTTATCACATAAGGCACACAGTCTGCAATGTTCTCCGCAATTCCATTGTGTTCTTGTGTTTCATTTTTAGCTATATCAGTCACTCTGTGTGAAGAATGTATGGTATGGTGGTAGAGGCCTACTCAGGTGACTGCTAATGTTGTCTTTCATCTACTGCACTATGGCAATCATGTAAAGCCAAACCAATTATTAAAACAGGTAGCAGCTATATCAAGAAATTAGATTCATAGAATGATTAGTCTGTGAAGAACACAGGCTAAACTGTTGTCTGTATTGTTCGTATTTTTTCCATTGCTTACTCGACCACACTAAATAACCACTGTCAGCTGATGTTCAAATGTTTCATCATGTTCTCCACGTAGTCTTTACGTTATCTTTTAAACATTGGCTTGATGTCTATATATAATGTTGATGCAATGTGATTAGTTGATTGTTGCTGCCCTATTGATACTACCATGCCAGTGCAGCGTGATAATACGAATGTTGTCGCCTTATGAAAAACATCACGTTAGGACAACGTAATTATTTTAATGCTGCTGGAACACTAAAAACGCCGTAATCTAAAACCGAAATACAATAAACGTCACTACAATGATATAATTTACTGTCTGACGTCGCCTCACATTTGTTACACTCAAACAATGTTGACTCATCGTCCTGCGTTACCAGGGGGGGGGGTGCCCCGCCGTGGTGATCTAGTGGCTAAGGTACTCGGCTGGTGACCCGCAAGTCGCGGGTTCTAATTCCGGCTGTGGCGGCTGCGTTTCCTATTGAGGAGGAAATGTTGTAGGCCTATGTACTCAGATTTGGGTGCACGTTGAAAAACCCAGGTGGCCGAAATTGCCGGAGCCCTCCACTACGGCGTCTCTCATAATCTTATGGAGGTTTCGGGACGTTAAACACCACATATCAATCATTACCAGGGGGAGCGGGGGTGAACGCTCTTTTGTTCGTGTGCATGTCTCACGGCTGAGAAAATCGTACGCTTTGAACTTTCACCAGAAGAACTTTGTTAAAGTTACAGGGCACACAAAGCTCACTGCACTTGCTGCACAATCTCCATTTGCGAAAAGCATGCGCCGTAGGGCATACTAGCGCCAATAAAAAAAAAAAAAAAAAAAAAAAGCATGCGCTTTTCAGATACAGCGCCGTAACAACTGAGACGCTTATTTGTGTTCATCAGTACCTTTGTCTAGATTTCATGTGTCATATGTGCAGGAAAAATGCGGTACACGTTTTGATCTGCTTGCCATTTTTGCATGACCTTCTAATTTGTTTCCGTCGCGTTCCTGGTGTTGCCTATGGAGGAAAGCTGTGGCATTTTACCTTGCTTTCAGCCACTGCGCGATATAAAGGTCAGGTGTGTTTGTTGTTTCTTGATAACTTTATTAGGTCCATATTTGTACGTCATGGTTTTTTCACCACAAAACTGCCTTTCAAAATACCAACTCGAGTGCCACTTTTGACACTTCTCGCTTGTGTTTAGGCACTCTTCTTCATGCCGGAACCATGAATCACCTGAATGAAATAATGCGCATATTTCAATCCGTTCATATACGACAAATATCACTTGTGAACTTTCTTTTCCCTGACCAAGCGTGCATTCGCTCACCGCGCTCTTTCTCACCTTATAGGATTTTGGTGCGCAGTCAACTGATTTAACTCCGTTTCGTGCGTTTCCGATTGCGTGAGGATAAATGAGTGTACACGAAAAATTGAGAAGCCCTGTTAGGCTCATCGCTTATCACTCACATCTACGCGCGCTTTAGGAGTAAGAGCTGAGGAGATATCACCTTTGAAATTTGTAGTGAAAGTGATGAAGAAATCAATAAAAGAGGAGCCTGATTGTTTCACTGTTTTAACAGACGAACTCTTCAGAGATGATGTGGCTCTACAGACTTGAAGGCGAGCCAACTTTCACAATTCGTCTAAAGTTTATATTGTATTAGCAAATATATCGAAACTCCATACAGGCTTTCATTGTTGCTCTAATATTCCACACAAAGTTCAAATCGACCAATTTTGTAAGTTCATCGTACGCTGTATATATAAGTAGCAGCCCGTGAGCTCTGACAAAGAGCACGAGTGAAGCCTGAATGATTCAAGCTGGTCATCCGCACCGCACAAAGAGTTCATGCGCTAACGTCAACAGCATGCTAGGACGGCCGTCGATCGCTCCTCAACAAAAACTGAAACGTCCTGTCCGCTTTTACTTGGATAAATGAATGTAAAGAAATGTCGATGTTAGTGGTCTGCGCGTCTTTAGCAGAAACAGGGAACTTCAACTAAAATAGCATTGTCTAAAACACTGGTGCGTGCTCCATCTCGGCAGACATGGCCAATGACTCGTATACCAATCAACAAGTTATTATCCCACCACATTGTACTGTGACCACCGACACGGCCAACTGCACGGAAACCGCTTCTTTGCCGGGACGCACATATCAAGACCACACAATATTTTTCGTCAGCTATACACAACAGGGATGTGTCCTTAGTGTAGCGACCACACAAACACACTTGCAAACATCCCCTACCAATGTACAGATCGAATGTACATGTACAGAATGTGTGTGTATTTGTGTGTGTGTGTGTGGTTCAGTTTTGTGTCTATTTGCAAGTTAATGTCAGTTGGGGTGAAACTGATGAAATGCTATTTTTCAGCATATTCGTCCCAAAGTGTGTGAACTGTCATTGACAGTGGAAGGGCAGGAGCGTTAGTCAGGGCACTTTACCTTCAGTCTTTGCATCTGTGACAGGCTCTTCAATTTGATTTTCGCAAATAGGATAATCTCAATGCACACGATTGCGTACTGAGCACTGCTGTGGTGATATTTGTTTTCCAAAGACAAGTGATGCCAAGGAACTTGCAAAAATACAATAAAATAGGACACGAAGACACATAGGATGCTGTACACTGTAAATTCGTGTGGGGCATTGTGACATTACATAGGGGCAGTTTCTTTCGCAGTGTGAGTGAAATAAGAATTTAGCAGCTTGTCTTTTCACACACATGCGCACAATTGCAATATGCAAAGAGTCTTCACTATTGTAAACCTATTTTTGGCACTGTTAGATTTGATATGTGCACACAAATGCTGCATCTTTACCATCGATCTCGATATAAATTCAAAATATGTGCGTTACTTCATTTGCTGACAAAACACAAAGAAACTTATAAAAGCAAATCAAAAGTACAGATAGCGAGATCGAAGTAAACACACATTAGTGAACGGGACCTTGTGCATTTTGTTATCCTACAGCTGGATATGAAAACGAAGGGGTAAACGAGAGAAAGCGCAAATTTAAGTTATTCAGAAGTAATATTACTGCCTGCATGTAATAAGTCGGGGGGCAAGAGAGACCCTCGCCCTGAAAGAAAAAGAAGCTCGTGCGTTCGTTCTGTGCTCGAAACTCAAACCCGATGGACGCGCATATCCAGAGCCAGCTTCTCAATGATTCAATAAAAAATCTATAAATCCTGAAGATTGGTGACAATTTTAAAGTGTCCTTCAAGTAGAACGAAAAACTTGTATGACTTCATGAACTGGTTAGTCCTCAGGCAAGGCTCTTGAGATTCTTTCCTTGAGGCCTTATCGATCCATTTAGGTCGTATTGCAATTTTCATGAAGTAATGCCTGGTATGATAAGAGACAATATTTCCACGCTCCTTAGCGTTCAATAATAATGTCACGTGACTACGGGTAGAACACAACTCCTGCGCAGAGGAGCAGCAGCACTGGACGTCGAGCAGAACCGAACGCGAAGACCACGAGCACAGCAACCAGCCTTCTTTGTCACAAAGGCACATACACGTATTTGCGTGGCTCGATCTCGTTTTATGTCCGTGGCAATACGTGACTTGCGCATTGACGGGATGGGTATGCACCTTGCTAAGGATTTGGCCAAGGCTTCTGGCTCTTGGCGGCTTCACTGGCTTTGCTTTTAAAGAAAATAGTCTATCTTGGGTTACTTCGACGCAAAGATTTTTGTCTGTCTAATCGTCTGTCTGTCTTCCTGTCTGTCTGTCTGTCTGTACAATTGTGTGTTTGTCCGCTGTCAAAATTACCCTAAACGGCTCTAAACATTATTCCAAGCGGTGAACTCTATTCGCAGCACCTACCAAAATTGCTCAAGTTTAAGTAATCACACTTGTGCAATTTTCAATTAAAAACCAATCGCTCCACGTATCTGAGGCGCAATAAAAACACATCGATATTCTGTATGTATCATTATACCGGAAAAGGCATACATAAATAATTCTAAGGACAGTACCGTTTGTGACGCTGCGCTGACAATGCAACCCTATGCTCAAAAAGGCAAGGGCTTCCAATTTTTTGCTAAGACGGCATGGTGGTGGCACCTGCGCGTCGCTTTGCGTTCATTATCGCCTCTGAGACAAGCGTACACGCCTTCGTTCGTTTCCTAAAATAGCTGCCATGTAGCACTCGTGTCTAACGTGTCTCGAAGTGCTCGTTCGCTATCACTGCACAAATCGAGACACTCTAACGCAGCGCCTCCAGAATTCCATTCACCGGTTTTCATGGGCACAATATCAAATAAACGTTTTGTTCACTCTCTTCAGACGCAAGACTATCGTCTTTTGGTGACATTTGCAGTGAAACATGCAGATACGGGGCCATTTTAATGCACGGGCCAAATTCTTAGGTCCTATAAGTGTCAACCTGAGGTAATATGGTACTGAACTATTGCTATAGTCTAAATATATCGGACACAAAAAGTTTACAGATTTCAAAGTAGACGTAGGCTTATAATGAGGTAACATATTGCTCTATCTCAGTGAAAATAACTTTTCAGGATGAGTATTGTAAAAGTCATCTCTACTAAAATGTGCTTGGACGGCGAAGCTTCTCCAAGAAACTTGTACCACAAAGACGCACGTCGAGCGCATTATGTCCCAACGAAATATCAGTCAAAAAACATCTTCGCAAGAATAAGATGGCGCGTTTCAACGCACTGCTTTTCGTACATCATCATTGAAAATTGGTTTTATTGAACCGGGACAGCACACTGCTTCTTCATAGTAGAGTACCTAAATCATACTCGTAATTGTCAAATATGTTTCTAGACAAACAACAATGAAGAGCTTGTTACGCAGAAATTTTAGTGCCGGCGTCGTCGATCGGAAGCGAAAAATTGAAAGTGATGCAAGTAAAAGAAGTAGTAAAATATTATTCAGTCACTTTGGGGCCGTATCTCATTACCCGGGTCATTTGCGTGGCAAGTGGCTCTTCAGCCACGCAGCCACGCCTCTGCTGTTGACTACAGCGAAAACAGATTCCTTGGATCGAAAATGTAGGAAACGTAGCTTTTATGCTTCACAAACACACGTGTCCTGTATACATGCTTCATAATGCGACATGAATTATTACAATACTAATGCGTGGTAGAAGCAATTGTTTCCAGCGGGCGTCAGAAAATGCAATTATCAAATGCAGAAAATACTTGGTGGTTCAAAGTCGGTCACCCACTAAAAAAGGTACACACACTACAGCACGTATTCCTTTAAAAGCACGCAGTGAGTGCATATTATGTTCGGAAAGGTTTCATGCACAAAGTGCTTCAACCACGCCCTATAAACGCAAGAGCGCTATCCCGTTCAACTGCTGAAGGCGAAAATTCTGGGTCCCTTATTTTTATAATTTTTTATTTTGCAAGATTTTTTGCTTTCGCTTCCGAACATATCCTACACTCAGTCATTTATCCAAATAATCCTTGAATTGCAGAAGACGACAGGAAAAGAAAACAATTACAATTCAATATACACTTCATGTCACTCAATATACATTCTATGCGGCAACTCTCGACGCTAAGGTAGCGTATGCTTACTCACCGATACGATAACCAGTGCTTCGCCCACTCGATTCACTTCGTGAAGATGCGTGGATTTTTTTGTTCTCCTTATCACCGTGGCTATCTATTCTATTTCCCTAAAGTATAGAGTATCGAACCTAATGCTAATATCCTGGTGAATCTCCTTGCTTTTCCATCATTTCTCTCTCTCTCTTCGAGTAAAGTGTGTCTCCTTTGAAACCCTGTAAACTACACCATAATTTTAACAAGTGTCCCTTCTTAGCCCACGTACTGGAACTACAATGCTCGAAATGCCGGTGAAAGTGGCAGACGGACACCTTCTTAAATCTGTTGCCGTCGTGGCACATTTTTCCCGCGCAATATCTGAGTGCTCTATGCGAATGGCATGAGTCTGTGAACACCATGGATACAGCGTGGAACTGGAAACTTCGCTACTACGCATGCTTTAGCAGGGCCTGGTCGTGCACCGGGAGCATCAACATGATGGCTCCACACAGTAATTTCACTAAGACCGAAGTGACACTTTTGAGGAATTTAGCTGCAGGCAGGCTTGTCGGAATAGGGGTAGAGTGGTCGAAAGGTGTTCAAGATGTGTGGCGAAGGTTGGTGAGAAGATTTTCCCGCCATCTAAGCCGCACAAGTACTTCGCCCATTTAAATTCTTGAAGCAGCGTGTCCATCGTTCTCTAGAAGGTTGCTGGAGACTTGAAGTGACGGAACAGCAAGACCTTGAACTTGTAAGGGATGTCGGGGGGAAACCAATGCAGTATTTTCTGGATCCATTTCCTCTATAGCAATTTGCCAGTAGCCAGGTTGGACGAAGAAGGATAAAAACAAGGTGGTGCCATGAAGACAGTCAAGTTCGTCGTGAATACGTGGTACAGCGTGCACGTGCCTCTGGCAATTTTATTAAGGTGCAGACAATCAAAGTGCAGACTCCAGGAGCCGTGTTTCTACTTTACCAAGAGCTCTGGAGAGGCCCAAAGACTACAGTATGACTCAATGACGTCTTTCGCGAGCATTGTGGCGCCTGCCTTTTTAATTACTGCTAGTTCGGATGCGGACACGCAGTAAGGTCCGACGGTGGATGGGTTCAAAATCACCTATGTTAATTTGGTGCTAGAAAATATTAGTCAGTCCAAGGAATGATCACGGATATTGAATATGTCACTGTAGTAGGCTGAAACCCGGAAGAGAGCGTCGACCTGGTGATCACGCATGTATTCTGACTTAATCTCAATTAAAAAGATGGCTTCGTGAGAACCGGGAGCCATGCGACTTCAGTTGGGTCCGGAACAGTTACAGCGACAACGTTGAAGCTATCGTCTGTTGTGGCAGTGAGTTGAGCAAGCGACATTTGTAGGGTAATTTCGGCGAATTAGGTCAAAATTAGGAAGCGGAAGGAATGCACAGTTTTCACTATAATAGATATCGTATGCGGCACTGTAACACTGCACGTCAGTCGTGCTTCTGATGTAGGTGTAACAACGTTGTCACTGTAGGGAACTGGAGGAGTAGACGAAAAATAGACGTATGTCACTGCTCGATGTGGGAAGTGAACGAAAGTGGTTGGACACAAGCGGCTTACAGGCTTTACACAGGCATCAAAGAGAAGGGGAAGGTCGTCGCTGGGCCTGCTAAAAATAGTCACATAGGCCGAGTGTGCCGAAAATAAATCAAGCCTAAGAGTATGAGGCCATGGGGGCAACCAGCTAGGACAGCAAAAAGTACTACGGTGTGACAACCAGCGATGCTGAACACAAGTGAAGATTCCGACGACTTCTACGCTGCCGCGATCGGACAAACGAATGGCCTGAGTGAGTCGCAGAGAGTGTCATGATCTTCTACAAACGGTGGCGTCAGTGAGAGCTCATAGTAAATAAGTGGGTGCCTGTGTCAACAAGAGCAGTCACAGAAACATTGTCGACTTTTACCTCAACGAGACTGTGGTGTGTGGCCAGCGTCCATAGAGAATTTACGGGCGTCGTTGGTTTCGCAGCATTACCTCTATAAGCCACAATATTTACTTTGAGTGCTGCGATAGTCCAGAGAAGCTCGGAAGGAAAAAGTGCCGAGATGGTGGTGAGCAGAATCGGCGGCGTAGCAGCGACGAGTAGTGGGAGTAGCGGCAACCAGACAAAAGGACGTCAGCGGGCACAGACTCGTGAAGAGGTGGTGAGTAGAACTTGCACGGTGCAACAGCTGGACGTCCAGAAGTGGTAGGGCATATATAAGTCGGCTAGGTCTTGCGGCGTGTTGGACCAGTGGTGACGACAATAACGAGAAACATGCAGAGGTTGATGACAGAAAAAGCAGATAGGCTGGTTAGCAGGAATTCGGCAATTTGTAGGGTTCCAGAAGGGCAGTGTTGGTGGAGATCGGTGAGCCTTACCTGAGGAGTTAGGCCGTACTTCACGGCGGCTCAGGAGACATGATGGCGGAAGACCGAGATTAGCCAACTTGTGCCTGTCCACAGCTTGAATTAAGGCTACCGATGGTGTAGACGAGTGGTGCTTACGGGCTTGGGTTGTAAAAAAAGGCTGTTGGTTGGGAGCTGGACGGGAAGCTTCAAGCTTCCGACGAACAATTAAGTTTACGTGGCCATAAGTCGGTGGGTGGCGAGCGGCTTCACACGACGAAGTTGCGACCTTGTTGGGCAGTCCTGTGAATCTCTTCGTGATGTCATGGCTTCCGGTACAATCAAAGTGCTGGTAGTCTTGATGTTTTAATAGGCTGTGGCATCTTTATTGTAGACAAGCAGGTTGAAAGCAACGCTTACGATGCCTTTGAGCACATGCGATTTCTTCTTAGTCTTGCGCTTGCGTTCGTCAAACAGGCGACAAATGGCGTTGACGTTGAGTATATAGGTGACGGGCGATTCAGTAGACGTCTGTGCCCAAGTAGCCAACTGATTCCGTACAATCATCTGCTGCTTTGCGCTATTGCCGAAAAAGTAACAGATGTGCTCCACCTGGTAATGTATATTATGCGTGTCTCGAACCACACCCGCATTGAGTCATCAAGGTGTATAGCACATTGGCGAGCTGATTCTGAGGTGTTAACTATAGCTGGTGCTGAACCGTTCATATACGTTAAGCAACTTGTCAAAATGAACGCTATCCTGTCCAGAAAAGACGCCGGCATCACAAGCAAAATGTAGGACAACGCATGTAAGAGTCACAGAAGAGGGGAGTGGTGAAGACGATGTTCCTTCAGCCTGTGACATGGTTGGACCCACGATGATACGGCCGTTGTTGAGCTTCATGATGGGTACAGGGAAGAACCAGTCACTCCACCACAAGTATCTTACGAGAAATGAGACGAGACGCGGTGAAGTACAGCATGCACAGCGGGCAAGCAAGTCCTCTTTGCGGTCTTCCGTTCGCTGAATGGTTCACCTTCCATGCGGCGCCTGCAGAAAAGCGCATATCAGCACCTGCGTTTAAAACGTGCGATGCACCCAACTGCACGGCCCGGTTTTTGCTCGTTGTGTGGAGGACTGCCACAACTTTCTCACATTACAAGAGAATGTGAGGTAAGGTCAGCTAAAATAATACGCCTCAAACTCCGGCGAAAGACATTGCGATGGAGTAGTGGAGGACCTTGCTCACCAGTGAGGAAAAGGCGGTCCAAATGACGCTCCTGCATTAGGCACGGTGGACTGCTGAGGACAGTGAAGCCTTGGACTACGTGACCCCACCTCCTGTTTTAACCTTTATTTCATTTTTGTTCTCTGCAATAAACATTTTTTTATCTGTCATGCGCTAAATACGTAACAATATGTGTCAGATTGCCTTCGGCCTATTGCTGACAAAACAAAGGTCTTTCCTAGAAACGAGTACCACCTTTTCTAGCATCCATATTTTGAGAGGCAATGTTTCAGTGTATAATTTGAAGAAGAAAGGTTTATTGGTCAGTTGATTCTGAAATTCTCGGCGCAAAGTGTCTCACTCCAACTCTTTCAGTTTTTACATGACAGAATAGTACCCAAAAATTCTGCGCAACATAACCCTGTGCAAGAGTTATGTCGGAATGTAATCGCGTTAACGCAAGCGGTATATCGTAGCAGAAGAATAAAAAAACGAGCAGGTGTCACATACTACGAATTGTGTAACCAGTCAACACATAATACGAATTGCTTGATGAGTACGAAGAGCTCAGCGCTCATTCTTCGTCGTCATCAGCCACCAAATCAATTATTGAAGTAGTGGTTACCTTTCAATCGTACTTGTATAGTAACCCTAAGGCAGTTTACAATCGGTTACGAAACTGGCACTAATCTGGCCCTCGCTGTGACTGAGCTTCGATTTTTGCGCAGGCCTGGCATTTATTTGTTTCTCATTTTCATGCGCCTGCTCTTTTCTCTGCTCTCCTTTTCTCGAAGATTTTGATTTCCCTTCTGTGAAGGGTAAGGTAGCAATCCCAATGTTACAATATTGATTAACCGCTTGTCTTTCCCTCGTTTCTATCTCATTTTCTGAGTACCTCTCTTGTAGGCACTTCTTTGACTTCGCGATAACTTTCACAAGTGTTTTCTCAAATATTATATAGGAATTACGTCAAAACATAATGGATTCAGGACGTTAGACATAATCGATTAACATTAGTGACATTCAATAGCAATTTCAGTGTTACACCACACAAGAAAAACAGTAAATAAAAGGTCAAGTGGCTGCCATAGACGTCCCTGACATAAGTTTGGTACTCTCATGCAAACATCTACCACCGTTGTCAACATAGCTTGTACAGTTGGTGCAATGATAGGCCAAGCCAATAAGAGCCTAGAATTACAGTGCCAAGTGTAAGTGAACCATGTAAACGTAAAACAGCAAGTTTCAAAGGCTCCTTTCATTTCCTGTTCTACCCTGCCGTCAAAACATGGTACGAGCACTTCGTCCTGTCCTCGCGCAAGATCTAGCGAAGTGTGCGCAATCGACCCGCACCGTTGCTCTGTTGGCGATGCACACGCGGCTATTTCGAATCCTTCGGCTACGAACAAGCGGCCACCTTGGTAGTTTCGATGCCCGACGTCATAAGAAGTAGCCAGCCTGCAGCGTGAAGTCGCAAGAATGAGTAGTGTAAGCTGACTACAAGGTAGTGTGCCATAGAAAAACTGGCTTTATTTAAAATAAACTGTCAGAATTTCGAGACTTTAAACCGAGTCAGAGCTATCTCTGTGTACAGGATAGTTGTAGAGCTTAGTAAACGCACCTTTCAAAAACGAAAAGGTGCAAGTATTCCTTTAAATGCACATATATACCGGATAGTGTGGACGGATGGATGACCACTGCCGTAGATCAGTGGTAAAGCGTCGGACGCGTTATTCGAAAATCGCAGCTAATGTTTCTTCCGGAGGGAAGTGATCGTAACTTCCACTTTTAGTTTTTCACATATAAAATGCTAATATTATAACAACATTCTCTATACTTTCCTTGGCATCACTGTCAGTCCTCATCTGTATTATGTCTGTTAGGTTCGTCATATAGCTATGTCAAGCAAAAAGAATTTTTGTGTATATAAAGCCAGTGAACTGACGACGACTGCACCACGAGTGTGGCATCTCAATCACACTGTACATGACTTGGATGCCATATTTTGCACGTCACCACCTACACTTTATCTTCGTCATAGAGTAACGTCACGCAACACCAAATCAACTAGCTAAGAATATCATGCTAGTCAATAGGACGCATGAACCCCTTGACCGTTGAATGCATGTGAAGCTCTACGTGTTATGGATGTCACTTGTCATTTATGTTATTTGTGTGGAAATGTGTCTCCGCACCAGTTTTGGTATCTATCAAGCTCCCTAAATCGCCACAAAAGCACAAGTAAATAATTATATAGATAGATAGATAGATAGATAGATAGATAGATAGATAGATAGATAGATAGATAGATAGATAGATAGATAGATAGATAGATAGAAGTTTGGCGAGAGATGTTTTGCACTTACAAATGGGTAGCAGCAGCAGGCACCTTCAGACTTTAGACCAGCCAGGTATAGATTGTAGTTTTCATTGGGCGCCAGTGTAGTGTACATGCATTCTGCAGGAGTACGGTCACTAACCAGGATTCAATCATTGCGAGCGAAATTCGAACAGCCATGCGCCGAGCGCTGCGCAAGTACATAGTACTGCTCCCAAACAAGTCGCAACCCTTTATTGCCTTTGAAAACACCAAAAAAGGCTGAACAGGAGGGCTCGCTGCAAAATTCGGTAGGAAAGTAATAGAGGCTTACCCCCACCACGGGTGAAAGTGCACCACACAGGTGCTGTAAGCACGTCTCCGTGGGCAAAAAAGTGGTCACGGTAACACGCCGTCGAGGGAAACGGTTCCACGTGGCTATGCTGCGTGTTCTTGCAACCAGTGACCACAGGGTCCGATCACTCAAGTGAGGGTAAACTCCGCTAGCGTTGGCTTCGATAGGTACGGCTTAACGTAGTGAGACCAATTATGAAGACACCGCAATTGTCTTCGTGTTAGCGTTCTAGAGGGGCAGCGCAACGTAAGCGTTATGTGCGTGTGCAAGTCACCATTGGCGAGTCTGAGAGAGCTCCAAGAACAAAGGGGCTGACGGACGGAAAAGAAAAGGCGTGCTCATCCTTCTCTGTCCGGAGAGTATCACCCTTGCTACAGCTGGGCACGTGAGCGAAACGCATCGTGAGACTCGAGCACGGCGCCCCAGTTGAGAACCTCTGCCGAGTGACAGCGGTGAATGGCACTCTTGCTCTCGCAGCACCGGCGGACTCCGGAAGAAAGGCAAGTCATGTCAGGAAATGTGTACGACAAAAATAATAGAGAGAGCGTGCGCAATGGCGATGCGCTAGCCTGAATATCCTTATGACGAAACCGATGAATAACCAGAACGCGCGTATGATACGGTTGATCAAAAGCACGGCCAACGGCGGAGTCATGCCAGAAACGCATATTGCATGCCAGTCGTGAGCTTTTTTTAATCATTCAGAGTGACGAAGAGTCCTCGAATGTTTACTAGCAGCAAGTTACGTCATGGAATCTCAACATAAATATGGTGGCGCATTGTGTGCATGCATCAACGCACTACTTAAATACACTGTGGTTGATGTTTGCGATGACTGCGCAGGACGAAGTCACTAACGTCTGCTCCATCGAAGGGCCTGTTCAAATGCTCCACTATACAGCAATATATATGCAGCACTATACCCCCTTTTTCGTTACGCGGGCCAAAGTACGCGTGGATGAAGATAGCAACCGCGCGCTCACTGCCCAGTCTTGCTGATAATGCTAAAAACACCATATTCCTACCCCTCCCCTCCAATAGATGACTGGCAGCAGCGCTATGTGGTAGATATGAATAGCTTCCCATTTAAACTTTCAAGGAGGTATCTTTCGGTGGCTTCATGGTTAACGCGTAGCATTCACGACGCGGAGGTCCCACGTTCCATTCTGCGCTCCGGAGTCTTTTTAACGATAAGAGGCTTTCTTGGGGTCCTTCCACGCCAAAAGTTTCATCTGTCTGTATTTCTGCCTGTTTGTCTGTACATTTGCCTGTTTGTCTGCGCTAATGGTACTCCAAAACACACCAAACGATAGCTCAAACGGCCTACCCCATCCGCACTGCCCATCAATATTCCTCAAGTTTTAGCGTTCACACTTGTGCGAATGTGAAGTAAAAAGCAATTATTGCGCATATCTAAGGCACCATAGCTACACGTCAAAGTTTTGTATGTGTGTCTTTGTTCTAGAGAAGACATACATAAGTAATTCGAAGGATGGTAGTGTTCATCACGCTTCGCTGACAATGACAGCAATGCTGAAAAAGGCAAGTGTTCCCAACGCTTTGCTAAAACGACACAGTGGTGGCACCTGCCCGTCGCTTTGAGTTCTACACCTTGTCGCTTCCAATACAGGCACGCACGCCTTCCTTTCTTTTCTAAGATAACTGCCAAATAGCGCTTGAGTCTAACATGCTTTGATGCGCTCAATTGTTTTCGCTACCCTAATCGAGACTATCTAACGCAGAACCTTCAGAATACAATTCACTGATGTTGTCACGCAGACCATCAAATAAACGTTTTCTTTACTCTCCATAGACGCAAGACTCTCGTATTTTGACACCATTTGCAGTGAAACATGCAATGCGGGCCAATTTTTTTCTGAGATATTTTTCTTTCTTGTGTTGTCAACATATATATATATATATATATATATATATATATATATATATATATATATATATATATATATATACGGTGCGTGACACCGACCCCAGTGGGGAAATCCAGCCGACAGTGTGCATATAGCTGCTATTGCAATAAAAGCAGAATAACTAACCCGAAGGACAAAACACATTACTCTGAAAGGGCTGCGAACTGCAAAGTACAGTTGAACAAAATGCGTGTGATTCTTTTTGAAGGGTTTTGTCTTGCCCCGAATACGAATATAAAGACTCACAGTGGCTTTTTTTGTGGGATAGAGACGACTAGCTTCGGCAGAGAGCCATGATCCTCGCACAAAGAGTAAAATTACTCTTATCCAAAGTATCACGTCATCGCTCCTGAATGCTGTCAGATGTGTCTGGCCGGCAACACTCCTACGCGGGTCAGGTCACACCAATCGATGCATCACGCACTCTACCACTATTTTTGTGTACTTATTCGACCAATCTGCTTTCCAAAGCTTTTCTTACTTCGGTAATGCTAGAAGAAGTAAGAAAAGCTTCGGAAAGCATGTAAAGAGGCAAAGCTGCTGGTGAGGATCAGGTAACATCAGATCTGCTGAAAGATGGAGGACAGATTGTGTTAGAAAAACTAGCCACCCTGTTTACGAGGTGTCTCTTGTCAGGAGGAGTACCAGGGTCTTGGAAAAGCACTAACATCATCTTAATACATAAGAAAGGAGATGACAAGGACTTGAAAAATTACAGGCCGATTAGCTTGCTCTCTGTAGTGTACAAGCTATTTACAAAGGTAATTGCTAACAAAGTAAAGAAAACAGAATTCAATCAACCGAAGGAACAAGCAGGATTTCGAACAGGCTAGTCAACGATCGACCACATTCATACTATCAATCAGGTAATAGAGAAATGCTCAGAATATAACTATACATAGCCTTCATAGATTACGGGAAGGCGTTTGATTCAGTAGAAACATCAGCCATCATGCAAACACTGCGGAATCAGGGCGTCAATGAAGTATATATAAGCATCCTGGAAGAAATAGACAGGGGATCAACTGCTACCATAGTGCTTCATAAAGAAAGCAACAGAATACCAATCAACAAGGGTGTAAGGCAGGGGGACACAATCTCCCCAATGCTATTTACCGCGTGCTTACATGAGGCTTTCAGAAGCCTAGAATGGGAACAGTTAGGGATAAAAGCTAATGGAGAGTACCTTAGCAACTGGCGCTTCGTCGATGACATTGCATTGCTGAGTAACTCAGGGGACGAATTGCTGCTCATGATTACGGAATTAGACAAGGAGAGCAGAAAGGTGGGTCTTAAAATGAATCTGCAGAAAACGAAAGGAATGTACAACAACCTTGGAAAAGAGCAGCGCTTCGAGATAGGTAATAGTGCACTTCAAATTGTAAAAGACCATGTCTACTTAGGGCAGGTAATAACCGCAGAGCCGAACCACGAGATTGAAGTAACTAGAAGAATAAGAATGGGGTGGAGCACATTCGGCAAGCAATCTCAATATATGACCGGCAGATTGCCACTATCGCTCAAGAGGAAGGTATATAACCGCTGTATCTTGCCGGTACATAGCTACGGAGAAAAAACCTGGACACTTACAAAGAGGGTTGAGTTCAAATTGAGGACGACGCAGCGAGCAATGGAAAGTAAAATGGCAACTGTAACCTTAAGAGACAACAAGAGAGCAGAGTGAATTACAGAACAAACGGTTGTTCAGGATATCATAGTTGAAATCAAGAAAAGGAAATGAATATGGGCTGGGTACGTAGCGCGTAGACAGGATAACCGCTGGTCATTAAGGGTAAATAACTGGATACCCGGAGAAGGCAAGCGGATTAGGGGGAGACAGAAGGTTAGGTGGGCAGATGAGATTAGGAATTTTGCGGGTATAAATTGGCAGCAGCAAGCCCAGGACCGGGTTAACTGGCGGAACATGAGAGAGGCCTTTGTCCTGCAGTGTACGTAGTCAGGCTGATGGTGATGATGATGATTCGACCAATGCTCTTGTTTTGTGCGTATACTGTAGCAAAGAGTGAAATATTCATTGTAAAAAACGCAATATTACTGAACGTGGCGCCGAGTGACGGCAAGTAATCAATTTTAGCGTAATTTATTAAAACTTGTCAAAATAGTACACATTTTCAACGCAGAAACATAGAAAGCACAAAAAAAACAAAGCTCTGCAATTTCTGATGAACCAATTGAGGTATTTATGCTTTATGTGCTTGTGTGAGCAGAGCCAACCAAACTGCGTCGCTATCATGTGCAATGCGTGATGTCATGCAAACTAAACTGGAGATATTTGCATCGTGTTCATATGTATTCCTTATGAATAAATAAATTATGTGTCACGGATGGAGGCATCGGACTAATTATTTAACTGTGGTCACTCTTCTTCAGCGTAAGTACCCCTGAAGAGTGATACCTGAAAAGTACGTGATAAGGTGATGAGGAAACAGACTCGTATCAAGAGTTTGCAAAAGCTACAGTGTAAGCAATTTACAGAGACATGACGACGGCTCACAAGAAAACAACAAATACAAGGAAGCATGGTAAGGAACCATGTTTTTTTTCTGCTATCAGGTAACACAGAGGTGGTAAACAGTGGCTTTTTGTAATATCTCTCATAGCAACAAACTTGCAGCAGCAAATGGTGTGTGCCTCCTCGAAACAACAACCGCACTTCATTCTAAATTCTTTGTGTGGATGTCACTCTGCTCTTTTTTTATGTCGTCTTGCCCAACGAAACAAAATGCCTAGCACCGACTGCCTCCATGCTTGACGGGCCGCCATGTTGGTTTTCGGCGGTCGCTTGTTTTAATTAAAGGCAGCGTGGGTTTCCGCGAGAAAGGTGGTGATTGTTTTCCTTTATAAGGCCAGTTCTCAAAGCTGAAGGGTTGTTTTCTTAAGTTAGCTGCCGTTTTGTAGAACAAAAAAGTGTTAGTGAATCTAGCTAGTATAAAAAGCGTTAAAACAGTTCGTTTCTCCCACCTGGTATACCCACCGCATTGGTGGAGTGAGGATATTTAGAGAGCCTATACTTGCGAGGGGGAGAACCTCGATGTCAGTGTGAGCAGACTTCAGTGTCTGCAGGGCAATCGTAAAGCACATGACTTTATCACTGCAGACACCTCAACTACCTTCTAGTGCAAGGCTCGAGACCATGCTGTATTATATCACGGTACCCATTACGACAAAGAAGGTGATTCAAACAGCCTGGTAGCTTGCGATGTTAGTCTAGAAGAAAAGCTAAGGGGAGAAACAAGGGACAAACCAAGTTTTTTCAGGTCATATTTTTATTGCAAACAACATCCAAACAGCATCTGGTCTTAATTTCTTCAAACCATCCTGCCTCCTTTGCTGGAAGCTTGTGTCCGCGCAGTGGGCCTACAATAAAGCAATAAGGCGAAAAGACATACACGGCACCGACCATATAAACGAGTACATGTAAATTTTATCAACAAGCACTAAATAAAAACTGGGTTCACGATATAATCTTTGTTGCTGGTAATGAAAACACAGGACGACAAAAATAACGACGCAGCACCAATCTCCCATGGGGCATATTTCAGTTATGCGCCAACAACCGACTTGCTCAGTGCACATATACTGCACCGTTAAGGATCGTCAGACATTCAGAAGGGTGCACGAACACGAACAGTAAATCTGTCGCATTTTACATTATTGAAGCGAAATCTATTTTGCCATTGTTGAGCGGGTTTTGGTGTGGTTCCGCGCATCATTGAAAGGAAGAACGAATACCGCATGGCAAGCCGCACAAAATTTAAGTTGTGTTGCAACTGTGCAAGGCTCCAAGAGTCTACAGTGAAATTTTTTGTCGACTTGTCTCTCCACCTTTTTAAATGCCCTTCCCCATTGACCGAGGTGAAAGTGCAGGAACGCGAATTTCTACCACCACAGGAAAATGCGAACGCGAGGTTCTGTTGGTGGTTTATGGGCTTGGCGTATCCTGCGATGAATGCGGCGAAGGCTTCAGAAACCGATAAAACGCAGATGGTGAATGCACACAGGAGCACACGTTGGACTCTTCATATCATTTTATTGGTGAACTGCGCCTAAATTTCATGGATAAACAAGCATACTCCAATTAATGAGTTTTCGCGCGCAGAGACCGGCGCACTCGAACGAAGCCTAGTCTATTTTTTTACTCTGCAAGTTGACGTGTTTACTTTGCTCAAACTGCTTTTCGTTACATCAATTGATAAATATGTTCGTGAAATATGCAGCGATCTGCTCAATTCACTCGCAACACAAGGGGTACTCACCTCACAAAAACAAGGAGAAGTAGTCAGCTCCAAGCAGTCTAGCTTCACTTGGGTAATCAAGTGTTTCCGTCGGTGGGAGCAAGTCAGGAAGTGGGAGAGCCTCCAGACGGTTTCGCATTACGGCACGCAGAACTCTGTAATTTGCACTCCAAAGTTCTTGTAGGTGCGTTTAGCGTGGGGATGGTGTCGTAGTAGAAGGTACGTCTACGGTATAGTCAAACGCAGCGCAGCTTGCACACGCGCGTCAACATGCAGCAGGTGCAGTGCGGCGCAGCAGGAACGCCTAGAAGCAAGAACCAATATGGCGCTTGTTGCTATGGAAACCGAGACTGGCAACATTGTGTTTTAGCGGACGGCGGCAAGTGGTGGGTCAAAGGCCGACATCACCCTAAAACACGGAGACGTGCGCACATGACGGCTCTATATGAGACATCACAAACCAGCGACACGTTCGTTTCACGAGAACAGCTGTCAAGTGAAGTAAAGAGGCGTGAGAAGCAGCCCGGTGTAGTTGACATAACCAACACATATACCGTGAATTTTCGTATTGAAAAGCACCGTTTGTTCATCCAATTGTTACCGTTGTTCAACACACCCGAAATGAGTGTTTTGTTTTAAAAACTATGCAAAAAGGCTAAATGTTTCGTAAAACGACACCGGAAGCTCGTTTCGCAAGAGGTTATGGTTATGCACGAATGAAAGAACTTCTCTTCAGAGTAATCGCTTCAAAATTTGTTTTCAGAATATGCCCCAATTTGCGCAGGCATATTGCGATACACGAGTGCATGTTCTGGCCGTCAGGGGCACGCCGTCACCAGTCATTGCTCAGGTGGTTTACGAACCTATCCAATAATTAAAGATCCAGATAATCACATGTGAGCATGCGGTATAACAACGCAGCCCGCGCGAGCGCTATATGGTGCGATTGGACATGTCCTATGCAAGAAACACCCTACATAGTTTTTGCAGCGGCGTACAATCACTCAATACTGTTGTAACGCAAAGCACCAGCGCATACGTATGCTATATTGTGCAAGTTGATCACAAATTGCGAAAATAAAATATTAGGATCAACTGACAAGAAAAAAAAAACGCAGTTGGATTTGATACGTTCAGAGCAGATATGTGCTATACAAGAAGGACCGTACATAGTTTTCGCAGTCCCGTACAATCACTCGAAGTTGTCCTAACGCAAAGCACCTCCACATAAGTATGCTTAAGGGGAGACGCTACTCGAAGACACTTTTTTTTATTATTCACCTTAGAGCAATGAAACTTGAGCTGTTTATGAAACTTTTTATGCTGATTTCAAATATATAATTAGGTTTTTTGCAAGTTACGCAGTTTTAGCTCTGCAACATGACAAAGTGAAAAGTTTAACCCTTTTGCCCTCACTCTTTTCAGCCCCAAACTTCTTTAATTTCTTACCATTCATAGTTCATATTGTTTCAAATAAAGTGTAGAGTGAAAATAACTTATTAGGAAGCACATAAAAATACGTAATACGCGCGAAAAACAATAGACGTAAAAAGTCTATATTTCACCTACCCTAGTAGAGGTATACACAATTTTTATTATAGAATAAATCATTGAACTTTAATCTGAGTAGTTGCATTTGTGATACTTTGGCAAACATTTGGGCAAAATTTCATGCAGATCGAAGCACTAGAAGTGCCTGAAAAAGGAGGGGCACATTGGAAAAAATGACAAAAATTGTGTTTTGAGAAAAACGAGAAACGAGTTTTAAAGTTAAAATTGAGTTTTAAATACGAAAGACATCAATAAATCAGATGAAATTTGCAGACCAAAAAGAACGATTATTCTTGTAGTGGCCACTGCGACTAAAATACGCCAGCATCATGAGTTTGTCCCTCTCGGCTTTTTCGATCTGACTCCTCACAGACATTTCGCTAACAGACAGGGCCATGAAATGTTTGCCAAACATCTGCTCCATTTGGTAGAGCCTAGTGCCAACTGCAAGCTAGGAAGAAGTTCGACAGGACTGTGAAATTCAAACCATGTCCAGCACCATGCCATTTTGCAGTCAGGTTTGTGCCACATACCATCGTACATAATGGCAATGTCGTCCCCGCTAAGTTCTCTCACTGCGAGCTCTTTAGACCTCTCAAGATTGGCGCTAACGTCATCAATTGCCGCATCAGGAACTTTTCTGTTGACGGGTGTGAATGACTTTTGATGCATTGACTTTTGCAAGCCAACATTTGTTGGCTTGCAAATCGCAAATCGGACCAGCTGCTCGTAGCCTATTTCTACAGAGCGCGCCGCACAACGGCTTTCACTAGCGAGCCATGACTTTTTTCATTCATAACGGAGACAATTACACGAGAAAAGCATTGTTCAGCTGCGTTGCTTGGCAAGACATGGACCTCGCAAAAAGGTTTCTTAGCACATACAGTCGCGCAGCGGCCAATGGCGCTTCCCGATTCGTACCATGTGATAAGCCAGCCACGGCGCTCAAAAAACGCGCAGAAGAGTGTTTCCTTTTATAAGTTCTTGCGCTGCATCGGCGAGAGAAATTGTTGTTATTTGAAGAGTGAGGCTCAACTCTTCAACTCATGCGATCAACAGTGGCGGGAGGCGGCGCATTATCAGTGGCAAGGTGCTCGAAGACTCCACACTTTAGACCTTTCAACATTCACTTTGTGCTCTTTAAATGCAATGTCAAAGCATTTCCGGTTAAGTCTCAGCCTGCATTATTTTTTTCATAACAGTAAAGGTACTAATCTTATCAAAACAGGCCAAAATAAAAAAACAGTACTTTGGAAAAAAAAACTTGTGTTTTTCGACCCGCATCTCCTCTTAATAGCGCGAGTTGGTCACACATTATGAAAACGAATCATTAGGATGAACTGACAGGAAAAAAAGAACTCTTATACCCAGCGAGTATAACGTAGCAACCCTTTTTGTTAGATCGTGCTCAATGTACATGCCAATAGCTGCTAATGGGGATCGCAGCGGGCGCGTTACATAAAGGCCGAATGCTCCTGTCTCTCATTTCCCTTTAGGAGCCATTACCATGTGCATTGAGCACTATTCTTTATTGTTCATCAACGCACAGAAGAAATCTGTCACCGGAACGACCTTGGAGGTCAAAATCGTAAGGACCGCTATTTCGGGTATGTGCCACTGGCGGTTACGTACCATAGGGACGAACAAGCCACGCCATAAGGAGCTTCGCCCCTAAAACGTAGATGGATTTGATACGTTCAGATCAGACATGTGCTATGCAAGAAGGATCGTACATAGTTTTCGCAGTCCCGTTCAATCACTCGAAGTTGTCCTAACGCAAAGCACCACCACAGATGTATGCTCAATTGAGCAAGTTGGTCACACATAGTGAAATGGAATGATTAAGTGTGGCTGAGAAGAAAAAAAATGCAGGTGCATTTGATACGTTCAAATCGGACATGTGCTATGCAAGAAGGACCGTACACAGTTTTTGCAGTCCCGCACAATAACTCGAAGTTGTTGTAATACAAAGCACTACCGAATATGTATGCTTATTGCGCAAGTTTGGCCGCACATTCCAAAATAGAAGGATTAAGATGGACTGATAAGAAAAAAAGATGCATGTGGATTTGGGCTGCTAACCATTTTAAGAAAATGCATCAGTGACCATGTGACTTGTGTCCTTGGTGAATCAACCCTAGAACAGTTCGCACTATTTATTACAAATAACTGGTGTCATTTGATGGCTCGAAAGGGCGATATGATTATAAAGGTTGTTGTATTGCAAGGCTTCGAAAATTTTGACCAGCTGGTGTTCTCTATAACGTCTCTAAGTGCACGGGGCTCCTGCGTTTCGTCTTGATATAAATTGTGGCTGTCGGTACCGGTATTTGATCACGTGGTTTTCGGGTCAGCACTATTACCCACTTGAAATAATAATATTACCCCCCTACTAATATTACTACTACTGCTACTACTACAATAATAATATTAATAATAATATTAATAATAATAATAATAATATTAATAATAATAATAATAATAATAATAATAATAATAATAATAATAATAATAATTATGCTTTATTGTATACATCCAAAAGAAGTACAAAGAAACGGGCCTGTCCAAGTCCCAAGGACTTGTGCGACCAGGCCCAGCAGAGCCGGTAACAGTGATGTGAATACGAGGTAACAAAAAGTACTGTTGCTTCTGTGCCAACAATCAGACTATTGATCGACGTCATTGCTTTTTTACAGGCAGTAAATAAAAAAAGAACAAACAAGGGATTCGGAGCATACGTGACATGCAAGTATACTATGTGATTTTACAGCTCAGATTGTGATTTCTTTATTTGCTTTTTCGAACTAACTGAAAAAAAAAACTGGTCAGGTAGTTCATAAAACTTTTTGGAATATATACATTTCCACACGCTTCTCTATATGTGGTAGAAAAACGGGGTACTATAAAACGCGTTTTTTTTCTCAGGGGTCAACGCGTTACATACGGCCTTTAAAGTCATTACACCGATCGTATCTGAGCACAACCGTTTTAATAAACAAGTACGGGTATACGCAAAACCTGAAATTCCGAAAAATATTACTTGCGTCTCAGCGAAATTCGATGTGGTGTAAAAGTTCACTGCAATATTGTTTATGAGATTTTAGCAATTTTCAACAAGTTCTTCAATCAGATCAGAGGTGCATAATCGTCTTTTTTCACGAAAACCTTGCCTCTATTCACCGATGAAAGATTGTAGCCTTTTTCTCGTGCTGCCTTTCTCGCTTGCCAAAACAGATTATGGTTAAGCCTTGTCAAGTTATCATTGAAGAACAGCTTCGTACATTGGCTGTTTTGGTGCAGGCAGACGTTTTAGTTTCCCTCAAGCATGAAGCCATCGTTCTCTTGCGGACACAGAGTAAAAGTACACTAGTACTATTGGGCTTGACTTGTGCTTGCTTCGCAAGCGATGAACGGCCTCAATATCAGATTCAACAAAGCCCGATAGCTAGAGAGTGCTGGCTATATCTGATAAGACCACTTTCAGGTTTTCGTTGTGTTCGACTGGTAGCCCTTCAATATTCATGTTGGCTTTTCTTCTATATTGTTCGCTTCCATTTAAATCCAGTTAAAGTTGTATGAATCTTTTGTGCTTGCGTTTTCAGTTCACTTTTCAGGTCAGTGATTTGGGTCTCATGTGCAGCTTCCCCTTCTTTGCTGGCTGACAGCTGCTTTAAGACCAAATCGTACTGCCTTGACATGAAAGAAACTGATTCTTTTAGATCCTTCACTGGTATAAGTACTTTCATAAATTCAGTTTTTAACAGAAGCAATGAGTCAACTTTTTCGTGTAGGGTCATCAGTGAAACAAGGTTATCTATACCAGTGAACGCTGATGCCATCTCAGGCTCTGAAAATTTTTCTGTTGTAATCATACCCAATGGCTGCGAGTACGCTCCACCCCTACGTTGTTTAGCTGTACGAGAAGTTTTCCATACACTTGAATCACGTTTACTTTGACTCTTTGCCGCGAAAGTAATTTGCGCCACACCAGAGCGATGCTGTCCCAAATGATAACAATTCTCGCATTCCACACACTTCCAAAAATGACCATCATCTTGAAGTGACTTGTTACACGCAATACAACTACCTAGCAATAAACAATATACACTATGCAATTGGTGTGTAAGAAACGTTTGTTAGGCTTACAAGGTAATCACAGTACCTGTAAATATGAACAGTCAGTATCTGGATATTGAATCACCCCGCTGAATAATAATAATAATAATAATAATAATAATAATAATAATAATAATAATAATAATAATAATAATAATAATAATAATAATAATAATAATAATAATGATAATAATAATAATAATAATAATAATAATAATAATAATAATATACTTTAATGTACACACTCATGAGAAATACAAAGAACGGGCCTGTCTAAGTTCCAAGGTTTTGTGCGACTAGGCTTGGCAGAGCCGGTTACAGCGATGTGGACACAAGGAAAACTAAAAACTATTGTTCCTTTTTTGCCAACGATCATACTAATGATTGACACCATTGCTTTGTTACAAGCAGTAGATGAAAAAGAAAAACAAAGGAGGGACCCAGAGCATACGTGACATACAAATAGACCATATGATTTTACAACTCAGCGAGTAATTTGTTTATTTCTTTTTTGAACTGGCTTAAAAACATATTCAGATAGTGCATTGAAAATTTTTGCAATATATACACTTCCGCATGCTTCCCCATGTCTGTTAGAAAACCGGGGTTCAATAAAGCGCTTTTTTTCTTTCAGGGGTCGACGCGTTACATATGGCATTTTAATGTCATCACACCGATTGTATCTCAGCACAACTGTTTTAATAAACAGATCTTGGAATACAAAAAAGCCTAAATCCCCAAATATAGTACAGGCAACTACGTTACCACAGTAAGCTACACTTTTTAAGATATTGCGAAGTAAACTATCAATGCGTGTTTTCAAAGCAAAATGCGAGAACTACAATCCCATATCTCACCACACTATACGCTAGCTAATGAACTATTATTTTTTTCACTGGGAGAGACACCAAGCTTTTTAAATTGAGAAGCAGACATGCCAAACTTCTCAGTTTGCAACAAATAAATGCCATGTGATGTTGCCAGGACATACGACTATGAAAAATTACGCCTAGGTATCTGAATGCTTCAACATTTTCCTCTGCAGAACATAATAATAATAATAATAATAATGTTATTAATAATAAGAAATATAATAATAATAATAATAATAATAATAATAATAATAATAATAATAACAATCTTTGTTATCATCTTGAGTTGTACAAAACAAATAGCAGGCCTGTCAAAGCCAGACAGTGGCTTGGAGGACTTGGCCCGGCACATCGGCAGACGAAAGATGACACATATATTGAAAAGCTTTTCATGTAAACAATGAGAGAAAGAATACATATAACTCATTTACGCTACATATGAACGCAATAACAATCGCGAATCAAATTAACGGGAGCAATACTACCTAAGCAGCAGAAATGTGAAGACCAGAATTGAAAAGTTTTAAACAGATTATACCCAGCATGCAAGAAACTAGAAAAAAATAATAATGCGATAACTAATGCAGCATTAAAGAGACCTCAGGCTCTTTCGCAGACTGCGTTCACTTGTTGCCGAAAAACACTGTCGGGGATGTCATTAAAAACAGTAGGGACAGAGACCTGTCAAGCAGCTTTGCCTTATCTTGTTTTGACGAATGGTACAGAAAAGGAGGCAGTTTTTTCTAAATATACGAGGGGTAATGCATTTGTTTTTTTAACTGAGGGCCTCAGAAATGCCGTAATACAACAGTTTGGTTAAAGGACGCTTTGAAAGATGGCAGGCGAAGTAGAGAAAATTAATTTACATTGTCTGTTGAAGAACAATTATAAACAATGGATTTCAACATACGTTCAAAAATATTGTCAACCCGACGCTGCCATCGCGAAGGACAGAAAGCAAATAAAGTGATGCCATATCATATGATACTATACGCAAGAGCAAGCATGATTGTCACTTTAATATTGGTGGTTGCAATTGATCTAGTATGGAAAAGTAACCACGAAATTTTTCTTAGTATGTCACAAGTGTAAGCCAAATGATCATTCCAGGACAGCTTGCTATCGAAGAATACACCAAGATATTTTATACAATTAACATATTCAATGGGAGTACAATTACAGGAGGCGCAATCACGGGCATGAAAAAGGAGGGGTGCATTCTTAACCATTGACTTCAATAGATTTTTAAAGCAAATTAATTTTGTTTTCTTCTGATTCATCACCAGGCAATTATCTGTAAATCATGACGCAGCCTCATAAACAATGTCTTGTAGTAGTGACAACGCTTTATTGTAACATACATGTTTCGTTAACAGAACAATGTCGTCTGCATACTGAAAGACAAGACAATTTGGAACAGCAGCAGTAAAATTATTTATGAATATATCAAATAAAAGAGGAGATAAAATAGATCCCTGTTGTACACCAGCTTTCAAGGGAAGCCTACTACTGAAAGGTAACAGATTGTGTAACCGCACTACCTGGGAACGATCAGAAAGATAATTTTTAAGAAAGTCATAAAATGGACACTAAAGCCAAGAAAATAAATTATCTAGAGGAATATAGAGTGGCTTGCAGTGTCAAATGCTTTAGAGATATCAAGAAATAAAGCACAGGCAAAGATGTTATGTTCAAAAGCATCATTGAGTTCATCGAAAAATTCCTCAAGTAGCCCAATTGTGCGACGGCATGCGACGAAACCAAACTGGCAGCTTGAAATGAGTGAAAATTTATCTAGAAATGAAGTCATGCATTGCAATAAGACTTTCTCGATTATTTGGGATAAGATAGGTAAAACTGAAATGGGTCGGTAACTGTCAAGGCTATCATTTGGTCCACCTCTAAATAGTTGCTTTACTATTGCTGTTTGTAAGTCTGATGGTAGAGAAGCCGTCTCCTGGAATCCATTAGGCATGAAAAGCAGATAATGCGTCCAGATTCTGCTGCAGCAAAGATACAGAGATACCGTCAATACCTGCTGGTTTCTGCCTTTTGAAGCCGGAAGCTATCCTAGTGAGGTCGTCTATTGTTAAATTTGGAAGAAAGGCTGAGGCAGGTGTTAACTTCTTTAAAGCAGAACTGCCTTTCGCCGCCGAAGGAAGTCCACCAGACACATTTGCGAAGTGGCGATTGAAAAGATCAGCTGTATGCGCAGGGTCCCCAGTAAACGCATCAGTAGGATTAGCATCGCTATTTTCTTTAGCTCGAAGATGGTTTATCAATGACTACATCCACGTGGGTTTCTGGCAGATAACTGAAACTGATGATGGAAGTATCGTCGTTTTGCGCATCGGATGAGGGCAACCACTTTATTCCTTGCGATTCTGTAGTTGGTACTAAGTTCTGCATTACCAGGGCACCGTTTCAATTGTTTCCAAAGCATGTCTCTCTCAATGATTGCTTCTAAAATATCTGGGAATAGTATTAATAATAATAATATTAATAATGATAATAACAATAAGTCTGCTTATGGTCACTCTAGGTTGCCTCTGCCAGCAGTAATTGCTTCAACATAAAGTGACTTGGCGGCACTTGCGAGTGTTCGAAACGCCAGAGATGTAGTTTACTGCAATTTAAGTACTGTGCATCTTTTACAGAATCAAGCGTCCGTGGATATGAAGGTCCGTGGATATGAACTACTTGTCCTGTACAAAAATTATTTTCCGTTCAATCTCGTGATTGTTATAGCTTTTAAGCGAAACGTTTCCGTTCACGCCCATGCATGAATGAAGCAATGAGTCGCCTCAGCTAAATGTAGGTTTGCTGGCGAATGAATTTAACAATCGAGGAGTTTTATTTCTGACAAAAAGGAATACTAACAGCGAAAAAATTCGGATCGAGTATCGTTAAAACTGCTGTTTCGTCTTACGCCGACCGAATGTAGGAATGTAGAAGCATTTCTCGCTCACTAAAGCGCGTTGCGGAACGCCTGCGATAAGGCCGAATGAGAAAGAGCAATCAATGCCGCAAACGCAATAAGCGAGCCCCACCGTGGTGGTCTAGTGGCTAAGGTATTCGGCTGCTGACCCGCAGGTCGTGGGATCAAATCGCGGCTGTGGCGGCTGAATTTTTAATGGAGGCTGAATTGTCGTTGGCCCGTGTGCTCAGATTTGGGTGTACGTTAAGGAACCCCAGGTGGTCATAATTTTCGAAACCCTCCACTACGACGTTTCTTATAATCGTATGATGGTTTTGGGACGTTAAATCAGATATAATAATCACTCGAACGCAATAAGCAATTCAGTGTTGTTGGGGTGTCGTGCTATCACTGTTGCTCGCACAGCCGAGGGATGAAATTTGAGGCTCAAGCTTAATTCGCGAAACCCAAGCAACTGCTGTTTGTATTTTTTTCTCGCCACTCGACTCAAGTCTTTCGCGTGCAGTATCTGTCAGTTCCCTTATCGCTGTATTCGCGTAAACTCCACAAGTCGAATCCCCTGCTTCACTTCACAGAGTTGCGCACAGCGCCGTTGTTGGTATGAGTGACTTGCTCTGGCTTGAGATGGCGCTCCCATCGACTTTCTCAAGCTAAGGTGAATCGCTAAGTGAAGGGACGTTCTAGAATACGAAGGTTCGTATTGAAGAATGCGAGCAGGCTCATGCGGCCTATAAAGGCACGGATAGAAAACGGCGTCGTGTACTCACCTTTCTCCAACACGAATATTTCTTTTTGGTCAGCCTACATGGTCATCGAGGAAGCTCTATCAAGAGACGCGAACAGGTGGCATTGGCGACCTGTTTCTTCATATTTTCTTCACAGTTCTTCGCAAAGACCAGGGATCAATATTTCTTTTCTTCACGCTATAATTGCCTAGAACCTTGGATTGAAGCGTCGCCACACCCCTCAAAAAAGAGGTTGCGTTGCAGCGCCTCGTACGGACGGAATCGCTCTTTTATGAAACGTCGGAGTGCATAACAGCAGCCGCCGTTTTTGTCGACAGCTGCTATCTCACATTAGCAAAAATCTTCTTTTTGTGCTTTAAATAAAGCGCAAAGAGCTAGTATGGATTATACCTATGTTAGGTATCAGCAGGGTATCGTTATTGGGAAAATTGCACGAAAAACACCAGCTGAAGCAGCCAGCTGCACGCTTCAGACAAGGTTGATTCCATCTGTACGCCGACCACTGACTGATTTGTTTGCTGCGAATTGATGCGGTCCCACTTTGTAGTGAATCACGAAACAAGACAGATACGCGCCACGCTGATTGCCTGAGTTCTACACTGCTTTGTGAGGATTGTTAGTGGAACGAATATGCGGGTAAAGTTCTTCCCTCAGCGTCGTTAACTTGCGCCGATACAACAAAGTGGCGCAGTGCTTTCTTGTCGGTGGGGTAAGGGCAATTTTCCGTGGGTGATATCTGTGGATTTGACCAAATTTGAGGTGGACTAAGAATATGTTCAAAGAAGAGAAGCTTTTTGTACGCGAAGTAATGCTCCTCATGGTTCCAGCGTGAGACCGGAAAGTTCAACGTTTGCAGTATCGTTTCAAGACGCTTCACATATCGTCAGAATTCGCTGCAGAAACAATTACGTCTTAAGTAGACCAGGGAGAAACGGCAGTTAAGGCTCACCTGTGGTGTGTCGATTTGTGCATTCGAAAATCGCAGAAGGCGTACCAAGACCGAGTGACGTGACATGTCCAACTCATGTGGCCAATGCGGTTTCCTCTCAATCGGTCTCATCTACGTTATTTTTGCCAAATGCCTGTCTTGAAATTAATCGACGAGAAGTGTTTTGTGTTGCACAGCCAATTCAATATGTATTCTCGCCGTAAGAAAGTGGATACACGTTTGCGAGATATTACCGATACGGTAGCGATAGACGCCAAATCGTAATAATGCGTCGTTCATTTAGGAAGACTAACGATTGGGCAAGTTGGAATCGGTTGTGAATCTTTCAATCAGACAGTAAAAAAACTCGAAGCCATGAGAAGCAACACAATACAGTACCTTACCACAACTAACTTTATTGCAAAGAAGGCACACGCTTCTATTTCATTGCATGAGTAAATATAAATGAAAAAGACGAAATAACATTTAGGCATTATCGAACTATACCCAATTACGCAACATTCACGTGATACCCTCAGCACTCTGTGGCGCATTTGCTAAAATTTCTCCTGTGGGAAGATGTGCTCAGTTGTTTTTAAACGATAGTCTTTCTTGGAGACCTTCGACGAAAACCTGCCTGCCTGCCTGTATGTCTGTCTGCCTGTACATTTGTCTGTTTGTCCGCCGTTACGGCAAACCGGGTAGTCCAAACAGCACCAGCCAATATCCCGAACTGCCGACCTCATTCACAGTGCCCACTAATGTTGCTCAAGAATTAGCGTTCATACGTGTGCAATTGTCAATTAAAATCAATTATTGCGCATATTCGAGGCACCATAACAGCCCGTATAAATTCTGCATGTTCGTCTTTTATTAGAAAAGGCATACTCCGACAACCTTGCATTCAGGCAACGACTAGTTTACGCATTGTAGACATGACAACCAGAAAAAAAAATGAGGGACTCTTAAGCTTTGCCTTCAAGAGTTGAACGCAATAGCGATGTCCTGTCCCTAGTGCGTACAGAGTTCTAAATGGCTTGTGTGAGTGAAGCCTTCACGCAGAGAGCTTCATTGTCTATAATGGGTAGCATGCTTTGAACCATGGGCACTTGTGCGCATGAAATCTTTTCGAGCTTGCTATGCACCCACCACGGAGGCTTAGGAAAGATGTTTTAACGTGTGTGCCTTTTGTAGTGAGATATTAGACGTTGTACTCTATAGCACGTATATATGACACGTATGGTTGTAAAGTATGCAAGTTTCTTTCACAACACTTGCAAGCAGAGGAAGATACTTTCACTCTATTTCTAAGCAGGCACGTTATTCGGTGCTAGAACACACACTTTCTAAGCAAACAACCAGGGTTGGATCCCCACTCGGACCCAAACGACATAGATTTATTCCTATTATTGGCCACGTCTTTTCATTCTTTATGTTATTTACATCGTTCTCAATTTTTCAGTCACGCATAAGAAGAAGATTTTTCTTTCACAACGAACGATGCCGCTGCCAACAATGACACTGGCATTTCTCCGAAAAAAGTTCTATCGTTATCACTCTAAAAAGAAAACTGATGTACAGCTCCTATTGTGCATAGTACAAACAGTGAGGTGCGTAGCCAGGGGCAGCACACTGGGTTCGTGTCCCCACCCCCCTTTCCTTGCAGTTTTATCGCCATAAAATACAGACCGAAAAATGGCCACTTAAAAGACGTACCCTGCCCCCACCCTTCTTTTCAAGAATAAAAAGGAAGATCTTTAAGCTTCGCCTTTAAGGGTTGAACGTGATAGTGATAACCTGTATTTAGTTCATACTTCCGGCTCTTAGTGCAAAAAATCTTTCAGAATTTGCGATCCACTCATAGATGTTGACACAAGCACACGCAAGCGAATAGGCGCAGTAAAGTGTGTACCCTTTGTATAGGATAAAATGGTTTAGACCATGAAGTCATTATGATAATCGCGTGTTCTGCGACACATATTGTTCGTACAGTGGTAAGGCTTTTGGAAGAACGCATTGGTTAATCTCCCTCTCAAAAAAGACAGCGTGCGTACTTTTTCTTTCTCAAACTGTGCCACTTGCCATGCAATTCCTCGTGCAAGGCAATATCTTACCCATCACCTGGTGGACTGTTGAACACGCCAAATCACTCGAAATGTGCACGAAAAACTCCTCACCTGAGGCGAAGTTATGACAATGATGATACTATGTAAATCACTGCTTACGCCAAATCTCCAACATATAGGTGACAGTGTTGCTTATAGATTGCTAACACAAAACTCCACAAGCGGATCACTGCGTCGCTTATTATGATTGTGTAACAAAACAAAGGTAGCTAACCACACGTGAGAACTTGGAGGGCAAGAAACCCTTCTGGTGCCATTCTTTTTCATTCTGTCTTTATTCTCTTATCATTCGTCATTCTCGGACCCGCTGGTTTGGCTGAAATGCTGTTTTTCACATGACATCAGAACCTGATAACGCAGAAATTTCTTGAAATGAACTAATTAGTTTATTTGCTATTCTGTGCAGCTGCCTTCATCTCAAGTGTCAATTTTGTTGGTTTCCTGAGTTTCTTGAGTTTTATTAATAAAAAAAATCCTCATCTCATTGCACAGTTTCGCCTGCTTCAGGTTCCTAAATAGCTGGTGAGCATATGAAATAACAGCAGTGATTTCGTTTCTATTGTTATACGATCCCGAGCATCACTAAGCCTTGAAATGTCTCGAAATTCCTCTTCCTTGTTGCGCTTCGTTGTGTCTTTTCGTTTCCTTCTTGCCACTTGTTGTGTGTATTTTAAAACAACATATCCTTTACAAAAATACATCAGTAGAACTGTTGTAGGAACTTGCCTCAAAGAATTTCGAGTTAATAATGCTCCTGATTCACTTTCACCAAATAGAACGAGAGCACCCACTTTTTTTTGACGAGAATATATACTGCCTACAACGAACGCTCACGTACAAGCACGAAATACTTAGTGCACTAAAACCACAGGCTTAACAAAATGTGATGTTAGAGTCAGATAGAAAAACTATATAAAGCTGTAGTCGCTGATTTGTTGAGATGTTTTAATCAAGCACAAAAGAACTATATAAAGCTGTAATCACTGATTGGTGCAAAGACATTTATAATAATGAAAGCTGCTGCTACCCCAAGGATCTCTCAAGAAGCTTTTTATTGTAAGCGTACAAGCGCGGTTCATGTATTTCTCTGAGGAGGCATTGTCTTCGCAAACATTCTATCCTAAAGAGATAAAATAAAATCATGTGTCCTCAACTTAGCAGCTACCGCACTCTGTGGAACTTCCAGATAATTAACACACATGTCAGTCATCCTTTTTTGCTGGAATGTATTTCGAGCTGCTCACGCAGGCGCGAATCACAACACATTATCTTTCTTTGCATCTTCAATGTGAAGCGTGCTGAAACTGCGTAGATGACTCAAACAATAAAATAAACGTTACATGGGTGCCATGATTTCCGTACCAGTTGCTAATACCTCTTATCCCGGCTTCTACTCCAATAACAGTCGTTCCTAGCCTCTCTGATCTTCCCTGGGTACTGGTGATTTCTGCGGAACTCAGTTTCTGTAAGAAATGAACTTCATGCTTTAGCAGCCGAAACATTTTCTCAGTTCATCCCCTAGTTTCCATTGCTGGTCTTGCTGGAACCTTGATTCACGAAACAATATGAAACACACAGGCATGTATATAAGGACACAGACGGGCACGAACGTACACAAGTGAATTATTTGCTAAAAGTATATCATACGCTGATAAGTAAAGCTATGCTCGACCTCCCTTAAGTTTCGTATACCTTGACAATGTTCTCATTTGAAGCCTACCACATGCAGAGCATAAATGGCATCTTAGAAAGTTACCACATAAACACTGCTTTGTTTCGGAAGTTGCGAGATGCAAATGTTGTGTTACACATCTGGGTGTTTTGAACTACTGGATTCAACTAAAAGGCACCGACAACTGGAGTCTCGGATGAAGACGATCAAGCACTCTATTCACAACCTTGTTGAGTTGTTATTGACGTTTGAGAGGCTCGTAAATATTCATAGGTGCTTTTTTCTATATTGCGCACGCTTTGTTCATCAATGCGCTAATATGCTGTGTTGCTTTCCAACAAACCGCACACGCTCCTCTACTTTTCATAGGGCGAACTATAATTTTATTGAGCTGCAATGCTTTGGGCAATGAAAGTGCTGCTAAATAACTTGGCACCTAAAATGCTGATGGATATTGTAGCACTCGCATTGGCCATATCTGCGAGACAAGTACTACAGTTGCATGAACTTACAAGCTTGTGCGTTAGACTTCTCAAAGAGCCTGAATCATACTCGACCTTGCTGAGGCACCTTCTCTAGAGATAGTTGTGGCGACTAATGTTCTATCAAGCATTTTGTTTTTTTTCTTAAAGGTCGTATTGCCACGTTCCTTTCGCCAAGTTTTGTTATCGCCCTGTTACATCATGTTCAACGCAAACCTCGCATGCGGTGTTAGAGATGCTTCGAGGCTGTAGTAGATTGTTTTGTTATGGCTACGCCCACATCCTGAACCTTTCAGACTATTCTGGAACCTAGGTCACCGCTAGCGATAAAAATAGAAAGTTTGATGGCAAGTGCATAAATGCTGACACGCTTTGCCGCTTGTCAGTTTATCGACGGCCGACACTCTGTTCACCGCTATAAGTGGCAGTGTCACACTTTCCTTTGCGTGGCCAGAAGTTCAGCCCGAATAAATGGCCCGGTGACAATGGGGAGCTTTAGAATACTGTTGGCAAGCGCTGCGGGTTTAGCGGGCACCCTATGAGTTTTAGAATAGCGTCTGCCCTGCCGCACCGCAACGCACCATCAAAGCGACTCCATAGCCTCAAAACCGGCACTTGCTGGCCACATGCGGGCCGTGATCACCGAACGCAATTTCAGATTTTGTGCGTGCAGTCACGAACACGAACGCGGTCTGGCGTTACGACACATTCGCAGTGGCAGCGACCCCACCGCAAGGACTCGCAGTGCGCTATTCGGAAGCTCCCTAATATTTTTTTCACGTTTTCATTAGCCGCAAGCTTTTACGTTGTCTTTAAAAACAACAGTCCCCTCATCTTACAAAGAAAGACTCTGAAACATTTCTGTATCATATCAGCTGGATACTGGCACTACCAGCTATAAATGAGGCACCAATTTTCGAACAGTCAGCGCACTTTTGCGGCGGAGTGATCTTCCCAAGAGCCTGTGACTTTTCCAACTCTATTCGCCACCCATGAGAATGTGCATGAGCTGAACCAAGTACGAAAACAAAAGTCTAATCTACAGCTTGTGGGATGGCTACCTTTCAACATGCCAACATTGTACGCGGTGGACTAGTGGCTAAGGTACTACACTGCTGACCTGCAGGTCGCGGGATCGAATCCCGGCTGCAGTAGCTGCATTTCCGATGGAGGCGGAAATGGTGTAGGCCCGTGTGCTCAGACTTGGGTGCACGTTAAAAAAACCCAGGTGGTTGAAATTTCCGCAACCCTCCACTACGGCGTCTCTCATAATCATGTGGTGGTTTTCGGACGTCGAACCCCACAAATCATATCAACATTGTACGCATATCATTTCTCTGCCGTTTATGTCTCATGAAATAGGGCTCCGAATATTTCGTTTGCTCAAAGGCTAAAATGGTCGCAGCAAAAAATAACTACGAAGCTGGTCACGGGCCACTCCTCTGGCCAGTGGTCATCGGACATCCGTAGCTGGGCAAGAAGGTGGCGGTGGTGCGCAGAAAAGTTGCCTCACTCTTAACTTTGCTTCTGTGAGGTAGTCTGCGATGTCAATATGTCGCTCCCATCACTGTGAACGCAAAATGGAAGCGCGTTCTCGTGGCGACGGCAACGACGGTGTACGGTATGGCCGACTTTCCTGCTGTAGTCGCAGAGCGGTGGTCGTAGGAAGTGGCAGTTTTCTTTCAAACTTGTCGACTAACAGGTGGACAGCATGACATTGGCGATGCCGGTGGTGATGTGATGTATTGACGTAAGTGTGGAGGAGGGCAACGGAGTGCATGAGACTGAGACACACTCGATGCGTAATTATTATGTTTTGATGACTGGTTCCTATTTTACCCCTATACTAGCCTAAGTGATATACGTGAACGCAAATTGTCGCCTGACCTGACGCCTGCAGAGGCACTTTTTACAAATGAGTTTCAAACGCCAGCGTAGGTCCTTAGTGAAATATTTGTTTACCCCCAAAGCCCTCGGTTCAAGCCCCATTATATCAGAGGTACAAATTCCTTATTTCACTTTTTTATGTCTATCTGTTTGGGTAACAGTGATGCTGCCATACGCACGAAGAGGTATCAAAAAGCGGCACTCTAAAACATACAGGTAATGAATGATGTTGGTATTATCCTTTACACAACGTAGCATTTAGTGCTTATTTTGCTTGACTGATATGTGCGACTTAACGTTTCAAGAACACCATATGTTTCTATGAGACGCCGAGTTGAATGGCTCCGGAAATTTTGACCATCTGAAGTTTCGTAACCTGCCCTAATTTCTCAGCACACGTGGCTCAAGCACTTTAGCCTCTATCAATAACGCAGCCACCAAAGTTGTGATTTTATTCGCAATCTGCGCGTCAGCAGCCTTCGTTCCTTATCTAGTATTTTATGATGCACGTTGCAGGGCTTCCCATGCGGGCTCACGTTTGCTGCGGGGGCTCATTTGCAACCCCAAAATGCGACCACATTTCCTGAGCGTACAGCCGTAATAAACCATTTGATCAAATACAATTGTGATTGTTTTGCATTTTCAAGAAGCACGTGAAGAAGTGTTCGCAGAGAACAGTTCCAGCGTTCAGCTCTCTAAGTTTTCTTCATTTTCTCTGTGACATCTGCAATCTGAGAAAAGAACACTGGGGGACGTGGTCCCGTAAAATGGGGGATCAACACCCCGCCCAGCTTCCGGGCCCTGGACCATCTCATCAGGGTTTGTCCGATGTGAGTTGACTGCTTCGGCCCCAACGTGGTGCACAGTTACGCTTATGATGGCTCTTCCACCGAAGACATGGCCTCAGACAGTGATTTCACTCCTGTTCCACGTCGCCGTATGAACAGAAAGATCAGAAGGACGTCGATGACCGGTCGACAGGCACCGAAAAGGCGAGTAGCGTGCGGTTCTCCACGATCTCGTACATGCCGACAACGACGACAGACGTCCTGAACACTCTGAATAGGCAAAGCTTGTCGGGGTATTTCGAACGTATTGCAACTGGCCAGGTTGAGGAAATACGTATAAATACCCGCAAGAACATCCTGTCAGTGGAGGTTACTTTAAAGGCTATGCTGGACACGCTAAATGCCATTGTCCAGTTGTGAAACAGTCCAGTGCACGCGGTTTCCGCGTACGACAAAGCAACTACCATAGGCGTCGTTTATGATGTGGACGAAGAGATCACAGACTCAAGCCTCGAGAAATTGCTTTCTTCGACGACTAATTGTTTTTTCCGCTTTGAATGGTCGCGTTGTGGAAAAGTAGTGTTAGAGTCCGAGTCACTGCCTACTCACGTAAAGGTTGGATATGTGCGTCATTCGGTACGCCCTTTTGTACCGAGACCTCTACGGTGTCATAAATGTTTGAAATTCGGGCATGTCAGTGCAGTTTGTAAGGGTGTGGTAACTTGCAACTGATGTGGTGGACCTCAAGACGATGACAACTGCAACGCTGCCACAAATTCTCCTAACTGCACGGGTGCCCACGACGCAACCTCAAAGGACTGTCCTAAAATGAGGAAGCAAATAACTATCATGAAGAAGATAGTTAGGGACCACTCCACGCACAGAGAAGCTGCAAGGGCTGTCCGGCGCAGTATATGTCGGTCACGAGACCGACGCAAACGAGGGAGCAGTGCTAACCGAGTTGAAGAACTGACATCAAACGTCCGAGCTTCACGTTCTCTTCGCTTGCTTTTACCGGCCATAAATGAAGATGTCTGTGCTTCCGTACCTTTACAGCCAACTAATGAACGAGCCAATCAGCCACCAGCCCGTAATACTTCGGAGTGGCCTTCTTTACCATCAAGACCCACGTGTACCCCTTCCACGCATAATGCTGCTTAACGCAGTGAGCTGGACGACAAGATGTATAATAATGACATCCAGAGTATGAATAGAAATTTGATGGGTTTAATGCGCAAGATCCTTAGTGGTATAAAAACCCCGGCGGCTAAAGCTGCTGTCCAGTCACTTGAAGTGCTGGAGCCACTTCTTGTTGTTCTTCAGTAAGCGAACATAGCATCGATGTACGAAGATCGCATGCAAGAGACGCTTGTTATGCAGTGGAATGCTCGTGGTTTACGTGGCCGTCTCTCTGATTTTAGACAGTGGGTAATGAAATACCAGTACCCAGTTATTGTCATCTGTGAACCAAACATGAGTTCTACATTTCATTTTGCTGGGTACGTCCAGCATTAGTGTCACAGTTATCACTGTGCAAGCAAGGTGCTAGTTTGTGTACGCTTGACATGACGTGCGTACGACATCACATTCTGTCGCATACAAAGAATGATTACGTTTGCTTGACTATAAAGTTTAAGAGGCGCACGTTGATAATTATCGGAAGATACATTCATCCAAGTGCGAAGATGGACTGCTTCCACCTTAGGTCTGTGCTTCAGGCTGCTCAGAAACCCCACATTGCCAATGGGGATTCCAACGATCATTATCCCCTCTGGGGTAGCACTGCAATGAACGGCCGTGGCAGAGATTTGTGCGACTTCGTCTGTTTTTTTTGGACTAAGCGTGCTGAACGACGGATCGCCCACTTTCATTTGGGGCACTTTTTACAGCAGCTGCCTCGACATTACAATTGTATCTAGGAGTCTCCTGTCTTCTGCAGCCTGGTCCACAGATATAGAGACTCACGGTAGTGATCACTTGCCAACTTATGTTAAGTTTAGGTGGTACCGCCGTTCAGCCACACGCTGCGTTCATTAGACAGACAGGCGTCTCTTCAAGTCACATGTGAAAACCAGCTGTCAGCGCACTAATACATCATCCCAAGTAGAAGACATCATTTCTTCCTCCCTGCATGACACAACAAGACTAGTTACCATTCCGCTGCAACGATCAGCTGTCGAAATACAATACGAGGCTTTTCGTGCTATTCATCGCCGCGCAGAACGGTTACAGGAGAACCAGATCACCGTCAGACCTCTAAACCTGTCGTCAAGCTCAACGACACGTTCTTCGGCATCTCGACAAGCTGGACCGGCAACAATGGAGGTCGTTCTGTGGTTCTTTGAACCCAAGACAGCCTCTGTACAAAATCTGGTGCGTAGTACGAAGTCTACAATCTTCTCCACGAAAAAACTGGCCATTCCATGTGGTGACTCTACATCAGGGTCGGAGTGAATAAGAGGTAGCCAAGGAATACCATAGCCTTGTCGTTTCAACCGCTCTCATCGTGACCCAAACTATTACCACCTCTGTGCCCCTGTGTTTCGACGAACGCCTCGAAGTGCCTGTTACAACGCAAGAACTGGACGCTGCAATTTCACTTTCCCGACGCTCATTGGCACCCGGGCCGGACGGTATTACGTACGCTGCACTTCACCATCTTGATACAGAATCACGACAGATCCTGTTATCTTACTACAACACCTCCTAGGAGTCAAGAAATGTTCCAGATAAGTGGAAGTGCAGCCACATAATCGCACTGCTTAAACCGAGGAAGTGCTCTAATGAGTTTTCATTTTACCGACCGATCGCCTTAAGCAGCTGCGTTGGCAAAGTCATGGAAAGGATGGTATTGTCGAGATTAGAGTGGCTCCTAGAGAGCAATAATCGCTTTCCTGCGTTCATGAATGGCTTTAGGAGAGGCCGATCAGCCATTGGCGGGGTCATCAGCTTGGTCTCCGATTTTGAACAGGAAAGATGTCGAGGAAGATTAGTGGTTGCTGTTTTTTTTTTTACATCAAAGGCGCCTACGACAATGTCTTACATTATGCCATCCTTGATGCGCTTGAGGATCTAGAAATCAGCGGGCGACTGTATGCATGGATCGTGAGCTACCTTAGTGACCGTACCGTGTAAATGTCAACAAGCGATGGAGATACAGACAGTTGTAACATTCACCGTAATGTTCCCCAAGGGAGTGTTCTCAGTCCTACACTTTTTTACATTACCTTGATTGGACTTGCTACTGAACCTTCTGACACGTGAAGGTGAGCAGACAGGCGAACGACATCTGCATCTGGGCTTCTGGAGCTACGCGCCCCCAACTGCGTGCTCGACTGCAACGTTCAGTGACCATCACAGCAAGGTACCTACACCGTCAGGGTCTCGCACTGTTAACTGAAAAATGCGCAGTGCTTGCATTTACACGGAATCAAATGACAAGATACCCACTAACTGTGATTGGAACAGAAATTCCTGCTGTCGCGCAACACAGGTTGCTGGGTGTTATCCTTGACCGGAATCTATCGCGGTCAAAACACGTCACAGCCGTGAAGTCGAAGCTCAAGAGTTTTGTCGACGTTCTTCGAGTCATGGCCGGAGCAAGATGGAGCCCTTCGGAGGCAGCTCTCCTTCAACTGTACCAATCTTTATACGTAGGGTACTTACGATACAGCATGCCCGTGCTTTCAAGCATGAAGCCCAGTTGTGCGAGCACGCTAGAAATCATCCAAGCTCAAGGGTTGCGCACACGTTTGGGCTTACCTCAATGCACACCAACCAAGGGAACTCTCGCCGAAGCTCGGGCTTGTCCAATCAAAGTATATGTGCTTTGCGAGCCTCTTCAAGTCCTCTTAGCCTGCTGACTCGACACAGGCAACATCCACTATCAGCGCTCCCTGCCAGCCACCAAGACTGCAGTTATTCAAGAGCTACATCACGGCTCGAGCACATCATACTGCCAAGATTTTCTCCCCCACGTGTTCGTGAGACACCTCCGGGGCTCCTGCCTAGACCGCTTGTCATTCTTCAGATTCCTTGTATTATGAAGAAGTCCCTTGTATCATCGATCGGCCTAAAGCAACTTACACTGCTGCATATTTATATTATGTACGACGGTGTGGCGCACGTATATACTGATGGATCTACCACGTCGCGTACCTCCGCCGCAGCCTTTGTCACCCCTCAGATGAAGATAGCTCGACGTTTCAAGATAGATCACAAGACCACATCAACAGCCGTGGAACTTGTTGCTATTCGGGAAGCAATATGTTTCATGTCGACAGAGCCAGCTCGTAAATGGACAATACTGTGTGATGCCAAAGCTGCTCTTCAAGCCATCGATGGCTTCATGAGGCAATATCCATATCATACTTTATCGATTGAAATTGCAGAGCTTCTTGGCATTGCTACAAAAATGGACATCATGTAAGATTTCGATGGATACCTGCTCATTGTGGCATAATGGGCAATGAAGAGGTGGACGCCGAAGCTAAGAGAGCTTTAAATAGTGCCCCGGAAGTGTGCATCGCATTTTTTCGACAAAATACTAACATCCTACTTCGACGGGTAATGCGCAACTCCATCTTTGAGCACTGGCCGAACCCAGAACACCAGCACAAGCTGCTGCACAAATGGGACCTGGAAATGAAGTTCTGTATGCCTTACAACTTAAAGCGAACCATCTCATGCATTATTTACCACATTCGCCTCGGTGTAGCTTACACGAGATGTTACACCCACTTGATTGGCTGTAATAACACAGGTCCCAATTGTGGTCACTGTCGCTTGCCAGGAACGCTCCAACATATATTTTGCGACTGTCCAGTATATGCAAGCGAACGTCCGCAACTGATATCTTCGATTGGTCGATATATTAGTCGACGATTAACCGATGAGGTTGTGTTAGGTCCTTCGCCTGGCACGAGCAGCACACATGTGGTTATACGAACCGTTATCGCTTTTTTAGAAGCCACTGTACTGGATGCACGTCTGTAGAGTTACCCAGCCTAATAGGAACATATCATCTCTCTACCTCACCTTCATCAATCATCACTCTTTCACTCCCCAGTCACCCTTCGCGAGTGTGGAGTAGCAGGCCAGAGCAAAATAGAGCTGAGGCCGACCTCTCTACCTTTCTGTAAATAAGTTCTATCTCTCTCCGATTGTTCCAGTTAGATGCTTAATTATTGCTGCTCGCTATGCAATATATTTTGCCTGTGAATGATGCTCGATTTCCCCGCCGCGGTGGTCTAGTGGCTAAGGTACTCGGCTGCTGACCCGCAAGGCGCGGGTTCGAATCCCGGCTGCGGCGGCTGCATTTCCGATGGAGGCGGAAATGTTGTAGGCCCGTGTGCTCAGATTTGGGTGCACGTTGAAGAACCCCAGGTGGTCTAAATTTCCGTATCCCTCCACTAAGGCGTCTCTCATAATCATATAGTGGTTTTGGGACGTTAAACCCCACATATCAATCAATCAATGTTGCTCGATTGCGTTATAACACCATCAAGAACCCGCTATCAACCAGGGCGGTATTGTACGAATGATCCTTGTAGGAGACGCAGACCATCATTTATTTTAATGAATGATAATGTGCGTCAATGTAAATAAAGTGCATAAGACGTATCAACTCAAAGGCATGCATGACAGAAATATTGAGGGTTGTTTTACAAGCCCTACTGACACATGCCGCTCAAGGAGTTGTGGTGGGAACCACTTATAAAAAAAGATGTTGCGTGGCGTAGAATACTTCCTATTCGCGCACACAAAAAAGAAAGAATATTGAAGGCGAAGTGGTTTATTATATGCACCAGAGTTGAGGAGAAAAAGGTTGCCACGCTGGTCATTTCCTAGGTGGCTCGTTAATGCCTGAAGGCCCATCTGTAGATGGCCGTTTCACACCCTTCATAGAATAATGGAAATGTAGCATAAGAGATACTGGAAATAAGGCGATAATTGGGGCTAGTTGGTTGCTCATGCTAATCTCGATTATGCGCTGTTTCAACAACATTACCGACTAAACAAACGCAAAGACGAACTTTTTTATCATGAACGTCTGTTCGTCTCTGCTTCTTTTTGGTGGGTAATATTTTTGAATCAGCGAGTGATCAATACATCAGTAGGCTGTGATACAGTATGCAGAGCTCGTAATAATTGATAGTCGCGTCTGCAATCGACACTAAAAGGAGCTTTTCAGAGAATAAAGCGACGGAGAGCCACAGTAATTGCCCTCAGGCCACAGGCAGGTTATGCCCACCTCCCATTTATAATTGTCGGGAAAGACATGAAGAGATCTGAGTGCGTTGGCAGCCGCCACTCGCATGTCAACATCATCCTGAAAGCCTCAGAACTCCAGTACTTTTGAAAGAGTGGTGTTTGGTGAGGCTGCTGGCTGGAACTCGAAGCTGAACGACGCCGAGCGGTGGAGCTGTTCATACAGTTGTGTGAGAGCACGCCGGAGCTCTGCACAGTTCTCGGTTGTGGGGCCTGATGAGGGAGAAACCACGCCTGTGCAATATTCGGCAGATGTAGCACTCACAGAAAGGACACCCACGGCCAAAGAAGTGTGAACGGCCTTCCTTGATGGCCCAGATGAAGGTAGGGTGCATGTTGAGCGATCTGCGCCTTGGAAAGCGAGAACCGCGTCCCCAGAAATCAGCCCGTGCACATTGTAGGTGCGAAGGAGCACACCGCCGGACAATTATATTTCCGAGACCATTGTCATGGACTGGATGCCGTCCGCTGTTGGTGGGATGGATATCTCTGGTGGAGGCCAACTTGCGGGTTCCTTCAAAGAAGAAGCGTGGCAGCGTTCTTCTGGAAAGCACGGTACCTCAAGCTAGTAGCTGGGGTTCGACAAAGGTATTCGGTGACGGTGGCATATTTAGGAAAGAGACAGACACAGTACCCGATCCTGGTCCAGCTGTTGTATTCTCTGCCTTTGTTGTTCTCATCTTCGCAGTTTAATGTACGATGCGCCTGCGCACCAGAGGCGCTGTGATTGTTACAGTAGCAATGTCCAGGTCAAGCACTCTGGCGAGCACAAGCGCTAATTATCTGATTTAGCGCTTCAGGTATTGCTAATACCGACGTTGTTCTTTGGCATCGTTATGCAGCTGTAAAAAACTGGTTAAATAAAACACGCACGACAGTTCAACATATGCTGGTGCAAACAAGATTCGTAAATATTTTTACCATCAATTTGTAAAATTTTGCTGAAGGAAAAATAATAGTCACTTTCGCTACCAACGCTTCTCGTAACGTATTGATTGCTAATGTACAAAAGATCAATGACTTTTCTTTATTTTATTGCAATCGCATCTATATCGACACTCTAGGCTGGTTTTGCCGCTAGCGTCGCCATCGACATCGGCGTGAGCGTTGATGTCATGCACCGTATATGTATACGTATCTATATGTACAAAAACGCAAGAAATATAAAAACCAGAAAAAATTGGCCCCGTATCTGCATGTAATCTGCAATATACGTCAAAAGTCTTGCGTGTGGGGAGAGTGAAAAAACATTTATTTGATGTTTTGTGCAATAAAAGCGGTGAATGGTATTTCGGAGTAGCTGCGTTAGAGCGCCTCGAACGTGCAGCGGAGGCGAACGAGTGGATCAAGTTACGTCACACGTGATACAAGAGCGCCATCTGGCACTTTGTTTTGTAGAAGAAACCGCGTGACTGAGAGACGGGGGTGCATGGCCGTCTCAGAGCTGATGAGGTGTAGAACGCAAGGCAATGGGTAGGTGGCACCACCATCTCGTTTTAGCAAAGCGGTGGAAGCACTCATCTTTTGGTGCAAGCGTTGCCTGGTCAGTGCAACGTGATAAGCGCTATTGTCTCTAAAAATTACTTATATATTCCTTTTTAGTAAAAGACGCATGCTGAATACATGTGTTGTTATGATGCCGCAGGCTTGCACAATAATTGCTTTTTAATTCGGAATTGCACAAGTAAGAACACTAAAGATTGTGCAACATTGGTGGGCGCTTCGGATGGCGTCGGCCGTTTCATGTACCCAGTGCCATTAAGAAAGGACAAACAGACAAACTACAGACAGACAGACAGATAGACAGACAGATTAAAATTTTTGCGTCAAAGGTCCCCAAGAAAGACTATCGTCTTTAAAAACAGTCTGGTGCGCAGAATCAAACGAAGGACCTCTGCATCGTGAAAGCGAGGTGTTAACCACTGAGCCATCTCGTACCACTTCCCTCTCGTTCAAACGACAAGCTAATTATAGTTACCACTTACCGCTGCTCCCGAATACCTCAGGAGGAAGAGTGTTTCTAACATAACTGGCGATATGGTGCAAAGAGCGCGCGTCGCACATCGCGTGGCGGCGCCCGCTTTAATCTCTTACGCGTATTTTGCTCGGCGAGATCGCTCCTAGACACGCCCTTATTTCGCGGCGGCGAGGAGGGGAAGTTCATACCTTTTGGCTGGCCTCGGGCTTACATATGGAACATTTCTGCTGTTGTTACCAGGTGCACAAAGGTCACTGCAATCATCGCAGTCTCCGTTTGCGAAAAGCATGCGCTTTTCAGACACGGCAAAGTAATAAATGAGACGCTTATTCACGTGCATCTGTTCCTGTGAGTGTGTTTTTTGCGTTAATGGTGCATGAGGAATACGAGGCAGGTTTCGTTCGGCTTTTGATTCTGCACGTGACCTTTGCATTCGTTGCTATCGCGTTCATTGCTTCGCCTTTCTGGTAAAGCTGTGACGTTTTAACCATACAAAAATATCGTGCTTGTTTGAGGGCATGCGCGTTATCTTCATTTAATGTTATTTTTCTTCTATTAACGAGGACGTAGTGACTATCAGGACGGCCAAGTGCAGGCGACTGCTTCCTATCCTATTCTATAAGTTGTTTTTTTTCTGCGTGCGTAGTTTCCTGCAAGGGCTCGGACGGGCTTTCTAGGTTTTGATCTGTGGAGATCGACGGTGTTTAGCGGCGGAGGAAGGAGGAAGCCCTGCTTTACTGCTATGCTGGTTCGAATGCAAAAGGCGAAACACGACACTTCGCGCATTCGTACCCTGCCGACCACTTGGTGTTCCCGATTGACGAAGCAAGTCACCGCGCCCTCTGACTTCGTGGAACTGTTAAAGCTTGTCAGGGTTTGTCTATGTGTTTGTGTTAGTGCGTGTCAGTGTTTGTGTATGTGTGTTCAGTGTGCTAGTTTTTCTCAGCGTTTGTGTATGGGTGTTTGTACCTGTGGCCGGAAGAAAAGAACAAAACAGATTGGGAAAAATGGGCAGAGCAGCAAGAGCGAATGAAAAGAGATTGTGCGAAGTGTGAGTGAATTTGATGGCCGTTTATTTCGGCGACTTGCGAAGTTACGCTGTTTTGAACGATTGTGCGAAGAATATTGTAATTAAAAGTGATATATAAATTTAGCCTGACCTTTTCTACTCTTTTAGGAGTACGTCATGCATTTGTTTACCATATTTCATTAGCCGGTTATCTATGCGAAATGCACACACTACATAGCAGGCAGCCGATGGAGCGCTATTTTGTAGCTTTTACCCCAAATATGCTCAGAAGGAGTGCGGTTTCTGCGTCCGAAGATTGAATAAATAGTAGGTTTAAGTTGACGTGTCTTAGCACTCACTCTTCTTCACGCATTTTTGGTGTAAAGCTAAATTATTCGCCAGAAATATTAGATTTCTGATGAAAAGATTTTCTGGGGTGTTTTCACAAACCTATATACACGTAGATACGTAACTTTACATCTCTGGCTCCTCCTGACAAGTTTCGCCCCGCCGCGGTGGTCTAGTGGCTAAGGTACTGGGCTGCTGACCCACAGGTTGCGTGTTGGAATCCCGGCTGCGGGGGCTGCATTTTCGTAGGAGGCGAAAATGTTGTAGGCCCGTGTGCTAAGGTTTCGGTGCACGTTAAAGAACCCCAGGTGGTCAAAATCTCCGGAGCCCTCCACTACGGCGTCTGTCATAGTCAAATGGTGGTTTTGGGACCTTAAACTTCACATATCAATCAAATCAATCAATCCTGACAAGTTTCATTGTTTTTAGAAAATAGATATCGTAAAACAGGTGGCAAAAAGTGAACACGAGAACTTAAACTGCGTGTAATGCTTCTCCCCCCCCCCCCACGTTTTAAGCGTGTTAAAATGATTCGTTCCCATCTTTCTAGGCCCGTAAGCCTCGTCTCGAGTGTACAACACTGTAATCGCAATTTTCTGCTTATCTTATTGCTTACAAATTTATTCTTTGCTTATTACAAAAACCATGAAATACAGCAAGTGTTATTTATTGTAAAAGTCAATCACATGCAATGCGTGTCCTCATGATACAGTGCATCAGGAAATTCTGAAAATTCTGGCTCCCGTTGGCTGCAGCCTCCTGTAAATCGTAAACGCTTTTGTCAGCCCCAAAAAGGAAATATTATAAAGAGATTAGATTTGTGCACCTGTTTCTTAAACAGCCTGAGTCAAGAAACAAGCTCTAGGAGTTTGTCTGAGACAAAACACTGTTATTGGCAGATTTGAGCAGTCTGCGTTTTCTAGTCGTTCTGCTGCATAAGTTGAACCACGGCTGAAAGGGTAGCCATTAATAAAAAAGCCGACTGTCAACCAATGTGCGCCTCAATTTTTGGTGATAATTCTCCTTTATGCTATATTGTCCCCACCCTGTGATTTTAGGGAACGTACTCAAATATAGGTGGCAATGTGCCCTTCTTCTAGATTTGCAACAGTAGGTACTGTCAATTTAATCTGAAATGAATACTGAAACAGCCGAACCATACCATCACTAAAATTGCGAAACTTCTTTCTCTTTTTCTTTTGTCGCATTTACAAGGTTATGCCACAGGAAATCGATTATTCTTACAAAATGTGCAGTATAGGGGAAAAAGTATTGCCCAGGGAGCGGCTGCGTATTTCCTATGAGCCGAATGCTAAAAAACCCTAAATGAGGACACTAAAAAGCACTAGAGTGAGAATAATGTGACATTCGCACTGCATAACTAGCCCAATTGCACAAATACTTTTGTTTTGAAAATGAAAGCAGCTACTGTTGGAGTCCAGATCGCTACATAGTTAGGGTGTACAGTGGTGGTGCATTTAGGATATTGATGCACATGCAAACTCACCCAGCTCTCTTTACTAAAAAAGTGAGGTACTTGCTTGTGGTTCAACGTGTCACGATGAATCTATAGGCATGAAAATTAGGGTAAGTTTTCTTATATGTTATGCATTCAATCAGATTTCTAGTACAGTTGCAACCCGTATGAAAATCGCAATTCTGGCGTTTGTAAAAATTTAGTGATTGTATCTGCAACATGCATCTCTTCTGACTTCAAATTATCTAAAACTTAGGACTTACCTAAAAGGGCAAAAAGGCAGGCTGTCCGGGGAACTTCTCTATTCAGCTGACGCCGACATGTGAATGCAGTTTAAAAAGTCTCCTCATGACATGAACCTTTTACCCTAAAAGATACGTGTTATTTCTCTTCTCTCGGGCAATAACTTGGGGACTTGGTGTAAACTTGGTGGAAGCGTTCTTTGTATAATCATGCTTCGCCCAAATAGAACACATTGGTTTTTTTTTAAAAGTAAATAAATGTTTGTTTGCCATGCAAAGTTGCATACGTAAAATAAATGGACGTCGAAAAATTCGGTGTTGGCTATCGCCACCTCAACAAGATAATCCAGAAAGATACGTACCCGCTTCTGCGCATTGATGATGCTTTCGGGTGCTTACATGTGGAAGAATATTTTTCGCTTCTAGATTTACGCTTGGGGTATTGGCAAGTACCGATGGCTGACACTAATTGTTCTGAAACTCCTTTCGTCGCGCCTGATAGGCTCTACGAGCTTAACGTCATGCCGTTCGGATTATGCAACGCCCAAGCTACATTTGAACGGGTGGTGGAACGGCCTTCACGGCTACAAGTGGAACATTTGCATTTGCTACCTAGATCACACCGTATTTCTTTCAAGAGGTTTTCTAACTCACCTTGTCAGCCTTCGAGAGATTCTGACATGCCTCAGCTCAGCTGGTCTCCAACTCAACATAACGAAGTGTCATTTTGAGGCACACCAGTGGACGATACTGGGTCACGTCCTTTTCAAAAAAGGCATTCTGCCGGACCCAGCGGAACTCCGTGCCACAGCCGAAATCTCCAAGCCCACCTGCATGAAGCCGCTTTGAAATTTCACTGGACTGTGTTCATAATTTCGCCGTTTCGTGCACGACTTCGCTTTCTTCATCTGCGCTCTCACCAACCTTGTCACAGCCTCCAACGGCCTGTCTGCTTGGTCAAGAGAGTGCGACACTTCTGTCGAGACGCTTCAGCACTTACTAACATTGCCTCCTATAATACAACACTTTGATCCGGATGCACCCACGGAAATTCATACTGACGCCAGTGGTGCCCGCGTTGGTGCCGTGTTGGCTCAAAAAAAAACCGGAGTACCAAAAATGCGTCGTCGCTTACGCAAATCGGACATTGAAGCAAGCCGAGTGTGATTATTCTGCCACAGAACAAGAATGCCTCGCCATAATTTGCGTTTACGCTAAGTTCCATTCCTACCTTTACGGCCGCCCTTCACACATCATCACAGATCACCCCTTTCAGTGTTGACTCTCATGGCTGAAAGATCCGTTGAGATGACTCGGTCGCTGGGCGCTCTGGCGGAAAGAGTACGACGTTCGTGTTGTGTACCGATATGGCCGCAAGCACTCTGACACGGACGCTTTCCAGTTCACCTTTATCATCCGCCACGTCTTCACCGTCCATTGCCTTCTCGCCAGTCAACGTCACCGACATGCCAATGGAACAACGCAAGCATACGTGAATTTGCCACCTGCTCGACATTCTAGTGGTTTAGCCACCCCCTTTTCTAGAGCTCAACGTCATTAGACGCCCTAATTCACCACACGAGATTGTGGATCGCTTCTATTGGCGGAATTACGCATCTGCTGACCGGAGTTGACTGCTTTTCATACCTCACCACATGCGGATGCAAATTTGTGCTGCTCCCACGCTGATCCGCAAAGCACCCTCACTGGCGTTCGGAACCCCTACACGCGCTAGCGTTAGAGGTACTCATGGCGCGAAATGTGTTCATTTGTGTGCAAGTATACCCCCTTTTGTGCTGACTGTGAGCGACGAAAGACTCTCAGTCAGCGAGCGGCTGGTACACTTCAATCACTGCCGTGTCCGGCACGTTTATTTAACCGCGTCGGCAATGATGTGTACGGCCTGGTTCCCTCGACCACTTGTGCGAATAGATGGATAATTGTCGGCGTAGTCCACCTTACGCATTTTGAATAAACGGCAACATTGCCCACACTAACAGCCAGAGAAGTTGCGTTTTTCATTCTACGCAACTTCGTCCTATGCCACACCGCACCCCACGAACTTTTGAGCGACAAAGGACGTGTTTTTTTATCCGAAGCAGCCGAAGCATTGCTCGTTCATTGAAACACCGTTCACTGCAAGACGACCGCATATCATCTGCGAACAAATGGCCTAATTTAACAAATTAGCTGCACTTTTGGTGATATGCTGATGATGTAAACCGCATCCGACCAGGCTAACTGTCCTTCCTTTCGTCACATATGCGTACAACACCGCAACGCAAGTGACCATAGGATTCTCACTGTTCTTTCTTTTATACGTACACGAGCCATCATGTATGCTAGGCACCACGCTTCCTAACACACCTGACGCTTGCGAGGAGAGTCCGATTTCCTACATTGCCAGGTACGGAGAAGATTGTCGGCAGTTGGCTTGTTTCTTTTCGAGTGAGCACCAACGTCGCCAGAAGCTTAAGCGTGAGGACGACGGACTTTATGCTACTTCTCAAATGGGTGCCCTAGTTTGACTCTTGATCCCACCGAATACTCCTGGCCTGTCCTTAAAGTTATTGGCCCGCTATCACACTCTCTACCACACTCTCTACCCATGACACCATCTGACGACTTGCATCCACGTTTCTCGCATCAAGACCTATTATGACCGGGCTATACTACCAACGCCTTAAGTCGCCTGAATGGCTTATCTATTTCTCGGTATCAAATGTTATGAAGGCAATGCGATGACGAAAGACACGAGCAAGGAAGCACCAGCGTCCCTAGCAGCGCCAGATTCAAGCTCGCACTTACCTGCATTTTGTCTGTTTGACGCCCGCTGTACCTCGACACTTCACGCTGAACGTTTGTCAGGTTTTTCTGAAGTCGAGTGCCAATTAATCACGTCACACAAGTTTTGTTTGTTTCTCTTTTCCAAAGTGAAGATGTTTAGGATGAGGTTGCAAACAAATTCAAGCACTGGCGTGGCTTAGCAGTAGAATACTTGATGGCGCGTGAGAACTCGGTTTGCGTCCGGCAGTATTTTTGAGTTCTTTTGTTTACTTAGTCTTTTTTATTTAATGTGGTTACGGACGCTGGAGGTTGCAGCGGTTGAAAACTACGGCGCCAAATATGACCATGTGACTTTTTTACAGTTTTCACTGTTGCTCCGTAAAAAGTCACTTGCTTGTCTCAAACGTAAAGCAATGAAGGCGACAGCAACAATACCATCCGAACTGCGTCATACACTCTAAAGCGAAGCTACCCGAAAACAAGCAATGGAGCTCAACAGACGCGCGCGATGAACGAATAGGTCGTTGAGGAGCAACCACAGAGGGAAGCCTGCCGCGCGAAACCACTTAGTCTCAAAATACGATCCAAAAGGATGAACCACCTGGGGATTTCAGGCAGCGCAAAAAGCGTTGCCAAGGTGACCTGCCCTCCTCCTTCTCCTCTTCTGCTGGCTTAGTCTTTCCTCGTATTTTGCCGGCGACGGTAAGTGTTGCGTCGTGCTCGGTGTGCTCTACTAAGGCCGCCCAGATTCGACGATCTAAGAATTACGGCATGTTGCTTGTGTATACGCTTGGATGGGCGTGGGCTGCTGCGTTTGCATTTGGCTGAACCCATGAGGTCTGGAGCAAGTCTCGACACGTCACCACGCCGCGCTGTATATCTCTGGCTTCAAGATAGTGACGACCAACACACGACAGCAACAGTTGGGAAGGCCAATATGGCGGCCGAGAAGACAACAGGCCTATCGGATATATACCTCAGTCCCACTTGGGGAAGGAAACAGCGCTGAATTCTAAGGCAAGTAGGTCATCATTCTTTATTCAACTCTACTTGTCGAGTGTGCGATACGGTTCGCACTTGCTGGCAACGCGCTCGGTCGTATTGAATATCGCACGAACTAAATTCTTCGCGAAGGTCAGCTTCGGCATCTGCAGTTCACCTGTGCTTTGCGACCGCCTGGAAATCGGCCGCCATTGGCATCGCCCTCCCGTACGCTCGCTCATCGAGTCCTCGCGTGTTTTCGCCACCGCCATGAGCTCAGGGCTGACGATATTGGGCTGAGACCTCGTCGCTGTGTCGGGAGTCGTCGAAACCACGTTGCGGGTTCTCGTGAAGAACTGGGTTGTAGTATGTCGCGTGCTGTAAGTGCACCATCACGGGCTGGCGAGGCTCTCGCTAGCGTCAGAACTTTCTCAAAATTGGTCGCCATTACAGTTGGCTTTCTCGTCAGTCGGTCGCAAGCAGCTCGGCGCCGTCCGTTGGCCGCGGTGGTGGACTCGCGTTTGCGCGCTGCACTCGCTCGCGTTTGTAGAAAACGGTCATATTATCGTCGCTTTCTTCGGTGCTTGCTCCAAACCAGCTCGGCGCTGTTCGTGGCGGCGGCCAAGCGTACGCTCGCTCACCTGTTCGAAGTTCGCTGGCGGCACACACTCCGCGTGCAGCGCCCTGTTTGGTCTCTCGTTCGCTTGCTTGAGCTGAATGACGTCGCTCGCTTAGGCCTCGCCGACTTTTTAGCCGCACGGTTTTTCGGGGAGTTGTGGCTGCGGCCGCCACTCCTAAGGTGCTGCGCTACTCATATCGAAATGAGTCTTTGACGATGTGTGACACTATTGTGAAATTATTAGCATGTATGTTTCCTTTTGAGCTTGCACGTATTTCTCATATGCATTTATATTCATCTTCTGTCACGTGTGACTCACAATTTTACATACTTATTGTGCAGCCGTGGGCACACACCATGCTAAAGACTGTGTGCGCTGGCGTATGCGATGCCTGTAATCCAACTCTTTCGTCAGAGCAGCTTCAGAAGGACTGTGTGAGATGTAAAGGTGAAGTTATTTGTATGTCATAATTTGAACACTTGTTTTTATATTAACGTGCACGTACGTGTCATATGCGTGCATCTTCATCTTCTGTCACGTGTGTCTTACTATTTTTACTGTAATATTGTACGTGCAGCCGTGGGAGAACAACAGCCAGAAGGTTGCGTACGCTGGCGTCTGCAATGCCTGTCAACTATCGCTTCCGTCAGAGGAGCTCCCCAAGGAGGGAACAAGATTTGACAACGAGACTGGTCTTGTACACTTCAACATGAATTCACTTAAAGGAATGGAGAAACTCCATGTGTATGTAGAAAAATAAAAGATTTCGATGTCTCACTTTTGTCTTTCGCTGTTACCGTGACTGCGAAAGCAGTAACACATGGGTGGCTGACTACTATTTTGCGTGCTCTTTTCTGCAAAATTTGTTGCCCACTGCGCAGAAAAAGATACGAAAGAAGTATTAGGCCTGGCTGAAACTAAACAATAAAAAATGCTTGATCTGAGGACAAAGAGTTCGTTCGATTGGAGTACTTGAGTGGATCAATCGTTCGTCTGGCAAGGTGCAACTGCGAGGACTAACGGTTGCTCGGTAAGATGGAAATATGGGGATTAGCTGTTGCCCTATAAAGTGCAAATGTGAGGACTAAATGTTAGTCCTCTGAGGTGAATTGTGGGACAAACGGTTACTCACTAAGTTGTAACTGTGAGGAATAAATGTTAGTTCCTTGAGCTAGTCTGTGGGGAATAACTGTTGGACCTGGTGCCGTTAATCCTTAAAGGTATAATGGTTGTGGCAGCCTCATTAGTTCCCAAAAGGACGAACCACACACCCTTTTCAAAAAATTTGGCTTTAGAGTGTAGAGTTAAAGGAAGTCAAAGCTTTCCCGGAAAGCCAAAACAATGAACGCGATAGCAACGAATTGAGAGGTCACACGCAGAATCAAAAGCAGATGGAAACATGCCCCGCAATTCTAACGCACAAATGACGCACAAAACGTACGCACAGGTTCGAATGCACGCGAATAAGCGTCTCATTTGTTACTTTGCCGTGTATGACAAGCGCGTGATTTTCGCAAATGAAGACTGCAATGATTGCAGTGACATTGGTGCGCCGGGTAACTACAGCAAAATTGTTCCAGGTAATGCCCTAGGCCAGCCAAAACGTACGACCTTCCTCTCCTCGTTCAGCAAAGTACGCGTAGGAGATTATAGAGGGCTTCGCTGCGCGATGTCGTGACGCGTGCTCTTTGCGTCATCTTGATGGTAACGCTTAGATCACAATGCCCCTGAGATACTCGTGAGCAGCGGTAAGTAGTAGATATAAGTAGATTGCCAGTTGAGCGATGACGAATGTGCTCCGGGATCCCACGTTCGATGATGGAGGTGCTCTAGGATCACACAGAGGTCCCACGTTTGATTCGGCTCGCCGGAGTGTTTTTTCCAAGTTTTTTTTTCTTTATTGTGTTTTATATGTAAAGATACGTATACATATATGGTGAATTACATAAACGCCGACGCCGACGTCGACGCCAACGCCGGAGGCAAAAACCAGCCGAGATTGACCATATAATTGCTATCGCAGTAAAATGCGCCTGATACCTCTTTCTAGGAATAGGTAAAAGATGGAAGTGAAACATGTCTCCACAGAGGTAGTTGAACATTTTTTGTGTATTATTTCACCCCAAGGTCGAACGAATGAACGTTACAGCACCAATTGCAAAGTAACGCGAAAAACGGCAAGCTGCAGCAGCTAGAACCCTTCTAAATGCGCACACGAAATGATCAAACACAGAACGAGCGCATACAGATTGCTGAGACAACTTCATACCTAAAGCATGCTGAATAAACCAACAGGAAGGCGCTCGAAACAAACAAAAGTATGCACAGGACAAGCGTGAATAACTGTCACTATTCTTCCTTTATGCGAGCAGCATGCTCCTTTCGTAAACTCGACCGTGGCGGCGATCGGAGTGACCTTCATTCTCTCTTGAAAAAAGATTTCATCATTTAGAAAAGGCATTTGATATCATAGCACACTCGTTCTTTTGTAAAACTATCGCAGACCTCCGCCTGGGGAATCAATTTTACTACTTTGTCTGCTCTTTCCTCACTCGACGCAAAGCTATAGGCCACGTGTGAGACCTGGTGTTGGAAAAAGTGGAGCTCGGGCAGTGGGCACCCCTCAGAGATCCATTCCACCTTAACGCTCTCCACCCTCCTGATAATCGGGCTTTCCGAATGGCTTGAAAATAGACGGGCTACACCACACTTTCTGAGCGGAAGTTGTAATCATAGATGATGCTCCTCAGGGTCGGAACGCTTCAATGAGTCCACTCTGCAGGAGGCCATCGAAACCACCGAGCTTTACCTCGGACTTATGGGTCTCAGGTGCATTCCCGTAAAGCCGGAGCTGCCGGTATATTTGCCTATACGCCTGGGTTCGCAACCCAGAGGGTAGAAATCTCCGAAAAAAAGCAAATCCCTCCTCAACAGCGGAGATGCCCATACAGTCCCCATGGTTTACACACCATCACGGTCCTCGGCACGACCATCAAATCCCGCGGAACCAAACTCCAAATGGTACAGAAGCTCAGGACTCAGACTGAGATCGCCATACGACTCGTGCGCTTAGTGGCCAACCGACATTATGCATGGCCTCAAAGAAGACAACCTGCTGTGACTGGTACACGTGTTTGCTTTGTACCAATTTGCATACATTGCCGCTATACACAAGTTAGTACGAGCTGAGTGTGATAAAGTCCATTCCCTTATTGGAAAGATGAAAAAACTAGCCCTCGGCCTCCCTATCACCACACCGACGCACAAACTTTTCGAGCTTGGCGTGCACAACATGCTAGGAAAATGGCCGAGGCTAAGGAACGAGGGCAATTGAGGCAACACACGACAACCAATGCAAGCCGCCATAATCTGCGCGAGCTCGGTTTCTTCGCCTCAATGGGCAGTTGACTCTGATTTTCCGTGAAGTCCGTGAGCTTATCACAATCGCTCCCATTCCGTTAAAATGTACACCCCGAATACAAGAGAGGCAGGAGCCTTGCGTGGGCGACCGCCTTTCTCAAGCACGTAAACATGGAAGCGGGTGACGTCTAGTTCGTGGCTGCCGCTGCCTATCGCCACAATCAAGCCTTCGCTGCGGTTGCGGTATCACCCACACAGCGGATTCTCAACTTTGCTGCAATCCTCAGTCAAAACTCCGAAGTAGCAGAGCAAGTAGCTATAGCCATAGGTGGGCTCGACAGCAAACGGGAAATGATCTACAGCTACTACAGACCGGCCATCAAAGCCTTCTAACGTGGCGTCGTCTCCTAGCAGGTGGTATGCATCCTCCGCAATGCGGACGCGATTACCCTAAATCACCACACTATCATCTGGTTCCCCGTTCATGTCGGCCGGGAGCCGTGTCCTCTTTTGAACCTCAACCAGATCGCCCTTAATGCATGGCGCGCACTTACCAACTGTAACCCGTCAAAGGCGTGCAGCCATCAGATAACACCCGTAATCACATGACATGTTACGTCACGCATCTCTTTATGTAGCACAAACCCAACTGCATTGATTGATATGTGGGGTTTAACGTCCCAAAACCACTCTATGATTATGAGAGACGCCGTAGTGGAGGGCTCCGGAAATTTAAACCCAACTGCATTAAAGTTCTTGTTCACCAGACTGACAGCGTCGCTACCACGCTGCCACAGGGCAACTCCATGTTGCTGAGTTAGAGACCAATCGGGGTGCACGCATTACGTACAACATCACTAAGCACTTTTACTGTAAACGTCACATTTCCTCCTCCCCAACCCCACATCCCGAACTTGACCAACCGCAGGCGCTAACCATACGCTTATTACGAACTCACATGCACCCAAACCTTGCCAAGCTTCATGTTTACTATTCTAATGTGTACCCCAGCGGCACGTGCCCCTCGTGTAGACGCATGGCGACACTCACACACATGCTCTGGGAGCGTAGAAAACATTCTCCCGACTCTACCTCAATCAACTTGGAGAGGTCCTCAGAAACTCACTTCTCACCGACCAGCCATGGGACGTCCAGCACGACCGTGAAGCGGTTTTTAGCTGCTCCCTGTGGATCCCTAGATGCGACACGCTCGCTACGCGCTAAGCTAGTGCTGCACGAGAAAAATCTTTTTCTCATTTTATTCTATCACAATTCTCATCAGCGTGTGCAGCACAAACCACGCCTCGTGGAGGCAGCACCCTCATAAACGTGAGAGGCGACAACGATCGAGCCCAACGTGCGCTCGTCCCGCCATCTCACTACAGATGACCAAAACACGCTGAATCTGTGGAGCCCTTACTACCGTCAAAAGGTATGTGTTGAATATATATGGCTTGCCATTAGCGTTATTGACTACATGCGCATCATAGAACGGTGGACGCAATAGAAGCTAGTCAAGAAGGCGCACGTTGAGCGACTTATCTTTGCTACCTTTGCGGCTTTAGGACTTCGCAGAAACGGGCACAGCTACACGCACTTTGCAATCGAAAGCATCCTGACTTCATCGCCATTCAAGAGACCGAAATTGAGAGTGAGGGAGAGACTTAGGAGGCCCTTCAGCTTTTTCTGACTGTTTATAACGTGTCTGTTTCACAGGCGAAAGGTCTATCTGTGGGCTATTGGTTGTTTTTGAGAAAGAGGTCACCCTGTTCAGCATTTTTCACCTCTCGTGATGACGAAGGCAGATATATTTCCTGTGTTTTTTGTTCCAAGGAGCACCGCTGCGAATGGTCAATCAATATGTGTTTAATTGGGTTCTAAATTGACTTGAAGTATTAAAAAAAAGTGCGTAATTTTTACGCGGACAGATTTACGGTACTCATGGAAGATTTCAACTGCGCATGTGACGCTAATGATCGTAATAATCCTTCTGGAAAGAGACACAGGACTGACGAGCTTTCATCCAGTTTTTCTAGCATTGCAGAAAGAATTGACGTCGAGGTTTCGAATCGGGAAACGGCATATACAAGAGTCCCGGGCAGTTGTCATGTTCGCCTTGACCAGATTTACGTGTCCTTATCAGTCCTCTCTCGTAAAATGTCTTGCAGCACCGAAGCTGTATCATTATTTGACAATTGTAAATTTATTGCTCAATTTGGTGAAAATCATAACAAACAATTCCGACCCCAGTGGGCCCTTTGGAAATTGAACGTGACACTCCTGTGTGATCAGGAATTCATGAATTGTGTCCTGATGGCAATGAGATAATCTTCTTTAACTGGTTTACATATCTTGGCTGCTTCGAAGCTTTTTAAAGAAGTTCGTAATATAGCTGCAAAAGTTCGGGCTTTTAAGTTTTTCTAAAAAAAGAATGATGAAAACACACTTTTTAAAAGTCTTTGCGATCTTTGTGAGATAGAATGGGAAACGCCAGCAGAGTACATCAATGACATTGAGAATATTATTTGCCAGTATCGAAGATATAATTCTGGTCGCTACCAAGCCCACGTATTTGATCTAAGAACTGGCTCATCTTAAAATCTGAGCAACCGACGCATGAAGCTTTACTTGATGAGCAACGCCAAGCAACGTCTTAAGGTATTGTGTACATTTAATCTTACGGCGTGCTCATAAAAGATACGAGGGTCATTACTTTGGCGCTCATAATGTACTATAGCAGTTTAGTAGCTCTCCCTTTGATGATCCTGATGTTCACTTCAAAGCTTGTTTTAGTTCCCTTATAAACCCTTTGAACGCTAATGATTGTTCAGTCATTTATGGACCAATTACTACACAGGAAATAGGCAGACAATTGACAACTTGCTTTTATTCAAAACACCTGGCCCTAATCGCATCTCAGGAAAATAATACAAATCTTCTTTAGAAAAAAACAGCTTGCTTGTTTATTGGTGGACATGTTTTAAATAAGCTACGACATCAATGCACCCCCGGATCATTTTGCAGAATTCACACTTTAATAATACCGAAAAGAACTGATGAAGATAAACTTCGTTTCATGGAGGGCTACTGACAAATAACGCTGTCAAATGTGTTATATAATTTTTTTCTCAAAAGTAATAACAAATAGGTTGCAATTAGCGATGTTGAATTTCATTCCGGCTCATCAGACTAGTGCACTCGGGAATCGATCTATACAAAACAGTATACATGTCGCTCGTACAGGGCACCACTGCTGTCAAAGTTATCGAAAATATTTGCAAGGCTACAGGTTGACCTTGCGAAAGGCATTGATCGTGTTAGTCATTACTCCATTTTTTCCCTTCTCGAGGATGCAAGTGTTGCCAAAGTTCTCCTCAAAGGCGTTTAAATTTGCTACAACGAATGCTCAACTCGTCTGATTGTTAATAGTCTTCTCTCCAAGCCTGTTTCTATTCCCTTTTTTGCAAAACGGGGATGCCCGAAGTCACCTCTTCTATACAAACTTTATCTAGAACCACTGTGCTTAAGAATAATACAGTTGAGTTGCATTCGTGGCTTCAGTATATTAAGCAGTGGAGTTGAAGTAGCAGCTTAAGCACAGGATGTCGCATTATTTCGCACAGATAAGCCAAGTGTTGAACCGGGTATTGGGCTCTTGGGTAGTACGCCGAATAAGTTTGCAGGGATTATTTGGACATGAACTCTTCCAAAATACCTCAGTGTGCCATTGCATGCGTATAGATTAAGTGCTCATTACAGGGAAGAGCGCGTCCCTAAGCTTGAACGATTGGTTCAGTTCCCTATTGACTGTCAGTCTTTGGGAGAGCTGAAGCTGGCAATACTTTTTAGCAACAAGCTTTACTATGTATTTCAGCTAATTTATTACGGGAGAGTTTATATACAACGCTTTTATTGTATTTTCGCTACTTTTATACAGTCATCGACTTTTAAGCCCATGCGTCGTGACACCATATTCAAGCCAAGTAGTGAGGGTGAATTAGGAATAAAACACCTTAGCTATGACAAACACAGTCATGAGTCTTCTTTTTCAAGTCAATTTCCATCTCGTAATTTGTTAACTCTTGCAGAATACACTCTTTGATTGCTTAAAAGATCTAATTGCTTCATAAAACTTATACAAACACCCGTGTTTGTGGGTGTTCCTGCAGGAAGTTTACCTTGCAGTTCACTTCCTTAAAGCTCGCTTTTCTCTGGAGAACCTGTACATGGTATCGCGCAAGGCGCTGTATAAGGATCTACTAAGTATGCTCTTCCCATCTCCGTCATACCGTTTATTGCACTTTTAGGCCACGAAGTGCAGAAGCGAGAGCGAAAAATGTACTTTCTATCGAATTCAAAAACAATCTGTGAACACCACTCTGAAATATTGCCGGTAAACACATCGTTCAAAATAAGAGATATTTTTTATGTCGTAACTGTCATCTATGTAAAGCGCCGGAAACAATAAACATTGCTTTGTTAACAGCGAAGATGCCATTCTGTATTAGATGTCCTTAAACGGGCACTGATAATATGTTTCGTCAATCATGGGCACACCATACGTTATCTTCTACCAGCATCACTTGATGAAGTGCCATATGACAGGTTTTTCGTGATGACTATGCACACCTTATGAAAAACACAAATGCAGGACAGCAATGTGGAACCCACCACCTCATCAACTACACACCTCATTCAAAGAGATTTACGCCAACATTGACTTTAGAAAAGACTGGTACTTCCTCTTAGAGAGGTGTTTGGCCTTACCCCTTTCATGTTTGTAAAGACGGTGTGAGAAACTCGATTTGAAGAGCGCACGCTGTGTTACCAATTAAATGTTAATCAGTATCGCTTGAACGCTTATTGTCGACATTTCATTGTAGCTTTGTTTGCCTGATTTTGTTCTTTGAAACACAAATACTTTGATAATTACTATGCAAAAAATCGACAGATCCAACGTTTCTGCGAAGCGACGTTACGCGTAGCACGTGGAGGGAATGTGACCGTGTTGCATTTTTTTCATTGAGCGTCACGTCAGGAGATGACGCAAAATATATGTACAAATGTTGCACGCACAGATACATGTTGAAGAGTTGCAGATGTTTACATAACCAGTTGTTTGCCATTGCGCAAAAATGTCTACTGGAATGCGCATTAGCAACACCAGAAGCTGAAGCGCTGATGCTCGCGAAGATGCGCGCAACGATGCCAACTGGAATGCGCGTTAGTAACACCAGAAGCTGATATGAAGCGCTGATGCTCGCGAGGAAGCTTCCCTGGACTGTGCTACATAAAGCAACTTCAGCGCATGGCAACTAACCACAAAAGACCTTAGCCCAATGACACGGCTGCACCAAAGCAGCACAGTGGCGATCGAAAATTTTGAGACGTTAGGGGCACATGGTGAACAGCAACGCAGCGGCTTCTCACGGCTACCAGAGAAGCTCGAGGGCACGCACTGCGCAACCGCATATTTTTATACCAGCCAGCTTGCGCTTTAGTTCCCTTCAACTGCGCACATAGGGGAACGCCAGAAAAATCGCAACATGCCACTTTTGCAGTCCATGTTGAAGTCCTGAGAGATATCATCACCATAGTGCAGTGGCAGTGCTCGGTGCGCGCCGCTTTTTAACCTTTGTTCCAGTCAATCCATGCCGCCGAAAACAGGTATGGCATGCATCGCCCTGTGACACAACTGCTTGGTAATATTATGACATTTGTAGAATAAAGCAATTGGTGCAATGTGTGCTTTCGCTAATGCGGAGCGTCTGCAACCAAGGCGTGGAAGCGGCGCCCACAAAATACTGCCACTACGCACTCCCTTGCTGGATTCCGTGATAAACGGTTGTGCCCCCGCGATCTCCGACAACAGCACAGCTATGGCCCACCGACTCACCCACCGTCATCTCCTAACGCCGTGAAACTCTCGCTCAGTGGTGCCCTCTCCTCGGACTCCTTCGATCATGTCCTCATTTTTCTCTATATTATATTTACTTTTGAATCTGGGTGTTCTAATCTTTATTCCTATCTTTTTTACTTCCTCCTGATCCCCTCCCTCATGAGCCACTTTATGTATACAAGAAAGAAGACGAGGATGAGTGTGTGGGATCACAGAAAAGAGAGAATGATGTCAAAGCATCAGGTACTTTGTTTCTGTATGTTCTAAATACAACATATTGGCGAAGCGATTTCAACCCATGCAAGAGCAACGTTCCTGATGATTCTGCTACATCACAATGAGCGTTCCGGAATTACAGCCACCACTGCCTTTCCTGGCTTCGCCTGGTCATTCGGCTGCCCCAGGGGACCAGTGCAAGCAGGTCTTTCAGACGTAATTGGTGGCTTCTGGATCGTCAGATCTTCAAGCCAACCACTAAAAAGCGATTCTGCTCACCTGTTTTGACATTTTTAGGCCTGCTAGTCCACACTGAACGTCAATACCTCTTGAAAGAAAACCAGTTTCAAGGTCAGTGTGCGAGCCCGCCTGACGTGATCATCTCAACGACGTCATCAAGCGGCGGCGCCGGTTTGTCACACAACGCACAGCGAGCTCCCTCAGCCCACGAGCCCGATGAAGCAATCGGCGCCGTCCAGTCTGGCGAGTCTGGCGCATTGCGTGGCAACATTGCTCGTCCTGGCTGCAACCGTGCGCAGCTGCTCTGGAATTAATGAGCATGACGTGGCTCAGTGACGAGCCCCATTGGTGATTTCGACATCACGGCCAGCGGCGCTCCTAGTTGCACGTTGGTCGTTCAAAGGATCCACCCGGTGCACATAAAAAAGCTCTGCGGCGCGTCACCAGCAGCAAACCTATGTGTCATAAAAGTCTCTCGTTGTGCCGAGCCCCTTCCGCAGTTGGCGTGCCCGGTGTCCTTGGCAGTAGCGAGTTTCGTGGCACCCTTCGTAACCTCGTCGGCGGTGCGCTTCGTAACAGAAAGAGAAGCCGACGGATGCGTGCGAGAGAAGACACCTCGGCTCTTCAGGTGCCTAAGCTGTCGGCCCCAGTGCCAACTTATAGCGCCAATATTTCTATGCTGTATATAAACCTTCCTTTCCTCACCGTCGTCTCGTCCACTCGTCTATCGGCTCTGCACAGAAGCAGTCGCGAGCTGATTAACACACGCTACCAAGCGGCTGGTGAACTAGGTGGCAGAGTTTGGAGCAGTGGTGCTTTCCGGACTGTGTTGGCGTCTCCCCTTCGTAACAGTGATTGGCAGCTGCGGAATCGGCCGGCGTCAGTGACATCACTGCGGTGAGTGCCTGATGTATTCCCCTCTGTTCACCAGACTACTATAGCACAGGTTATAGTAGTTTAGAGAAGGACTGTGTGAAGGATTATTGTGAGCTTTCATCAATTCAAGCAATGTCAAAGCGCTTTGAAACCAAAAGTATTAAGGAGGGTGTAAACATGGCAGTGTTCAATATTGCTTCCACGTCCTGCTAGCAGACTTAGAGTGGGTACGGCAAGTATATTTTTAACAGGGGTAAACAGCAAGAGGCTATTGTGAATGATGGTGAACCTTGAAGATAAGGAACTCATCGAAACTTGTGAAGAATTTAGCCTTATTTTTTCCGTGCGAAACGAAAACAAGCGACAATTGAGATCATGAGGGATGCAGGAGTGACGACTCAGGAAGTCGATAAGGCCTAGGCGGATATCAAAGCACGCCGTGAGGAGGCAGAATGGCGAGAAGTTCGTGAACGCAGAGAAGCTCAATGGGGAGAAGTTCGCGCACGCGAAGAAGCTGAAAAGCGAGAAGTTCGTGACCATAATACGCTGAAAGCTGAGATTGCCGTGCGGAGGCCAAGAGACAGCAGCGCCTTGAGTTGAATTGAATAGAATTGGCAATCCTACAGTGTTCGCAGGCGCCTAGTGTAGCTTCTGCCTCAGTTCAGGTCAGCGGTCAGAGAAATCGTGACGAACTGCCACTGTTCGTAGTAGGCAACTATATGGTAAAGTATCTCGTCAAGTTTGAACACGCCTCTGAGCGAATTGCTTTGGAGCGGTATCTTTGGGCGAAGAACCTGTTAGCTCTTCTTCCCAGCAAAGTGTCCGATGTGATAACGTGCTTGTCGAGGGAAGCGTTTGAGAAATATGACGAGGTTAAGGAAATCTCTTGAGACGTTATAATTTGTCACCCGAGGCTTTCAGGCGAAGGTTCCGGTATGCTAAAAGGGAGGATAAGTCACACGTTGACTTCGAGTTTCGTCTTAAAGCCAATTTAATTGAATGGCTCAAGGGCGAAGTTGTTTATGACGTTCGCGATAAAGTGGTGGAACGCATTGCATTGGAGCAATTCTACCGATGCATTAAGGAGGATGTCAAGCTTTGGCTGCAAGACAAATTTGGTGAAGTACAAATAAACCAGGCAACAGAGTTAGCTGAGGAGTATTATACTCGCCGAAAGCTGCTTAACAGGGCAGTGCGCGTTGAAAAGGATGAAAAAAGAGTGTTTTTCAAAGAAACCTGATCAACGGAAACGCGCTCCGAACAATAATCCAGGAAGCACCCGTCTCTTACGAAGGACACTGTAGGGGAAGGGCAAACGGAAGCAGACAAATCGAGTGAGGTTCCTAAACAACGCACTAATACCACACGGGCGCATGAATTACGGAAGCTGCTGATCTGCTACAACTGCAAAAAGGAAGGGCACAACGTGATAAACTGTAAGCAAAAGTTTGCTTTCGCAACAATCCGAGAATCGCTAAAGAACATGCAGTTGTTAGAGCAGTATCTCCAAGAATTTCGTGTCAATGGTAAAACGTGTGGAGACTTCGAGACTCAGCGGCAACCATGGACGTGTTCCATACTTCGTTGGTGTCTCCGGATGACTTTACAGGAGAAGTTGCGTGGATCAGACAGGTCACCGAGGAGCAGAGTGCTTGCTCACTTACCAATCGCTATGGTTGTCATTGAAGCCCCATTCGGTAAGCTTCGCACCGAAGCAGCTGTGTCTGCTGCGCTTCCCGATCGTTTTTCTTATATTTTGTCTAATAACTCAGAGCAGCTTCTGAAAGAGCAGGGTAAACCGTTCTTCTCCACCTTATCATACATGGCCCTCACGCGATCGCCAGCGCGAAAGCTTTCGGGGGAACTTGATTTCGTTCAATGTGGTGAAGCACCAAGTGCAAAAACTACTGATTTGCCTGACCTTGGCGGCGAGCCGACGGAACCTCAGACAGAAAATCCTCCGTGTGAGTCATTTGAGCAGTTACCCGAACGGCCCATCGCCGAAGCGACTGGCGCGGTCTCTGTAGGCGGAAGACACGACATGGTGCCATTGATGCAGAGTGAGAGAAGTGCAACGCTCTCGCCGGTAGCGGAAAGTTGGAGTGAGCTGTCGAGGGTTGATCGAGAAACGCTCATTCGAGAGCAGCGTGAGGACCTCTCAAATAAAGCGCTAAGGAAAAGCGTAAAGCTGAGAGCCAAGAAAGAAAATGCTTCTTTTTATGAGGAATCAGGCCTCCCATATTGTAGTTACACAGATGTGCAACGTCGAAATTATGAGCAGCTCTTGGTACCGCATAGGTATCGTCGCCTTAAAGTGGCCGGTTACTGGCATGGAGCATGATACTCCAACAGCAAAACTTTGATGTTGGATACCAGAAAGGAAAGCTAAACGCTAATGCAGACGCATTAGGTCGTGCGTTTTAGTTGGTACCTTCTCTATATTTCGGTTTGTCGCTCGCAATTAGGGGCAAAATTTTTTCCTCATCATGGGCTTAGCTGAGCGCTTTCGTCCAGAGTGATCTCGAAGGGCCAACTTTATGTTGTATTCTATATCATTACGTTGTTGTAGGTGTAAAACGTTGAGTTCTCATTTTAGGAGTCTTGCGTCCCACATGTGCCTTTTGATATAGAGGGAACCAAATTCCGATAGAAACGTAGCTAGGTATGTGTTGTTCTATACTTTGTCTGGTGTTCTGTCGGGTGACCGTGGGTAGTTGCTTGTGTCGTGTGTTGTCTGTTGTCGAACTGTTCTTGACAAGTTGCGGAACCATCGACAATTGCTGGGACCAAAATCGTCCGAAAAGATGTGTGAAGCTGACAGACAAGTTGTGGCGACAAGCCAGTTGAACTGGGATCCGTCCTCAAGAATGGGATGTGTTCACGGAACGGAGTCCGGAGCTACATTCTCCCCATGTTCTCGGAGGCAAATCTGGAGGAGCCTGGCAAACGAGTGCGCCCGACATCCGAGCCACGGGGAAGCAGCTCGTGTTTCCGGCGCATTGTCTGGCAGCAGGGGTTCTGTTACGCTTAGGAGTCCACACTGAATGTGAATGCCTCTGCAAAGGGATTCTGTGTCAAAACCAGCCCACGAGCCCGCCTGACGCGATCAACTCAACGACGTCATCAAGCGCATGGTTTGGTACCCATATCAAGTTTGGTATAAATACCAAACTTGGTATGGCATAACATGACTGTATGAAAATCATATTTGACAAGTCGTAGCACGAGAATCAAGACACGTATGTCATGAATGACATGATTAAAATTTCATGGTCCTGCAGCTCTTGCGTTGGTTTCGTTGACGTGGCATTTTGCAAACCTGGTATGGTACGGCATGATTGCATGACGAGTTCAAGCGACAGACTTTAAAATGAAAATCATGACATGTGTGTCATGTCCTAGCATGACTACATGCCACGTTCGCGAATGCGCTCGCGCGCGTTTCGCTAGCGTCACATATACCAAATTCGGTATAACAGTACGTGAATGGTTGATGAAGGTATATGACTGGAGCAAAAATAATAAACATGAGATGCGTGTCATGTAACAGCATCACTACAATCTATGCACATGATGCACTCGTGGCCATTTCGATAGCTTCACATGTACAAACTCAGTATTACGTGACACGAAGAGATGGCATTGATAAATGACACATCCAAACATGATAACCACGACATGCGTGTCTTGTAACAACATGACTACATGCCACACTGATAATGCACTCGCGGCCGTTTGACTAACTTCAATTACGCCAAATTCGGTATTACGTGATGCCAATGGATGACAAAGGTACGCAAGTGCTGCAAACATTTGTTACCTCAATATTTTCAGGGATTCCTAAACTAAAATATTCCTAAAAAAATTGTCACAATGGCCTAAAAACAATCACTTGTAGGAGAGCTGCAAAGACATAGTTCTTTCAAGAACTCCGCCGTGTAGGCAGCATCGGTGACGTCTTGTAGGGCAGAAACATATTCCATGGCATTACCACAGCTAGAAACATTCCGTCAGTTTAAGAACCAGTGCAAATCGTTGCCACGTGTTCAACGTATACGTTCTTCGCATGTTTGGCTAAGCAGATCTGAGGGCACTGATCGCTGTCGTGTTTTGTTAGCGTCACGTACTGCTAAATGTGATCTGCAAAAGATGCAGCCATCATGAGCGCATAGCTTCTTTCATGCAGTGACCACCAAAGTACCAGTGAGGGTACTTCAAGCGCATATGCTTTTTCTAGCGAGACCCAACACTTGCGTTTGAACATTTTCATGTTCGAATTTATCTGCAAATATAGACAGTTGTTTTGCAACTCAGTTACAGTGTCGAAAAATTCCTCCATTAGAGCTGTGTTTTAGGTGCATAAATGTGCTTTCATGGGTACGTAATTCTCACAGTGCTAAAACAGCCTTTCTTCACAAATGCGCTCACGTTTACTCGCGTTTCAAGCTCATTGCCGCTTTTCCGTTCCGATTTCTATATTTCTCAACTTATCAGCACATTCTCGAAAAGCTCTGAATTGTACCACGAATACTTTCGCTAAAAAGAAAATAATTCAACATGTTTTTCTATATTACTGTATGATGGCCTTCGGTTATCTATTTACGCGTTAATAAGAAAAATTTAAGGTGGTGTTTTTTTCATTATTCAAATTTCAACGGAGTACACTTTTGCCAATATGAGAATTTTGAGGCAATATATAAAAATGTACACATGCCCTACGGCAGCAATAATTTACGTACATAATGAACACACTATATTCTTAAAACGTGTCAAGTTTCAAAACGGTGCTTCCATTACTTTTGGAGAAAAAAAAAATGGAGAATACAAAACCTCTTTTAAACTGTCACAAAAATAGACATTTTCAAAAGCTGTTTTCTTATGGTCTACACACTTGAAACATTATGAATTAATTCTTTTAGACATGCATTTCGGGTAAAAAATATCTTCCTTGAAACAAAAATATTTGTCTTTTTATAGCATCTGCAGCAGTCTGCTAGCAGGACGCGGAAGCAATATTGAACACTGCCATGTTTACACCCTCCGTAATACTTTTGGTTTCAAAGCGCTTCGACATTGCTTGAAATGATGAGAGCTCAATTAAAGCTTCACACAGCCCTTCTCTAAACTACTATAACCTGTGCTATAGTAGTCTGGTGAACTGAGGGGAAAAGATCAGGCACTCACCGCATCGATGTCACTGACGCCGGCCGATTCCGCAGCTGCCAATCACTGTTAAGAAGGGGAGACGCCAACACAGTCCCGGAGGCACCACTGCTCCGAACTCTGCCACCTAGTTCACCAGCCGTTTGGTAGCGTGTGTTACTCAGCTCGCGACTGCTTCTGTGCAGATCCCATAGACGAGTGGACGAGACTACGGTAAGGAAAGGCAAGAGTTATATACAGCATAGAAATAGAGGCGCTATTTTGGCACTGGGGTAGACAGCTTAGGCACTCGAAGAGCCGAGGTGCCTTCTCTCGCACGCATCCGTCGGATTCTCTCTCTGTTACGAAGCGCACTGCCGACGAGGTTACGAAGGGCGCCACGAAACTCGCCGCTGCCAAGGACACCGGGCACGCCGACTGCGGAAGGGGCTCGGTGCAACCAGAGACTTCAATGGCACATAGGTCTGCTGCTGGTGATGCGCCGCAGAGCTTTATTATATTCACTGGGAGGATCCTTTGAGCGACCAACGTACAACTAGAAGCGCTGCTGGCCGTGATGTCAAAATCCTTCAATGGGGCACGTCACTGAGCCACGTCATGCTCATCAATTCCTGAGCCGCTGCGCGCGGTTGCAGCAAGGACGAAGGACGTTGCCACGCATTGCGCAATACTCGCCAGACTGGAAGGCGCCGATTGCTTAATCGGGCTCGTGGGCTGAGGGAGCTAGCTGTGCGTTGTGTGGCAAACCGGCGCCGCCATTTGATGACGTCGTTGAGATGATCACATCAGGCGGGCTCGCGCACTGGCCTTGAAACAGATTGCCTTGGCCGAGGCATTGACGTTCCGTGATGACTACCAGGCCTAAAAATGCCAAAACAGGTGAGCAGAATCGCTTTCCAGTGGTTGACTTGAAGATCTGACGATCCAGAAGCGACCGATTACGTCTGAAAGACCTCATGCCCTGGCCCCATGGGACAGCCGATTGACCAGGCGAAGGCAGGAAAGGCGGTGGTGGCTGTAATTCTGGAACGCTCATTGTTATGTAGCAGAAATCATCAGGAACGTTGCTCTTGCATGGGTTAAAATCGCTTCGCCAATATGTCGTATTAAGAACATATAGAAACAATGTACCCGATGCATTGACATCGTTTTCTTTATTCTCTGTTTTCACGCGCCCATCCTTATCTTCTTTCGTATATACATCAAGTGGCTCACGAGGAAGGGGGATCAGGAGGGAGTAAAAGGAGTAGGAATAGAGATGATACCACCCAGATACAAAAGTAAATAATAGATAGAGAAAGATGGGAACATGGTCGAAGGAGTCCGACGACAGGGTACCACTGAGCGAGAGCTTCACGGCATTAGGAGATGGCGAAGGATGAGCCGGTCGACCAGAGCTGCACTGTTGTCAGAGATCGTGGGGGCACATCCCTTCTGCACGGAATCCAGCAAGCGAGTGCGTAGTAGCAGTATTTGGTGTGCGCCGCTTCCACGCCTTGGTTTCAGACGCTCCGCATTGGCGAAAGCCCACATTGCACCAATTATTTCAATCTACAAATGTCATAAGATTACCAAGCAGTTGTATCACAGGGCGAAGCATGTCAAACTTGTGTTTGGCGGCATGGATTGATTCGAACGAAGGTTAAAGAGCGGCGCGCACGGAGCACTGCCACTGCACTTTGGTCATGATATGTCTCAGGACTTCAACATGGACTGCAAAAGTGACATGTTGCGATTTTTCTGGCGTTCCCCTATGTGCGCAGTTGACGGTAACGAAAGCGCAGGCTGGCAGGCATAAAAATATTCGGTTGCGCAGTGCGCGCCCTCGAGCTTCTCTGGTAGCCGTGAGAAGCCGCCGCGTTGCTGTCCACCACGCGCCCCCATCGTCTCCAAATTTTTGATCGCCACTGTGCTGCTTTGGGGCAGCCGTGTCATTGGGATAACGTCTTTGGGATAACGTCGGTTAGTTGCCATGCGCTGAAGTTGCTTTATGTAGCACAGTCCAGGGGAAGCCTCCTCGCGAGCATCAAGGCTTCATATCAGTTTCTGGGGTTACTAACGCACATTCCAGTTGCTATTGTTGCGTGCATCCTCACGAGCATCAGCGCTTCAGCTCCTGGTGTTGCTAATGCGCATTCCAGTGGGCATTCTTGCGGAATTGCAAACTGGTTATGTAAACATCTGCTACTCTTCAACATGTATCTGTGCGTGCAACATTTGTACATATTTTTTGCGTCGTTTCATGACGTGACGCTGAATGAAAAAAATTGCAACACGGTCACATTCCCACCGCGTGCTTCGCACAACGTCGCTTCGCAGGTACGTGGGATCTGCCAATTTATTTTTGCATGGCATTTATCAAAGTGTTTGCGCAACAAAGATAAAATCAGGCAAACAAAGCTACAATCAAATGTCAAATGTCGACAAATGTCGGCTCAAGCGATACTGATTAACACCTAATTGTTTACACAGCGTGCGCTCTTCAAATCGAGAGTTTCTCACATCGTCCTTATAAACATGAAAGGGGTGAGGCCAAACATCTCTCCAAGGTGGAGTACCAGTCCTGTCTAAAGTCCAGGTTGGCGTAAATCTATTTGAATGAGGTGTGTCCTTGAAGAGGTGGTGAGTTTCGCATTGCTGTCCTGCATTCGTGTATTTCATAAGATGTGCATAGTCATCAAAAAAAGCCTGTCTTATGGCACTTCATCAAGCGATGCTGGTAGAAGATAACGTATGGTGTGCCCATGATTGACGAAACATATTATCAGTGCCCGTTTAAGGACATCTAATACAGAATGGCATCTTCGCTGTTAACAAAGCAATGTTTATTGTTTCCGGCGCTTAACATAGATGACAGTTACGACATAAAAAATATCTCTTATTTTGAACGATGTGTTTACCGGCAATATTTCAGAGTGGTGTTCACAGATTGTTTTTGAATTCGATAGAAAGTACATTTTTCGCTCTCGCTTCTGCACTTCGTGGCCTAAAAGTGCAATAAACGGTATGACGGAGATGGGAAGAGCATACTTAGTAGATCCTTATACAGCGCCTTGCGCGATACCATGTACAGGCTCTCCAGAGAAAAGCGAGCTTTAAGGAAGTGAACTGCAAGGTAAACTTCCTGCAGGAACACCCACAAACACGGGTGTTTGGATAAGTTTTATAAAACAATTTGGTCTTTTAAGCAATCAACAAGTGTATTCTGCAAGAGTTAACAAATTACAAAACAAAAAATGATTTGAAAAAGAACACTCATGAGGCTGTTCACCATAGTTAAGGTGTTTTAACCGTAATCCACCCTCACTACCTGGCTTGAATATGTTGCCTTGACGCATGGGCTGAAAAGTCGAAGACCGTATAAAAGTAGCGAAATGCAATAAAAGCATTGTGTATAGAATCTTCCGCAATAAATTAGCTGCAATACATAGTGAAGCTTGTTGCTAGAAAAGTATTGCAAGCTTCAGCTTTCCCAAAAACTGACAGTTGAGACAAAACTGAACTAATCGTTCAAGCTCCCGGACGCGCTCTTCCCTGTAATGAGCACTCAATCTATACGCATGCAATAGCACACCGAGGTATTTTGGAGGAGTTCCTGTCCGTATAAATCCCTGCAAACCTATTCGGCGCCATACCCAAAAGTCAAACCACAGTCCTAAACTTTTAGAGGCATTTAAACGAAATTCTCATACTACGCCAAACTTTTCGATAGTAATTGCCCAGTTTAACACTTGGCTTATAATTGATATGTGGGGTTTAACGTCCCAAAACCACTATATTATTATGAGAGACACCGTAGTGGTGGGCTCCGGAAATTTAGACCACCTGGGGTTCTTTAACGTGCACCCAAATCTGAGCACACGGGCGTACAACATTTCCGCCTCCATCGGAAATGCAGCCGCCACAGCCGGGATTCGAACCCGCGCCCTGCGGGTCAGCAGCCGAGTACCTTAGCCACTAGACCACCGAGGCGGGGCCACTTGGCTTATATGTGCGAAATAATGCGACATCTTGTGCATAAGCTGCTACTTCAACTTAACTGCTTAATATACTGAAGCCACGAATGCAACTCGACTGTCTTATGATTAATCACAGTAGTTCTAGATAAATTTCGAACAAAAGAGGTGACATCGAGCATCCCCGTTTTACAGCAGAGAGAATAGAAACAAGCTCGGAGAGTAGACCATTACCAATTAGACGAGTTGACCAATCGTTGTAGCAAAGTTTAACGCCTTTAAGTACAACTTTGCCAACATTGGCATCCTCGAGAAGGGAAATATAGAGAGTAATGACTAACACAGTCAAAGCCTTTTGCAAGGTGTACCTGTAGCCTTGCAAAATGTTTTCGATAACTTTGACAGCATCGGAGCACTGTACGAGTGACATGTGTATTGTTTTGTAAAGATCGATTCCTGATTGCACCAGTCTGATGAGACCGATTGATATTCAACTTCGCTAATTGCAACCTCTTCGTTAATACTTTTCACAAAAAAACTTATATACCACGCTTGACAGCGTTATTGGTCAGTAGCCCTCCATAGAGCGAAGTTTATCCTTATCAGTTTTTTTCGGTATTACTACAGTGTGAATTTTGCAAAAAGATTCTGGGAGTGCAATAATGTCGTAGCTTATTTAAAACATGTCCACCAATAAAAGAGCAAGCTTCTTTTTTCTAAAAACAATTTGTAATATTTTCCTGAGATGTCATTAGGGCCAGGTGTTTTGAATTTAAGGAAGTTGTCAATTGTCTGCCTATTTCCTGTATAATAATGGGTCCATAAATGACTGAACAATCATTAGCGTTCAAAAGGTTCATAAGAAAACCAAAACTAGCCTTAAGGTGAGCATGAGGATCATCAGAAGGAAAGCTAATAAACTGCTATAGTGCCTTTCCTGAGCCAAAGTAATGTATCTTGTATCTTTTATGAGCATGCCATAAAAATAATTGTCTGAAATGACTTAAGAAGTTGCTTGTCGTTGCTCATCATTAAAGCTTGATGCGTCGGTTGCTCAGGTTTTAGGGTGAGCCAGTTCCCAGATGAAATACGTGCCCTTGGTAGCGACCAGAATTATATCTTTGAAGTTGGCAAATAATATTCTCAATGTCATTGATGTACTCTCATGGCGTTTCGCATTCCATCTCACAAACATTGCATAGACGTTTAAGAAGTGTCCTTTCATCATTCTTTTTATAGAAAAACGTAAAAGCCCCAACTTTTGCAGCTATATTACGAACTTCTTTAAAAAGCTTCGAAGCAGCCAAGATATGTAAACCAGTTAAAAAAGATTATCTCATTGCCATCAGGACACAATTCATGAATTCCTGATCACACAGGAGTGTCACGTTCAATTTCCAAAGGGCCCACTGGGGTCGGAATTGTTTGTTATGATTTTCACCAAATTGCGCAATAACAATACCATTGTCAAAAATGATACAGCTTCGGTGCTGCAGGACATTTTACGAGAGAGGAGTGATGAGGACACGTAAATCTGGTCAAGGCGAGCATGGCAACTGCCCGGGACTCTTGTATATGCCGTTTCCCGATTCAAAACCTCGACGTCCATTCTTGCTGCATTACTCGCATTATCGGATAAAAGCTCGCCAGTCCTGTGTCTCTTTCTAGAAGGATTATTACGATCATTAGCATCACATACGCAGTTGAAATCTTCCATGAGTACCGTAAGTCTGTCCGCTTCAAATAAATACGCACTTTTTTCTTGAATATTTCAAGTCATTTTGGAGCCCCTTAAACACGTATTGATTGATAATTCGCAGCGGTCCTCTTTGGAACAAAAAACTACAGGATATATACCTGCATTCATCACCAAGAGTAGTGAAAAATACTGAACAGGGTGACCTCTTTCTCAGAAAAAACCAACAGCCCACAGATAGACCTTTCGCATGTAAAACACACACGTCATTATCAGACGGAAAAGGCCGCAGGACCTCCTCAGTGTCTTTATCGCTCTCAATTTCGGTCTCTTGAATGGCGTCAATGTCGGGATACTTTCGATTGCAAAGTACACGTAGCTGTGCCTGTTTCCGCGAAGACCTAAAGCCGTAAAGGCAGCAAATATAAGTCGCTCAACATGCGCCTTCTTGACTACCTTCTATTGCGCTTACCGTTCCACGATGCGGATGTTGTCAATAACGCTAATGGCAAGCCATTTATATACAGCACATACCTTTTTACGGTAGTAAGGGCTCCACAGATTCAGCGTGTTTTGGTCATCTGTAGCGATGTGGCGAGACGAGCGCGCGTTGGGCTCGCTCGTAGTCGTCTCTCGCGTCTATGAGGGCGCCACCTCCACGAGGCAGGGTTTGTGCTGCACACGCTAATGAGAATTGTGATGGAATAGAATGGAAAAAATATTTTTGTGCTGCAGTACTAGCTTAGCGCTTAGCGAGCGTGTCCCATGTAGGGACCTACAGGGATTACCTAGGAGCCGCTTCATGTGCGTGCTGGACGTCCCATCGCTGGTCGGTGAGAAGTAAGCTTCTGAGGACCTCTCCCACTTGATTGAGGTAGAGTCGGGAGAAGGGTTTCTACGCTCTCAGAGCAAGTGTGTGAGTGTCACCTTGTGTCCACACAAGGGGCACGGGTCGCTGGGGTACGCATTAGAATAGTAAACATGAAGCTTGGCAAGGTTTGGGTGCGTGTGAGTTCGTAATAAGCGTATGGTTAGCGCCTGCGGTCAGTCAAGTTTTGGATGTGGGGGGGGGGTAAAAGAGGAAAAATGTGACGTTTAAAGTAATAATGCTTTGTGATGTTGTACGTAATGTGTGCACCCCGATTGGTCTCTAACTCAGCAACATGAAGTTGCCCTGTGGCAGCTTGGTCGATAAGTGCGTGCCCTGAATTAAGGGTGATCTGGTTGAGATGAAAAGAGGACCCGGCTTCCGGCCGACATGGCCGGGGAACGAGATGACATTTTGGTGCTTCAGGGTAATCGGGTACGCATTGCAGAGGATGCGTACCACCTGCTTGAAGACGATGCCACGTTGGAAGTGTTTGTTTGCCGGTCTGTAGTAGCTGTAGATGATTTCCCGTTTGCTGTGAAGCCCGCCTATGGCTATTGCTACTTGCTCCGCTACTGCGGAGTTTTGAGCGAGGATTACAGCAAAGTTGAGAATCCGCTGCGCGGGTGATACCGCGACCGCAACGAAGGCTTGATTGTGGCGATAGGCAGTGGCATCCACGAACGAGACGTCGCCCACTTCCATGTCTATGCGCTTGTGAAAGGTGGTCGCCCACGCAAGGCTCCTGCCTCTCTGTTATTCGGGGTTTACGTTAAACGAAATGGGAGCGATCGTGATAAGCTCACGGACTTCACGGGGAATCATAGTCAACTCTGGGAGATCCCTGCCCGTTGAGGCGAAGAAGCCGAGCTCACGCAGAATATGGCGGCCTGCATTGGTTGTCGTGAGTTGCCTCATTTGCCCTCGTTCCTGAGCCTCGGCCATTCTTCTAGCAGGTTGTGTACGCCAAGCTCCCGAAGTTTGTGCGTCGAAGTGGTGATAGGGAGGTCGAGAACTCGTTTGGTCATCTCTCTAATAAGGGAATTGAGTTCATCACGCTCAGCCCGTAGTAATTTGTGTATAGCGGCAATGTATGCAAATCGGCACAAAACAAACAAGTGTACGAGGCACAGCAGGTTGTCGTCTTTGAGGCCATGCATAATGTCGGTTGGCCACTATGCGTACGAGTCGTATGGTGATCTCAGTCTCAGTCCTGAGCTTTTGTACCGTTTGGGTGTTGGTTCCGCGACACCCGATGGTCATGCCGAGGACCTTGATGGTGTGTATACCCTGGGGACTGTATGGCTGACTCCGCTGTTGAGGATGGATTTGATTTTTTTGGAGATTTCCACCCTCTGGGTTTGGCACCCAGGCTTTTCGGCAAATATATCGGCAGCTCCGGCTTTAAAAGAAAGCACCTGAGACCCATGTGACCGAGGTAAAGCGAGGCGGTTTCGATGGCCTCCTGCAGAGCGGACTCATTTAAGCCCTGTGATCCTGTGGAGCATCATCTATAGTTACATTGTCCGCTCAGAAAGTGTTTTGTAGCCCGTCTATTTTTGAGTCATTCGGAAAGCTCGGTTATCACAAGGCTGAAGAACGTTGACGTGAGGATGGATCTTTGAGGGGCGCCCCACTTCCCGAGCTCCACTTTTTCCAACACCAGGTCTCCCATGTGGCCTAAGGCTTTGTGTCAAGTGAGGAAAGAGCAGACAAAATAGTGAAATTTATTCCCAGGCGGAGGTCTGCAATAGTTTTCAAGAAGAACGAGTGTGCTATGATATCAAATGTCTCTTCTAAATGATGAAATCTTGTTTCAATAGAGAATGAAGGTCACTCCAATAGCCGCCACGGTCGAGTTTACAAAAGGAGCACGCTGCTCACATGAAGGAAGAATAGTTAGTGACAGATATTCACGCTTGTCCTGTGCATACTTTTGTTTGTTTCGAGCGCATTCCTGATGGCTTATACAGCGTTCTTTAGGTGTGAAGTTGTCACAGCTATCTGTATGCGCTCGTTCTGTGTATGTTCATTTCATGTGCGCATTTTGAAGGATTCTAGCTGCTGCAGCTTGCCGTTTTTCGCTTTACTTTGCAATTGGTGCTGCAGTGTTCATTTGTTCGACGTTGCGGTGAAACAATACACAAAAAACGTTCAACTACCTCTGTGGAGACATGTTTCACTTTCATCTTTCACCTATTCCTAGAAACAGGTATAAGGCACATTTTATTGCGATAGCAATTATATGGTCAATCCCGGCTGGTTTTTGTCGCTGGCGTCGGCGTGGGGGTCGGCGTCGATGTCATTCACCGTATATGTATACGTATCTATATATATAAAAACACAAGAAAAAAGACCCAGACAAAAAACACTCCGGCGTGCCGAATCAAACGTGGGACCTCTGTGTGATAACAAAGCACATCCATCATCGAACGTGGGATCCCGGAGCACATCTATCAGCGCTCAAAGGGCAACCTACTTATATATACTACTTACCACTGCTCACGAGTATCTCGGGGTGCATTGTGTTCTCAGCATTACCAGCAAGATGACGCTAAAAGCACGCGTCGTCACATCGCGCAGCGGTGACCTTTTTAATCTCCTACGCGTACTTTGCTCAAAGAGGAGGGGAAGGTCGTACGTTTTGGCTGGCCTCGGGCTTTACCTGGAACAATTCTGCTGTAGTTACCTGGCGCAAAAATGTCACTGCAATCATTGCGCTCTCCATTTGCGAAAAGCACGCGCTTGTCATACACGGCAAAGTACCAAATGAGACGCTTATTCGCGTGCATTCCTCCCTGTGAGTACGTTTTGTGCATCATTTGTGCGTGAGAAATGCGGGGCATGCTTCCATCTGCTTTTCATTCTGCGTGTGACCTTTCAATTGGTTGCTATTGCGTTCATTGTTTTGGCTTTGCGGCAAAGCTGTGAGTTCCTTTAACTCTACACTCTAAGGCAAAAGGGTGTGTGGTTCGTCCTTTTGGAGACTATTGAGGCTGCCACAACCATTATACCTTTAAGGACTAAAGGCACCAGGTCCAACAGTTAGTCCCCACAGACGAGCTCAAGGAACTAACATTTAGTCCTCAAAGTTACACCTTAGTGAGTAACTGGTAGTCCCACAATTCACCTCAGAGGACTAACAATTAGTCCTCACATTTGCACCTTATAGGCCAACTCTTAATCCCCGTATTTACACCTTGCCGAGCAACCATTCGTCCTCACAGTGGCACCTTGCCAGACGAACAGTTGATCCACTCAAATACTCCAGTCAAATGAACTTTTTGCCCTCAGATCAAGCATTGTTTTTGTTTAGTTTCCGTCAGGCCTAATACATTTTTTCCAAGTTTTTCTGCGCTGTGAGCAACAACATTCGCAGAAAAGTACACGCGAAATAGTAAATGGCCACCTATGTGTAACTGCTCTCGCAGTCACGGCAACAACAAAAGAGAAAAGTGAGACATCCAAACCTTTTTATTTTTCTACATACACATAAATTTTGTCCATTCTTTTAAGTGAATTCATGTTGAAGTTTACAAGTCCAGTCTCGTTGTCAAATCTTGTTCACTACTTGGGGAGCTCCTCCGACGGAAGCGATAGATGACAGGCACTGCAGACGCCAGCGTACGCAACCTTCTGCCTGTTGTGTTCCATGGCTGCACGCAAAATATTATAGTAAAAATAGTTAGACATACGTGATAGAAGATGAAGATGCACGCATATGACAATACGTGCACGTTAATACAAAAACAAGTGTTCAAATTATGACACACAAATAACTTCACCTTCTCATTTCAAGCAGTCCTTCTGAAGCTGCTCTGACGAAAGAGATGGATGACAGGCATCGCAGACGCCAGCGCACACAGTCTTTAGCACGGTGTGTGTTCACGGCTGCACAATCAGTATGTAAAATAGTGAGTCACACGTGACAGAAGATGAATACAAATGCATATGAGAAATACGTGCAAGGTGAAAAGAAAACATATGTGAGATATGACATGCTATTACTTTCACCGTAGTGTCACACATCGTCAAAGACTCATTTCGATATCTGTAGCGCAGCACCTTAGGAGCGGTGCCCGCAGCCACAACTTCACGATCACCGTGCCGCTAAATAGTCGGCGAGTCCTAAGCGAGCGACGTCGTTCCGCTCGAGCAAGCGAACGAGAGATCGAACACGGCGCTGAACGGAGAGTGTGTGCCGCCAGGGAACTTTGAACAGGAGAGCGAGCGTACGCTTGGCCGCCGCCAAGCGTACGCTCGGCGCTTTTCTCCTTTTCTACAAACTCGAGCAAGTGCAGCGCGCAAACGCGAGTCCGCCGCCGCGTCCAACGGATGGCGCCGAGCTGCTTGCGACCACATGACGGGAAAGCCAACTGTAACAGCGACCAATTTTCAGTGAGTTCCGACGCTAGCGAAAGCCCCGCCAGCCCGTGGTGGTGCACTTATAGCACGCGACATACTACAACCAAGCTCTTCACGAGAATCCTCAACGTGGTTTCGACGACTCCCGACACAGCGACGAGGTCTCACCCAATATCGTCAGCGCTGAGCTCACGGCGGTGGCGAAGACAGGGGAGGACTCGATGAGCGAGCGTACGGGAGGCCGATGGCAATGGCGGCCGATTACCAGGCGGTCGCAAAGCACAGGCAAACTGCAAACGTCGAAGCTGACCTTCGCGATGCATTTTGTTCGTGCGATAATAAATACGACCGAGCCCGTTGCCGGCAAGTGCGATCCGTATCGCACACGTGAGAAGTAGAGTAGAATAAAGAATGATAACCCACTTGCCTTAGAATCCAGCGCTGTTTCCTGCCCTGAGTCGAAATAAAGTATATATGCAATAGGCCTGTTGTCTTTTCGGCCGCCATATTGGCCTTCCCAACTGTTGCTGTCGTGTGTTGGTCGCCACTAGCTTGAAGCCAGCGATATACAGCGCAGCGTGGTGAGTGTCGAGACTTGCTTCAGATCTCATGGGTCCAGCGAAACGCAAACGCAGCAGCCCACGCTCATCAAAGCGTATACACAAGCAACATGTCGTAATTCTTATATTGTTGAATCCAGGCGGCCGCAGTCGAGCACACCGAGCACGGCGCAACGCTTACCGTCACCGGCAAAATACGGGGAAAGACTTAACCAGCAGAGAAGGAGTAGGAGGAGGGCTGGTCACCTTGGCAATGTCTTTCGCGCTGCCTGCGTTCCCCGGGTGGTTCATCCCTTTGGAGCGTGTTTGGAGAATGAGTGGTTTCGCGCTGCACGCTTCCGTCTCTGGTCGCTCCTCAACGGCCTATCTGTTAATCGCGCGTGTCTATTGGGCTCAATTACTCCTTTTTGAGTAATTTTGCTTTAGAGTGTATGACGCTGTTCAGATGGTATTGTTGCTGTCGCCTTCGTTGCTTTACCCTTGAGACAAGCTTGTGGCTTTTTACGGCGTGACGTTGAAAACTGTAAAAAAGTCACAAGGTCATTTTTTGCGCCGTAGTATTCCACCGCTGCGACCCCTGGCGTCCGTAACCACAATAGATAAAAAACACTAAGTAAACAAAAAAACTCAAAGACACCGCCTGACGCGAACCGACTCCTTCACGTGCCTTCAAGTATTCTACTGCTGAGCCACGCCAGTGCTTCAAACTGTTTGCATCCTGATCCTAATCATTTTCACGTTAGAAAAGAAAAACAACTAAAACTTGTGTGACGTGATTTATTGGCGCTCGACATCAGAAAAACCTGACGAACGTTCAGCGTGAAGCGTCGAGATACAGTGGGCGTCAAGCAGAGAAAATGCGGGCAAGCGCGAGCTTGAATCTGGCGCTGCTAGTGACGCTGGTGCTTGCTTGCTCGTGTCTATCGTCGTCGCATATCCTTCATAAAATTTGATTCCGGGAACTAGAGGAGCCATTTAGGTGACTTAAGGCGTTGGTAGTATGGCCCGGTCATAATAGGGTTTAATGCGAGAAACGTGGATGCAGGTCGTAAGATGATGTCATGGGCTCCACCTCGTAACTGACGGGAGAAGTCCGCGCAAGAATGTGGTAGGGGCTGTGATAGCGGGCCAATAACTTTAAGGACAGGCCAGGAGCATTCGGCGGAATCAAAAGTCAAACTAGGGCACCCATTTGGAAAGTGGCATAAGGTTCGTCGTCGTCATGCTTAAGCTGACGACGACGAACTTAAGCTCCTTTAGCTGACGACGTCGTCGTCATGCTTAAGGACAGTTAGCCTGGTCGGATGCGGTTTACATCATCAGCATATCTACAAAAGTGCGGCTAAATCGTTAAATGAGGCTATTTGTTCGCGAATGATATGCGGTCGTCTTTCAGTGAACAGTGTTTAGATGAACAAGCAATGCTTCGGCGGCTTCAGATAAAAAAAAACACGTCTTCTGTGGCTCAACAGTTCGTGGGGTGCGCCGTGACATAGGACAAAGTTGCGTAGAATGAAAAACGCAACTTCTCTCGTTGTTGGTGTGGGCAATGTTGCTGTTTCTTCAAAACGCGTACAGTGGACTATGCCGAAAATTATCCATCTATTCACAAAAGCGGTCGAGGGAGGCAGGCCGTACACATCATTGCCGACGCGGTTAAATAAACATGCCAGACACGGCAGTGGCTGAAGTGTACCAGCCGCTCTGTGACTGAGGGCCTTTCGTCGCTCACAGGCAGTACAAGCGCGGGTGTACTTGCACACAAATATATACATTTCATGCCATTAGTACCTCTAACGCTAGCAGGTGTAGGTCTTCCGAACGCCAGAGAGGGTGCTTTTTGGATCAGCGTGAGAGCAGCACAAATGTGCATGTGCGTGCGGTGAGGTATGAAAAGCAGTCACCTGCAGTCAGCAGATGCGTAATTCCGCCAATAAAAGAGACTAACAATCTCAAGTGGTGAATTGGGGCGCCTAAGGACGTTGAGTTCTAGAAGCGGCAAAAGCTGAGGAAACCACTAGAAAGTCGAGCAGGTGGCAAATTCACGTATTCTTGCGTTGTTCCGATGGTATGTCGGTGAGGTCGACTGGCGAGAAGGCCACGGAAGGTGAAGCCGTGGCGGATGCTAAAGGTGAACTGGAAAGCGTCCGCGTCAGAGTGCTTGTGGCCAGATCGGTACACAACACGAACGTCGCACTCTTGCACCCTGAGTGCCTAGTGCCTGAGTCATCCCATAGGATCTTTCAGTGACGAGAGTCAACACTGAGTGGGTGATCTGTGACGACGTCTGAAGGGCGGCCACAAAGGTAAGGGGGGAACTTAGCCAAAGCCCAAATTATGACGAGGCATTCTTGTCCAGTGGCAGAACAATCGCACTCGGCTATCTTCAGAGTTCGACTTGCGTAAGCGACGACGTATTTCAGGTACTCCGGCTTTTTTTCTTTGAGCCAACACGGCAGCGAGGCTGACACCGCTGGCGTCACTATGAACTTCCGTGGGCGCATCCGGGTCAAAGTGACGTAGGATAAGAGGCAATGTTAATAAATGCTGAAGCGTCTCGAAAGATGTGTCGCACCCTCGTGACCAAGCAGACAGGCCGTTGGAGGCTGTGACAAGGTTGGTGAGAGCGCAGATGATGAAAGCGAAAACATGCACGAATCAGCGAAAATGTGAACACAGCCCAATGAAACTTCAAAGCGTCTTCATGCAGGTGGGCTTGGGGATTTCATCTGTGGCACGGAGTTTCGCTGGGTCCGGCAGAATGCCTTATTTGAAAACGACGTGACCCAGTATCGTCCACTGGTGTGCCTCAAAATGACGCTTCGTTATGTTGAGTTGGAGACCAGCTGAGCTGAGGCATGTCAGAATCTCTCGAAGGCTGACAAGGTGAGTTCGAAAATCTCTAGAAAGAAATACTATGTTATCCAGGTAGCAAAGGCAGGTGTTCCACTTGTAGCCGTGAAGGACATTGCCCACCACCCGTTCAATTGTAGCAGGGGCATTGCATAATCCGAACGGCGTCACGTTAAGCTCATAGAGCCTATCAGGCGTGAAGAAAGCAGTCTTAGAAAAATTAGTGTCAGCCATCGGTACTTACCAATACTCCGAGCGTAAATCTACAAACGAAAAATATTCTGCCCTATGTAAGCACACGAGAGCATAATCACTGCGCAGAAGCAGGTACGTATCCTTCTGGGTTATCTTGTTGAGGGGTCGATAGTCAACACAGAATCTCATGTTTCCATCGTTCTTGCGCACAAGGACGACAGTAGAGGACCAGGGGCTTTGGAATGGCCTATTCATTTTCCGTTCAAGGTTGTCTACTTGTTAAGTAATATTCTCTCGCTCCACCGCGGAAACTTGATAGGTTCGTTGGCGTAATGGAGCATAGTAACCGGTGTCGACGTGGTGAGTGACGATCTTCGTGCGGCCCAAAGTTGGCCGGGCGGAACCGAAAGATGAGCGAAAGTTGTGCAGAAGAGCGAGACGTTCGTTCGATGCGATGGTGGTAGGTCGTCGCCAATCGAAAGATGAAACTTGTCTATGGCTAAATATGTGGCCGCCGAAAGCACAGGTGGTCACAGCCGATATCACTGGTGAGTGACGTGGCCAGCAAAACCACAGATGAAACAGATGGGCCTGTTCTCCGGCGTTCGCCACACATCTGAGCGGCGGAATAACGGAGGCGAAGGCACTGCATGGGAAGCGGCGGTGCAGAATTCGTGGTCGGTGGTGAGGCGGAGATCAGCATCCCAGGACGGCCATAGGGTGACGGCTGCTGAGGGGGCTGAAAGGCGATGGCAGCGTAGGTAAGTGGTGCAGATAAGGGTGGTTGCTGGGACACCTCTGTGATTTGGGTGCAAAGGACCTGCTCAATGTCAGAGGCCATGGTTCACAACGTTGCGTTCGTAAGAGAGGACAGTAAAAGCTGACACGCTACCTCCTCACGTATTATGTCTTTGATGGTGAATAGCAGTGGTTACCGGTCAGCATGGTGAGCAGTACGCTTCAAGCTGAATATTGTGTCGGGCATTGTTAGGGCTTGGTCTGCGATCGAGTGCTGCCGACGGAACTCGTCGAAACTATTACACAAGGACACCACTACTGTGACAGTGGGGGGGGGGGGGGTTCCTTGCGAGCAGCATTTGAAAAGCGTCGTCGTTGATGCCCTTGATTATGTGCTTGATTTTCTCCTCTTCGGTCATGGTGAAGTTGACACGGTTGCAGAGGTTAGATGTAGCGTGTGCAGTTCTCACCAGGAAGCAGCGCCCGTTGACGCAAGCGCTGCTCTGCCCGAAGTTCGCGAGCCGTTGACCGTCCGAAAGCATCCGTAATGAAAGTCTTGCAGACAGACCAAATGAGAAGGTCGCTCTCGTGGTTGTTTTACCTTAATGAAGCAATGTCCGTAAGATAAAACTGGAGGTACCTAAGCTTCAATTTGTCATCCACCTTGTTAATGGCACTGGTACGCTCGTACTTTGACAGCCAATCATCACATCCTTGTCCCCGGAGCTGGTGAAGATGGGCGGCTCTCGCTGACGATACATAGCACCGCAGGCGACGGGGACGGCTGAGGGTCCAGACTGGAGAGGAGCTCGTTGGCCATTGTAGTGATGGGGTCACGCAGCGGGGGGGGGGGGGAGCTTCCGGGAGTGAAGGTCCAAGTTGCGACAGGGATTCCACGTATCTCCACTAAATGTGACGTGGTTTACTAACTTTGGACGTCAGAAAAGCTCGCAAAACGTTCAGCGTGAAGCGTCGAGAAGCAGCAGGCGTCAAACAGCCAAAATGCGGGAAAGCGCGACCTCGAGTCTGGCGCTGCTATTGACGCTAGTGCTTGCTTGCTCTTGCCTTTCATCGTCGTTTTACATTCACTAAGACGGTAAGTTGGGCCAGTTGGTAAGGATCCATCGTAAACTTACACTGAGCGAAACACCAGAAAAAATACAGGACAGTGATGGAGCAAATAGAAAGAAAAAACGGTGCCGTCTTTTCTTTCTTTTTTGGTCCTTCCCTGTCCTGTATTTTTTCTGGTGTGGCGCTGTAAGTAAATTACCTTCACTACTCTAGATTTTGTATTATCTACAGAGGCCAGGGAAATCTAATGCCGCGTTTTGTCCCGGGTCCTATTTCAATCCGCACAACCATGTATTCGGTTTTCGTACATATGTCTCGTGCTCCTGCTTGTGATTATTGCTATGCGCTCTACTTTTTTTGGCATCTGCGTGGACATTTTGTCGGATATTCTTGCTCTTGCGCAACGGCGTCATGAAAGGCAAAGGGAGGGGTTCACCTACTCTATTGTATACCGTTTTGTGCGAGCTAGTGTATTGGCCTAATTTTCTAATGAAACTAGATGTTTGCTCTTTTTTCATTTTTTCTTCCTTCTTTCTAGATCTGTGCTAGCACGTACTTATCATAGCATGAAGGGACACCAGAAAAAATGGGGTGGTGGGCAGAGGGAGGAAGAGGAGCGGTTGCGTTTTTCAAGCAGGAACAGCTCACTTGGATCAGAACGGTGTGATACCGAGCACTTCCATGCGCGTTCTTCCCGACTATAGAGCTCTCTGTCATATGAGTGCAAACGGAGTGGTCGGAACTCCGACTGCATACACGTGCTTTTATACCTCCATGTGTCTGGTCTCCCCCCTCCCCATCACCTTTGTAGAGCGGAGGATTGATTTGTGGGGTTCAACGTCCCAAAACCACGATATGATTATGATTGATTGATTGATATGTGGAGTTTAACGTTCCAAAACCACCATATGATTATGAGAGACGCCGTAGTGAAGGGCTCCGGAAATTTCGACCACCTGGGGTTCTTTAACGTGCGCCCAAATCTGAGCACACGGGCCTAGATATGATTATCGCAGACACCATATTGAAGGCCTCTAGAAAATTTTGACCACCTGGTGTTGTTTAAGGTGCACTTAATTCTTCTAAGACAATGTCCGGGCTAGTTGGTTAAGGTTCATCATATGTGAGGGTGTAGCGCACCATGACAAGGTCACAAAAAAGAGAGACACACACACACATTGCGCTGCGAGTTGTGCGTCTCTCTTTTTTGTGTCCTTGTCAAGGTGTGCTATACCCTTATAAATGATGAACTCCAATGCTGAGCACACAGGCCTACAGCATTTCTGCCTTCATAGGAAATGCAGCCGCCGCAGCCGGGAATCAATCCCGTGACCTGCGTGTCAACAGCCTTGTACCTTGCCACTAGACTACAACGACGGGGTCCTAGGGTGGAAGAAGTTGTGCTTGAGAGGCTTGGGGCAGAAAAGGTATTTACATGGGCTGCTCTGTCATCATGGAACTAGTCGCATTTACCAGTTGGTGATGCGTGCTCTTGTTTATTACTCCAGTGATGAAAGCAGATGCATATTACCCTATAAGTACGTGTCAAGTATTACGCCGGAATGCTTCCATTACCTTTTTCAAGCTGGTTTCCACTACAGCGACACAACCAGTTACAGCCACTGAATACATGACAATATATTCCACAAGTCGTTACTTCCCTTATTACACGACACTGGCCTCACGCCGCACATTTATTACATATACACACAAAAAAGTAATATGTCTTGAGGACAAGTCCATGTCGCAATGAAAAAAAGAACTCAGAAGTACAAAGGAATGAGCCCTCTCTTCATTCCTGTCTAAAGATTGCACGGCCGCAGGTTCGCCATATCTTGGAAGGAATCTTCATAATACTAAGACACCATGGTGAGGATAATGTTTACTTACTAATATCTGCTACGAAGGAATGCAAGCCTACGTGTGGGTCACAATTTTCGGACAAAAATAGATTAGAGAATTTAGGAAAATGTTCTTTCCAACACTGCCAGTGATATTCATGCATAGTTGTATGGGGTAATTGTGTACTGGGATTTTGGCATAACCGGCGCCAACATGTTATGAAAAAAATGTAATGATGATGATATGTGGGGTTTAACTTCCCAAAACCACCATATGAATATGAGAGACGCCGTAGAGAAGGGCTCCGGAAATTTCGACCACCTGGGGTTCTTCAACGTGCACCCAAATCTGAGCACACGAGCCCACAACATTCCCGCCTCCGTCGGAAATGCAGCCGCCGCAGCCGGGATTCGAACCCGCGACCTGCGGGTCAGCAGCCGAGTACCTTAGCCACTAGACCACCGCAGCGGGGCATTTCGTCAAGGCGAGAATTGAGCTCTATCCATATGCGCATACGTACTTTTTTTCAACCTTTTGCATAACTATAAATAACACCAACAGCCAATTTCAAAATCCTGTGCAAGGAATGCACCAATTGCACACGCGAGTGTAAAGAAAAGATGGGGTAAGCGTTAGAGTCAGGAGGACGGCGTCGAGAACAATGAGTGACGTCACCTTGAAAACTTCTTTTGTTTAGGAACTTTAGCTAAAGGTAGAGTTACTGTATATGCTACCGCAAGCTATCTACGATAGCATATACAGTAACTCTAGCTAAAGCGAATTGTGCTGCTACCTACCGGTACCACTCTGTTCTAAAGAAACTTTGGTTTCAACACACTACTGCCAGACGGCATCATGTCTCATACAGCACAAGAGTTACTGTATATGCTACCTTTATTTCATTTGTAGAGAGAGTTTCCTTCCGAAAACCACCATAAGAATATGAGACACGCCATAGTGGCGGACACCGGAAATATTCGACCGCCTGGGGTTCTTTAACGTGCACCCAAATCTGAGCACACAGGTCTACAACATTTCCGCCTCCATCGGAAATGCAGCCGCCGCAACCGGGATTAGATCCCGCGACCTGCCGGTCAGCAGCCGAGTACCTTAGCCAATAGACCACCACGGCAAGGCGTATACGCTACCTTTTGGTCGGAAGGTACCGTATGGAGTAACTCTACACAGCACCTCTGAAGAGAAGACTATCATGTTTCGACGTCCATAGATTTTACGTAAGCCACTTTGCATAGTACCCAAACATTCATTTACTTTTTTACAGAAAAACCAATGTGTTCTATTTGGGCGAAGCATGAATACACAAAGAGTGTTGATCTGACTACATTGGCTTATTTTTACGCAGTTTGCAATGATCCAGTTTACACCAGGTACCCAATATCATAAAGACGCTTGCCACTTGGCGCGACAGCAGATCACGCAGCAACAGGGCGTAGACACATGACATAGCCTGTGCAGTCAACAAATTAAATAAAATGGCAAAGATGAACTTTCGGTGCACAATGCCACTACCATGCGTAAAACTAGAATGCGTGCTCCGAACGCTGCTGTGTAAATGGCTTTGCCAACTACGCAAAGTATGTAAGCATTCTGGGGCCGATGCATGTGGTTTCTGAATTTTTGCGGTTTGCTACATCAACCATATGCGAGTAGGTAGTGTAGTATGCACCTCAAGAAACAAGCAAAAGGATGAAATTTCCTTGCATGTTCTTGGCAATTATCATTATTTTTCTATCTATCTATCTATCCTTTCTTCTTTCTTTCCTTATTTCCTTCCTTCTTTCCTTCTTCTTCCTTCCTTCTTTTCTTCTTTGCTTCTTTCCTTTCTTCCCTTCTTTCCTTTCTTCCCTTCTTTCCTTCCTTCTTGCCTTCTTTCTTTCCTTTTTTCCTGCTTTCCTTCCTTCTTTCCTTCCTTTTTCCTTCCTTTTTCCTTCCTTTTTCCTTCCTTCTTTTCTTCTTTCTTTCCTTTTTTCCTGCTTTCCTTCCTTCTTTCCTTCTTTCTTTCCTTCCTTTTTCTTCTTTACTTTTTTCTTCTTTCTTTCTTCTTTCTTTCTTTCTTTCCTTCTTTCTTTCTTTCCTCTCTTCTTTCTTTCTTTCTATCTATCTATCTTATGTAGCAGAGTCACACGAATTTGCTATGTAAATGTGGATACGCCTGAATATTGTTCAGCAAGATCAATCTCGATGGTGAAACACTGCTATAGAGTGTTTCAAGACTGTAGCCTTTCTTTGAACACCACAACGCAGAAATTTTGAGCCGTTTGTCTGTGTGTTGGTGACCCTGCAGTGTGCAGCGATTCAGCAACCCACCAAGTAAATACTTCCATCCTGAACGCCAGCCCTTCTTTATCTAGTGACTGCGTTTAACCTTATGAAAATATATAATATGCGTATTTTAGGCGTAGCAACATTGCGTAAAAATTAGTTTGTGAGCTTATTTATCAAAGTGGTCTTTTTATGTAAAAAGATTTATTACGCTGCGCTGACCATGTGATGCTACGAATAGATAAGAGTGTTTTTTTATTCACTAAAGCCAGGAAGCCTACATGACCACTTAGGTAGGCTCTATAGCTATAGCTATGGTCCCCAGATAAATCTAGTTACCAAAGTAGCGACACCTTCCCCTTTTCTCCTAGGATGGATGGATGTATCCGGCTGTGCCCTTTAAGATAGGCGGTGGCTCACGCACGTAGTCATAAAGTTAAGCACTATCACTGTGTGTTTAAGGATTGAATTTCATTCACGCCTCGATTGCAGCCACCAATCAGTTAGCCTCCTCCTGGTTATTTCTAACCGTTTAACGTCAATTTTGCCTTCACTGTCCCTAAACGCATATGCTTCGAAAAATTCGGTGCCATTATCTTTGATTATAGGGAGGGGACCTTTACAAAACTATATCAACTGTTCAGTCGTTTGAACAGTTGATATAGTTTTAGTCCTCCTATATATAGTCCTCCAACACTCCACATGCACTACACACCGTGTCTGTGTCTTCGTATTTTGCTCGGTACGTCTTGGTTCGCAATATTCCCGTTGTAAGAGCAGAGAACTACCCCGAGAAACCTTGTAGATCATCTTTCTTGCTATTTCCTCCTTAAAAGTTCGGTAGGTCTCCAGTGGTGATTTCGTAAGCAATCCCATCTTCCGCTTGTCCTTCTTGGTATTCTGCTGTTGTCTGAATACTGGCTTAACAACTTTTGAGTTCGTTTCCTCCATTTAGTTTGCTCCACCGTTTCCTTCAACACCGAACGCAGCACAGCCCGTTGCAAATGTGTGGCGGGAAAGCTAATGGGCTTACCCATGCCACGGGTGTAAAGTACCACACAGGGTGCCGCGAGCACGTCTCTGTGGTAAAAGTGATTCACGGAGAGACCGGGACCAAGGCCTAGTTGCTCGAGCGAGGGCAAAGGCGCTCGCGTTGGCTTCGGAGAGATGCGGGTCGGCGTAGCCTGGCTGCGCACTAGGAACCCGCACCACTCTTCGGCCTAGCGTTTGGAAAGGGGGGCGACAGAAGGTAAGCGTTTGCCGCGAGCGCAAATCGCTGTTGGCAAAGTCCGAACGAGCCCCACAGACAGCTGACGGACGGAAAAGAAAAGCGTGCTTACTCCCAAGTCGGCTCCGGAGAGGTCCATCTAACCTCGACACGCGCGCGCAAAACCTCTCAGGATACTGCACGCGGCGCCACGTACGGAATCCGCTACCGGGCGAGAGGGATTAAAACTCACTCCGCTCTCCCAGCGCGGCATACAGCGGAGAAGGGGAGTCATGTCAGGACATGAGAGCGGAGAAAGAGGTGCCAAAGCCCACGCAAAGGCAGCGGGCTGGCCTCAATTTCCACTGTACAAGTAATTGAAAACTTTCCTAGAATACGCTCCTATCCCATTTTTGATTATTGCTCCTCCACTTATATCTTGCTGCAAGCTTTCCTGCACTCAAACGATGTCCACCCATGTCTCCCTGTAACCCTGGTTTGGGGTATTCCAGTGTTCTCCCAAAGCAAGTCTACCTATGCCACGTTGTTTAATTTCCAATCTTGCTTGAACTTCTGATTTCATGCACAAGACCGCATTGCCGAACGTGAAATCCGGGACCATGACACCGTTCAAAATCCCTCTCACAACGTGATACCTATTGTACTTCCACAGTGGCATATTCTTCAATACAGCTGCATTCCAGGTGCCCGGAGCCTTTAGGTATCTTTCCTCGCTTATGTTCCTGGAGCGCCCACTAGAAGGTTCCAAACTTTCATGAAAAAGAGAATGTTTTTGTCCTGTTGCTACGGCGAATATAAGTAAACAAAACAAAATGAAGAAAATGAGTAGTACAGTCAACGAATACCAGTTTGAATACAAACGATACAACACAAGTGCAAGCGGGATGTGTGTTACTGAACTAGCAACGTTATGCAGTTCTATATTTCACACCACTAGCCATGGCGTCTCACATCGTACATCGTAGTTCGTCTGGTTCTCCAAATGTGTTTTGCTAGTTTCGCTAGTGCTTATGATGGGACACAGTGACGTGCCTCTTGCTGTATCATGTCAGTGACCACAAGGCGGTACGTTATGACAAATAATTACAACCAGTTTACGCACAAGCAAGGAAAAACTATGGACACACTGGTACGCTTGATTAGCAGCACTGCGATGACAGTATACTTTCTGGAAAAATTAAACATTTCGACAACCTTGATGTCAGGTATTTATGACGTGGTGTGCGGAATTTTATAAAATTGAGAACTATACCTGTGAAATTTCCCAAAGAAGCGCGATTAGCCTTCTTTATGTCGCTTTCTAGAACAGGTGGCTTGAACTGGCCAAGCTTGAAATGTTCCCGAAAGTGCATTCACTAAACCCTCCATCTGTTCTGTACGTGCACACGCACAAATATTTCTAACAGCGGGCATGCACTAGACGTGCATTAGACGCGCTCCTGGTGTTTCAACGAAAACCGATAAACTCGCTCCACAGATTCGCGTCGACGTACGTCGATGGCATTTCATGAAAGCGTTCGCATGAAATGCTTCATAGCTACACTTAAGGGTGTGCACCGCTTCTAATATCACCGGGTGCATAGAAAAGAGCAAAATCGTTTTCTGTTATTTTACTGGAACCCAGCATTGTTGAAAAACTCGGCTGTTATTTTGAATCTCCACCACAAAGCAATCTTGGGGGCCTTGGCGCCAACTAAATCACTCCTCCTCTGCAAGTTCTTGTCCTGGCTGCGATTTCGTCCTTCGTGAAGGCGAGAATTGAGCTGGAGCCATATGCGCATACGTACTTTTTTTCAACCTTATGCATAACTATAAATAACACCAACAGCCATTTGCAAAATCACGTGCAAGGAATGCACCAATTACAGACGCGGATGGTAAAGAAAAGGTGGGGCAAGCGTTAGAGTCAGGAGGACGGCGTCGAGAACAATGAGTTACGTCACCTTGAAAACTTCGTTTGTTTAGGAACTTTAGCTAAAGGTAGAGTTGCTGTATATGCTACCGCAAACTATCTACGATAGCATATACAGTAACTCTAGCTAAAGCAACCTTGTGCTGCTACCTACCGGTACCACTGTGTTCTAAAAAAACTTTGGTTTTATCACACTACTGCCAGATGGCATCATGTCTTATACAGCACTAGAGTTACTGTATATGCTACGTTTATTTGATTTGTGGAGTTTAACGTCCTAAAACCATCATATGAATATGAAACACGCCATAGTGGCGGACTGCGGAAATATTCGACCACCTGTAGTTCTTTAACGTGCACCCAAATCTGAGCACACAGGCCTACAACAATCCCGCTTCCACCGGAAATGCAGCCGCCGCAGCCGGGATTCAGTCCCGTGACCTGCGGGTCAGCAGCCGAGTACCTTAGCCAATAGACCACCACGACGAGGAGTATACGCTACCTTTTGGTAGGAAGGTAGCATATGGAGTAACTCTACACAGCACCTCCGAAGAGGAGACTATCATGTTTCGATGACCATTGATTTTACGTATGCAACTTTGCATGGTACACAAACATTCATTTACTTTTTTTACAGAAAAACCAATGTGTTCTATTCGGGCGAAGCATGATTACACAAAGAGCGTAGATCCGACTACATTGGCTTATTTTTACGCAGTTTGCAATGATCCAGTTTACACCAAGTACCCAAGTTATTGCCCGAAAAATGAGAATTAAAACGTATCTTTTAGAGTAAACAGTTCATTTCATGAGGAAACGTTTGAAACTGCAATGACAAGTCGGCGTCGGCTGAATAAAAAAGTTCCCCGGACAGCCTGCCTTTTTGCCCCTTTTAGGTATGTCCTAGGAAGTGCACTATAGGAGAACGATTGCTCATTCCAAGATTTTAGCTGAGCTCGTTTTTTAAACATTTTTCATAAGGTATTACCTGTGCTTATTTTAAAGCCAACTAGTCTGATATTGAGATATTTTGAAGTCAGAAGAGATGCATGTTGCAGTTACAATCCCAAAATTTTTACAAACGCAAGCAATTGCGATTTTGGTAACGGTTGCAACTGTACTAGAGGTATGACTGAATGCATAACATATAAGAAAACTTACCTTCATTTTCAGGCTGATAGATTCATCCTGACACGCAGAACCACAAGCGAGAACCTCACTTTTTAGTAAATATAGCTGGGTGAATTTGCATGTGCATCAATTTCCTAAATACACCACCGCTGTACACCCTAACTATGTAGCGATCTGGATTCCAATAGTAGCTGCTTTCATTTTCAAAACAAAAGTATTTGTGCGATTGGGCTAGTTATACAGTGCGAATGCCACATTATTCTTAATCTAGTGCTTTTTATTGCCCTCATTTAGGGTTTTTTTAGCATTCGGCTTATAGGAAATACGCAGCCGCACCCGGGTCCATACTTTAGCCCCTATACTGTACATTGTGTAAAAATAATCAATTTCCTGTGGCGTAACCTTGTAAATGCTGCAAAAGAAAAAGATAAAGAAGTTTCGCATATTTAGTGATGGTATGGTTCGGCTGTTTCAGTATTCAATTCCGATTAATTTGAGAGTAGCTACTGTTACAAATCTAGAAGAAGGGCACATTGCCACCTATATTTAAGTACGCTTCCTCAAATCACAGGGTGGGAACGATGTAGCATAAAGGAGAATTATCACCGAAAATTGAGGCGCACATTGGTTGACACTCGGCCTTCTAAATTATGGCTACCTTATGAACGGTGGTTCAACTTATGCAGCAGAATGGCCCGAAAACCAGACTGCTCCAATCTCCGAATAGTAATGTTTTGTGTCACACGAACTCCTAGAGCTTGTTTCATGGCTCGGGCTGTAAGAAACAAGTGCAGAAATCTGGTCAACTTCTAATATTCCCTTTTTGGGGCTGAAAATTGCGTTTAGGATTTACAGGAGGCTGCAACCAACAGGAGTCTGAATTATCAAAATTTCCTGATGCACTGTATCGTGATGACACTATTCGCATGTGGTTGACTTTTACAATAAGTAACACTTGCTTTATTTCATGGTTTTTATGATTTTTATAGTTAGCAAAAATTAAAGTTGTAAGCAATAACATAGGCAGAAAATTGGGATTACAGTGTTGTACAATCGAGACAAGGTTTACGGGGCTAGAAAGATGGGAACGAACCATTTTAACACGCTTAAAAACCTGGGGGGAGGGGGGGCATTTCACGCAGTTTAAGTTCTCGTGTTCACTTTTTGCCACCTTTTTTCACGATACCAAGGAAACATGTCAGGAGCAAGAGCTGTAAAGTTACGTATCTACGTGCATATAGGTTTGTGAAACAACCTCAGGAAATCTTTTCATCAGAAGTTCGATATTTCTGGTGAATACATTAGCTTTACACAAAAAATGCGTAGATAAGAGTGAGTGCTAAGACACCTCAACTTGAACCTACTATTTATTCAATCTTCAGACGCATAAACCGCACATCTTCTGAGCATATTTGGGGTAAAAAGCTACAAGATAGCGCTCCATCGGCTCCCTGCTACGTAGAATTGGCATTTCGCATGATGACCGGCTAATAAAATATTCTAAATAAATGCACGACGTACTCCTAAAAGAGTAAAAAGGTCAGGCTAAATTCATATAGCGCTTTTCATTACAATATTCTTCGCACAATTGGTCGAAACAGCGTAAATCCGCAAGTCGCCGAAATGAACGACCATTTAATTTACTCGCACTTCGCACACTCTCTTTTCATTCGCTCTTGCCGCTCTGTCCATTTTTCCCGCGTTGTTTTGTTCTTTTCTTACGGCCACAGGTTCAAACACACATACACAAACACTGACAAAAACTAGCACACTGAACACACAATCCCACGCACTAACAGTTCCACGAAGTCAGAGGGCGTGTTGACTCGTTTCGTCATACGGGAACACCTGGTGGTCTGCAGGCTACGAATGCGCGAAGTGTCGTGTTTCGCATTTTGCATTCGAACCAGCATAGCAGTAAAGCAGGGCTACCTCCTTCCTCCGCCGCTAAACACCATCGATCTCCGCAGGTAAAAACGTAGAAGGCCCGTCCGAGCCCTCGCAGGAAACTGCACACACAGAAAAAACAACAACTTATAAAATAGAACAGGGAGCAGCCGCGTACACTTGGACGTCCTGATAGTCACTACGTTCTCGTTAATAGAAGAAAAATACTATTAAATGAAGATAACCACATGCCATTAAACAAGCACGATAGTTTTCTACGGTTAAAAAGTCACAGCTTTGCCAGAAAGGCGAAGCAATGAACGCGATAGCAACGAATGGAAAGGTCACGTGCAGAATGAAAAGCAGATCGAAACCTGCTTCGTATTCCTCATGCACAATTGACGCACAAAACATACTCACAGGTACAGATGCACGTGAATAAGCGTCTCATTTATTACTTTGCCGTGTCTGAAAAGCGCATGCTTTTCGCAAACGGAGACTGCTATGATTACAGTAATCTTTGTGCACCTGGTAACTACAACAGAAGTGTTTCAAGTGTAAGCGCGAGGCCAGCCAAAATGTATTAGCTTCCCCTCCTCGCCACCTTGAAATAACGGCGCGTCACCACTCCCTCACGCGCCCTTATCTCGCCGAGCAAAGTATGCGTAAGAGATTAGAGCGGGTGCCGCCACGTGAAGTGGTGACGCGCGCTCTTTGCGCCATCTCTCCATCTATGTTAAAAACACAATTCCCCCTAACATACTCGGGAGCAGCGGTAAGTGGTAACTATAAGTAGCTTGTCGTTTGAGCGGTGAAGGAAGTGCTACGGGATGGCTCAGTGGTTAACGCCTCGCTTTCACAACGCAGAGGTCCTTCCTATGATTCCGCGCGCCAGACTGTTTTTAAAGACGATAGTCTTTCTTGGGGACCATCGACGCAAAAATTTTTAATCTGTCTGTCTGTCTGTCTATCTGTACGTTTGTCTGTTTGTCCACTTTTAACTGCACTGGGTACATGAAATGGCCGACGCCACCGCAGCGCCCACCAATGTTGCTCAAGATTTAGCGTTCGTACTTGTGCCATTGTGAATTAAAAAGCAAGTATTGCGCAAGTCTGGAGCTTCATAACAACACATATATATTTCGCATGTGCGTCTTTTACTAAAAAAGGCATACATAGGTAATTTTAAGGAACGTAGCGCTTATCACGTTGCGCTCACCATTCAACGCTTGCACCAAAAGATGAGTGCTTCCACCGCTTTACTAAAACGAACTGGTGGTTCAACCTACCCGTCACCTTGCATTCCACACCTTATCAACTGTGAGACGGGCACGCACCCCCGTCTCACAGCCACGTGGTTTGTTCTCCAAAAAGAGAGCTGCCAGATGGCGCTCATGTATCACGTGTGTCGTGACTTGATGCACTTGTTCGCCTCCGCTGCACGTTCGAGGCACTCTTACGCAGCTACTCCGAAATACCATTCATCTATTTTCTTGAACAAAACATCAAATAAATGTTTTGTTCACTCTCTCCTCACGCAAGACTTTCGACGTCTTTTGCAGATTACATGCAGATACGGGGCCAATTTTTTTCAGTTTTTTTCTTTCTTGCGTATTCGGTGCACCTAACACAACCTTAACGGTCAATCGTCGACTAATATATCGGCCAATCGAAGATATCAGTTCCTGACGTTCGCTTGCATATGCTGGACAGTCGCAAAATATATGTTCGAGCGTTTCTGGTAACCGACAGTGACCACAATCTAGACCTCTGTCATTACAGCCAATCAAGTGGGTGTAACGTCTCGTGTAGGCCACACCGAGGCGAATGCGGTGTATAATGCATGAGATGCTTCGCTTTAATTTGTGAGGCATATGGAACTTCATTTCCGCGTCTCATTTGTGCAGCCGCTTGTGCCGGTGTTCTGGCTTCTGCCAGTGTTCTAAGATGGAGTTGTGCATTACGCATCGAAGTAGTATGTTAGTATCTTGTCGGGAAAATGCGATGCACACTTCCCTGGCACTTTTTAAAGCTCTCTTAGCTTCAGCGTCCGCCTCTTTATTGCCCATTTGCCACAATGAGCAGGTATTCAGTGAAATGTTACGTGATGTTCATTTTTGTAGCAATGCCAAGAAGCTCTGCAATTTCAATCAATAAAGCATGATATGGGCCTTGTTTCTTGAAGCCATCGGTGGTTCGAAGAGCAGCTTTGGCATTGCACAGTACTGTCCATTTACGAGCGGGTTCTGTCGACATGAAATGTATTGCCTACCGAATAGCAACAAGTTCCGCGGCTCATCATGGGGTCTTGTGAGCTATCTTGAAAGGTTGAACCTTCTTCATCGGCGGGATAAAAAAGGCTGCGGCGGAGGTACGCGACGTTATAGATCCATCAGTATACACGTACGCCACACCATCGTACATAGTATGAATGCTCATCAGTGTAAGTTGCTTTAGGCTGATCGATGATACAAGGGACTTCTTCATAATCCCAGGAATCTGAAGTATGACAAGTGGTCTAGGCAGGAGCGACAGAGGTGTCTCAGCAACACGTGGGGGAAAGAATATTGGCCGTATGATGTTCTCGAGCCGCGATATAGCTCTTGAATAACTGCAGTCTCGGTGGCTGGCAGAGAGCTCTGATAGGGGTTGTTGTGTGTGTCGAGTCAACAGGCGAAGGTGCACTCGAAGAGGCTCACAAAGCACATATATTTTGATTGGACAAACCCGATCTTCGGCGAGAGTTCCCTTGGTTGATGTGCATTGAAGTAAGTCCGAAAATACGCGCAACCTTTTAGCTTGGATGCTTTCTAGCGTGCTCGCACAACTGGGCTTCATCCTTGAAAGCACGGGCATGCTGTATCGTAAGTACTCTACAAATAAAGATTGGTGCAGTTGCAGGAGAGCTACCTCCAAAGGGCCCCATCTTGCTCTGGCCATTACGCGAAGAACGTAGACAAAACTCTTGAGCTTTGACTTCAAGGCTGTGACGTGTTTTGACCACGATAGATTCCGGTTGAGGATAACACCCAGGAATTTGTGTTGCGCAGCAGCAGGAAGTTCTGCTTCATTCACAGTTAGTGGGTATCTTGTCATTTGTTTTCGTGTAAATGCAAGCACTGCGCATTTTTCAGTTGATCGTCCTAGACCCTGACGACGTAGGTACCTTGCTGTGATGGTCACTGCACATTGCAGTCGAGCATGCAGTTGGGGGCGCGTAGCTCCAGAAGCCCAGGTGCACATGTAGTCCGCATATGTGCTCACCTTCACGTGTCAGAAGGTTCAGGAGCAAGTCCAGTCAAGGTGACGTTAAAAAGTGTTGGACTGAGAACACTCCCTTGGGGAACACCACGGTGAATGTTATAATGGTCTGTATCTCCATCACTTCAGTTCAGTTCAGTTCAGTTTATTACCTTAAAGGCCCCCTTTCTAGGAGGGGCATTACATAAGGGGTGGGGTTTTATTTAGGTTAACAATAAGCAGTAAAAGTTGTTTTAGTATTGAAGATGATCAATAACACGGTCTTGAAAGGCAGATGATGAGGCGATGTTGGCGATGTCCCGGGGGAGGTCGTTCCAGTCCGTGGCTGCTCGAAAAAAGAACGAGGCAGAAAAAGCAGTGGGGCGCGGAGAAGGGCGGAAAACCTGAAATGGATGACTGGTTCGATGAGATATGCGTGCTGCGGCTACTATATAAGGTGGCTGATTGAGGGAAGAATGAAATAACTTGTGATAAAGCACGAGAGTTGCAGTGCGGCGGCGCAAAGAAAGGAGTGGTAGTCCAGATTTCGCTTTCAAAGATGAAATACTGATATCGTATGAGTAAGATGAGTGAATGAACCTGGCAGCACGGTTTTGTACCGCTTCTAATGCTTTGATTAAATACGCTTGATGAGGGCTCCATATGGCAGATGCATATTCTAATTTTGGTCTGATTAAAGATTTGTACGCAAGTAATTTTACATGTGGGGGGCTAGGCGGAGATGGCGTTTGAGAAAACCAAGTGCTTTATTAGATGCTGAAACTACATTAGCGATGTGTGTACGCCATGATAAATCATAAGACAAGGTTATTCCAAGATATTTATAAGACGGTACTGATTCAAGTGCGGTGTTAACGATGGAATAGTGGAAGCGATATGGGCTATGGCGACGAGAAAAAGACACGAGTTTACATTTAGAAGGATTAAGGGTCATTAACCATGTGTTACACCAATTAAGCACGTTGTTAAGGTTGGTTTGGAGATACAGGTGATCATGCTGGTTACTGATAGTGTGATAGATGGCACAGCCGTCCGCGAACATGCGGATGCTGCAGGATACATGGTCGGGCAAGTCGTTAATATATATTAGGAAAAGAAGGGGACCGAGGACAGATCCTTGGGGAACGCCTGATGTGACTGGGAGAGAGCTAGATAGGTGGCCATTAACAAAGACTGACTGAGAACGGTTAGTGAGAAACTGTTCAATCCAACGAAGAATGTTAAGGTCTAGGTGCAGGTGTGAAAGTTTTAGCAAAAGGCGGCGGTGACGAACTTTATCGAACGCTTTCGCATAGTCTAGAAAAATTACATCAGTCTGCATGTTACGGTCTAGGTTAGTGTGCAAGTCGTGAAGAAATAGCGCTAATTGTGTTTCGCAGGAGTGACCTTTACGAAATCCATGTTGTGATCGATGAAAAAAATTACATGAGTCCAAGAAACTTGCGATTTGAGAGTAAATGACGTGTTCCATGATTTTACAGGGTGCACTAGTTAATGAAATGGGGCGGTAGTTCAAGGGTGAGTCTCTGATACCTGATTTGTACACTGGAACGACCTTCCCCGTTTTACAGTCATCTGGAATGATTCCTGAGGCGAGTGACTGTGAAAAAATTAAAGATAAATAGGCGGCACAAATTGATTTACCATTCTTCAGTAGCTTAGAATTAATTGAGTCCATACCGGCTGATGATGAAAGCTTCATGTTATCGATTACGGATGCAATGGCTTCTTCGAAAAATGAGATAGTTGGCATGAATGCTTCGATGTTAACTGATGTTGATTGTGAAGGTGCGTCAATTCTTGGTAAAGACACATACGAATGCGGTGTTAAATATTTCCCCCATTCATGGTGTCACTGGTTCAGCGCTTCGTAGTCAGTGTGATGTCGTGAGTCTGCTTTTGGATTTAAAAGTTGCCAAAATTTCCTGGGGTTGCTGGTTGTAGCTTTGGTAAGTCATCGGTGATAAAATGTATGCTTGGCGTTCCGGATCTCAACGTAGATAGATTTTTCCATTGCGAAGTATTTATCCCAGTCACTCTGCGTGTCACGGCGTTTGGCCGAACGGAAGAGCCGTTTCTTTTATTTTCCAGCCGTTTTAAACGTACAGAAAACCATGGCTTATTGTGATTATCATGAAAGGTAACCCTCGGATGAACATATAGTGAGCACACTAATTTATTTTTGAATATTGACCATTTTCGTGTACTGTGCGAGTGGGAACACTGATTTGTACTCAGAAAAAAAGGTGTTAAGGTCTTCAGTTATTGCATCGTAAGTTTCCCCGGTCGTAAAGGCATATTGTTTTTGAGGATTTTACTTTGCAACAAACTGAATGAAAATGGGCATGTATGATTTTATGGCGCTGATTTGTATGCAACTGATAGATGAACGGTTCTCAGACTGTTAGTTAGTATTAGGTCTAGGATGTTTGCTGTTTTCTTGCGTAACGCGTGTTGGTGTCCGAGACTAACTAACTTGTGACATTTACACGATACGGCACTAAGGTGCGCACCGCCATGCATACGTCGTCCGCTGGTTTCTAGATCCTTGACCTTGTCATAGGCGCCTTTAATGTCAAGAAAACAGCAGCCACTATCTTCATCGACATCTTTCTGTTCAAAATCTCGTAGACCAAGTTGATGACTCCGTCATTGGCTGATCGGCCTCTCCTAAAGCCATTCATGACGCGGAAAGCGATTATTGCTCTGTAGAGCCACTCTAATCTCGACAATACCATCCTTTCCATGAATTTGCCAACGCAGCTGCTTAAGGCGATCGGTCAGTAAAATGAAAGCTCATTAGGGCACTTCCCCGGTTTAAGCAGTGCGCATACGCGGCTGCACTTTCACTTATCTGGAACATTTCCTGACTCCCAGGAGGTGTTGTAGTAAGATAACAGGATCTGTTGTGCTTCTGTATCAAGATGGCGAAGTGCAGCGTACGTAATTCCGTCCGGCCCGGGTGCCGATGAGCGCCGGGAAAGTGAAATTGCAGCGTCCAGTTCCTGCGTTGTAAAAGACACTTTGAGGCGTTCGTCGAAACACAGGGGCACAGTGGTGGTAAGAGTTTGGGTCACAGCTTGAGCGGCGGAAACGACAAGGCTATTATAGTAGTCCTTGGCTCCCTCTAATTCACTCCAACCCTGATGTAGAGCCACCGTACGAGATGGCCAAATTGTTGTGGAGAAGATTGTAGACTTCGTACTATACGACATATTTGGAGAGAGGCTGTCTTGTGTCCAGACCCGCAGAACGACCTCCATGGTTGCCTGTCCAGCTTGTCGAGATGCCGAAGTACATGTCGTTGAGCTTGACGACAGGTTTAGAGGTATGACGGTGATCTGGTTCTTCTGTATCGCAGTTTTGCGCGGCGATGAATAGCACGAAGGGCCTCGTATTGTAAGTCGACAGCTGATCGTTGCAGCGGAATGGTTACTTGTCTTGTTGTGTCACGCAGGGAGGAAGAAATGATGTCTTCTATTTCGGATGGTGTAGTAGTGCGCTGACAGCTGGTTTTCACAGGTGACTTGAAAAGACGCCAGTCTGTATGATGAACGCAGCGTGTGGATGAATGGTGGTACCACATAAACTGAACATAAGTTGGCAAGTGATCACTACCGTGAGTCTCTATATCCGTGAACCAGGCTACAGAAGACAGGAGACTCCTGGATACAATTGTAATGTCCAGGCAGCTGCTGTAAGAAGTACCCCAAATAAAACTGGGCGATCTGTCGTTCAGCACCCTTAGTCAAAAATTACAGACGAAGTCGCACAAATCTCTGCCACGGCCGTTCATTTCAGTGCTACCCCAGAGGGGATGATGGGCGTTGAAATCGCCAATGATAATGTGGGCTTTCTGAGCAGCCTGAAGCACAGACCTAAGGTGGGAGCAGTCCATCTTCGCACTTGGATGGAGGTATCCTCCAATAATTGACAACGTGTGCCTTTTATACTTTATAGTCAAGCAAGCGTAATCATTCGTTGTATGCGACAGAATGCCATGTCGTACGTACGTCATATCGTGGCGTACACAAACTAGCACCTTGCTTGCACGGTGATCCCTGCGAGACCAAAGCTGGACGTACCCAGATAAACGGAATGTAGAATCCATGTTTGGTTCGCAGATGACAATAACTGCGAACTGGTATTTCAATACCCTGTCTGATATCAGAGAGAAAATCATGTAAACGAAGAGCATTCCACTGCATAACAAGCGTCTGCCGCATGCAATCTTCGAACATCGAGGCCATGTTCGCTTACTGAAGAACAACACGAAGTGGCTCCAGCATCTCATAACGGACAGCAGCTTTAGCTGCCGGAGTGTTAGACCCTAAGGATCTTTGAACATTGAACCCATCCAATTCTAAGCATAATCTTGATGTCATTATTACCCCTTGTCGTCCAGCTCGCTGCGTTCAGCAGCCATTATGCTTGAAAGGCGTACACGTGGGTCTTGCGGTAAAGAAAAAGAAGGCCACTCCGAAGTATTACGCCCGTGGCTGGTTGGCTCGTCCATTCGTGGACTGTAAAGGTAGAGAAGCACAGACTCTTCATTTCTGGGCCGGTAAAAAGCAAGCGACGAGAAGTGTTGATTGATTGATTGATTGATATGTGGGGTTTAACCTCCCAAAACCCCTATACGATTTTGAGAGACGCCGTAGTGGAGGGCTCCGGAAATTTAGACCACCTGGGGTACTTTAACGTGCACATAACTCTGAGCACACGGGCCTACAACATTTCCGCCTCCATCGGAAATGCAGCCGCCGCAGCCGGGATTCGAACCCGCGCCCTGCGGGTCAGCAGCCGAGTACCTTAGCCACTAGACCACCGCGGCGGGGCGACGAGAAGGTGAAGCCTGGGCGTTTGATGTCAGTTTTTCAACTCGGTTACCGCTGCTCCCTCGTTTGCGTCGGTGTCGTGAACGACGTATAGTGCGCTGGACAGCCCTTGCAGCTTCTCTGTGCGTGGAGCGGTCACAAACCATCTTCTTCTTGATAGTTATTTGGTTCTTCATTTTAGGACAGTCCTTTGAGGTTGCGTCGTGGGCACCCGTGCAGTTAAGAAAATTTGTGGCAGCGTTGCAGTTGCCATCGTCATGAGCTCCACCACATCGTTTGCAAGTTAGCACATTCTTAAAAACTGCAATGATATGCCCGAATTTCAAACATTTATGACACTGTAGAGGCCTCGGTGCATAAGGGCGTACCGGAGGACGCACATGTCCAACCTTGATGTGAGTAGGAAACGACTCGTACTCAAACACTACTTTCACACAACGCGACTGTCCAAAGCGGTAAAAACCAATTACAGGAGCCGTCGAAGGAAGTCGTTCGTCGAGGCTTGAGTATGTATTCTCTTCGTCCAAATCATAAATGACGCCTATGGCAGCTGCCTTGTCGTACGCGGAAAACGCGCGCACTGGAATGTTTCCCAACTGGCAATAGCCTTTAGCGTGTCCAGTATAGCCTTTGAAGTAACCTCCATCGACAGCATGTTCTTGCGGGTGTTTATACGTATTTCTTCAACCTGGCCAGGTGCGATACGTTCGAAATACTCCGACAAGCTTTGCCTATTTAGAGTGTTCAGGATGTCTGTCGTCGTTGTCGGCATATACGAGATCGTGAAGGACCGCATGCCACTCGCCTTTTTCAGTGCCTGTCGACCGGTCGGCGACGTCCATCTGATCTTTCTCTTCAGACGGCAGCTTGAAACAGGGGTGAAATTACTGTCTGAGGACATGTCTTCGGTGGAAGAGCCATCAGAAGCGTAACTGTGCACCACGTTAGGGCCGAAGCGGCACTCACATCGGACGCACCCTAATGAGACGGTCCAAGGCCCGGAAGCTGGGCGGGGTTTTGATCCCCCATTCTACGGGACCACGTCCACCAGTGTTCTTGTGTAAGATTGCAGAAGTCGCCGAGAAAATCGAGAAAACTTTGAGAGCTGAACACTGGAGCTGTTCTCTGCGATCACTTTTTCTTCAGGTGTTCCTTAAAAATGCAGAAACAATCGGAATTGCATTTGATCAAACGGTTTAATTGCAGCTGTACGCTTAGGCAATTGTGGTCGCATTTTGGGGTTGCAAACGATCCGCCGCAGCAAACGTAAGCCTGCATGGGAAGCCGTGTAACGTAAATCACAAAATACTAGATAAGGCACGAAGGCTGCTTACGCACCGATCGCGAATAAAATCGCGACTTCGGTGGCTGCGTTTTCGATAGAGGCTAAAGTGCTTGAGCCACGTTTGCTCAGATTTTAGCGCAGGTTACGAAACCCCAGATGGTCGAAATTTCCGGCGCCATTCACCTCGGCGTCTCTCAGAATCATATGGTAATCGTGAAACGTTAAATCACACATATCAGTCAAGCAGAAATAAGCACTAAATGCTGAGTTGTGTGAAATGATATTACTAACAGCATTCACTACCTGTATGTTTTAGAGCGCCGCTTTTTGATACCTCTTCGTGCGTATGGCAGCATCACTGTTACCCTAGCAGATAGACATAAAAATGTGAAATGGGGAATGTGTACCTCTAATCTAATGGGGCGTGAACCAGGGCCTTTGTGTGGTAGCCAAATATTCCAATAAAGAGCTCCGCCGGCGTTCGAAACTCATTTGTAAAAAATGCCTATGCAGGCGTCAGGTCAGGCGAGAAATTGCGTTCATGTATACGACATAGCCTAGTATAGGGCTAAAATAGGAACCAGTCATCACAACATAATAATTACGCACCGAGTGTGGTTCAGTCTCATACCCTCCGCTGCCCTCCTCCTCACTTACGTCCATACATCACATCACCACCAGCATCGCCAATGTCATGCAGTCCACCTGTGAGTCGACAAGTTTGACTGAAAACTGCCACTTCCCACGACCACCACTCTGCGACTACAGGAGGAAAGTCGGCCATACCATACATGGTCGTCGCCATGACCACGACAACGTGCTTCCGTTTTGCGTTCACAGTGATGGGAGCGACAGATTGACATCGCAGACTACCTCGCAGAAGCAAAGTGAAGGGTGAGGAAACTTGCACCACCGCCACCTTTTGCCCAGCTGCGGATGTCCGATAACCACTGGTCAGAGGAGTGGCCCGTGACCAGCTTCGTAGTAACCTAATGCTGCGACCGTTTTAGCGTTTGAGCGAACGAAATATTCGGAGCCCTATTTCATGTGACATGAACGGCAGAGATATGATATGCGTACAATGTTGATTTGATTTGTGGGGTTTAACGTCCCAAAACCACCATATGATTATGAGAGACGCTGTAGTGGAGGGTTCCAGAAATTTCGACCACCTGGGGTTCTTTCACGTGCACCCAAATCAGAGAACACGGACCTACAACATTTCCGCCTCCATCGGAAATGCAGCTGCCGCAGCCGGGGTTCGATCCCGCGACCTGCGGGTCAGGAGCCGAGTACCTTAGCCACTAGACCACCGCGGAGGGGCTATGCGTACAATGTTGGCATGTTGGAAGGTAGCCATCCCACCAGCTGTAGATAACACTTTTGATTTCGCATTTGGTTCAGCTCATGCAGATTCTCATGGGTAGCGAATAGAGTGGGGAAAATCACAGGCCAATGGGACAATCACTTCGCCGCAAAAGTGCGCTGGCTGTTCGAAAATTGGTGCCTCATACATTGCTGGTAGTGCTAGTATCCGGCTGATATGATACATAAATGTTACAGTCTTTCTTTGTAAGATGAAGGGACTGTTGTTTTTAAAGACAACGTAACAGCTTGTGTCTAGTCAAAACGTAAAACATATTAAGGAGCTTTAGCATAGCGCACTGCGAGCCCTTGCGCTGCGGTTGCTGCCACTGCCCATGCGTCGTAACGCGAGACGGCGTTTGCGTTCGTGATCGCACGCAGATAATCCAAAATTGCGTCCGTTGATCGCGGCCCGCATGTGGCCAGCAAGTGCTGGTTTTGAGGCTATGGTGTCGCTGTAATGGTGCGTGGCGGTGCAGTAGGGCAGACGCTATTATAAAGCTCATATGGCGCCCGCTACACCCGCAACGCTTGCAAACGGTATTCTAAAACTCCACATTGTCGCCGGGCATTTACGTGAATGAAGGGGGCAGACTCCGCGTCGAAGAAGAAACTGTTTATTCGGGATGAACTTGTGGCCACGAAAAAGAAAGTGTGACACTGCCACTTATAGCGGTGAACAGAGCATCGGCCGTCGATATACTGAGAAGCGGCGAAGCGTGTCGGCATTTATACACTTGCCATTGAAATTTCCAGCGTTATCGCTAGCGTCGACGTAGGTTCCAGAATAATCTGAAAGGTTAACGATGTGGGCGTAGCCTTAACAAAACGATCTACTACAGCCTCGAAGCTTCTCTAACACCGTAGGCGCGGTTTGCACTGAACATGATGTGATGGGGTGATAACAAAACTCGAGGAAAAGAACGTGGCAATATGAATTTTAAGAAAAAGACGAAATACATGATAGTACATTAGCCACCACTAATATCTCAAGACAAGGCGCTTCAGCAAGATTGAGTATGATTCAAGGTCTTTGAGAAGTCCAAGCCACCAGTTTGTAAGTCCATGCAACTGTAGTACTGGACCTGCAGATATGGCCAACGCGAGTGCAACAATGTGCATCAGCATTTTGGGTGCCGGGTTATTTAGCACACTGCAATTGCTCAAAGAATTGCGGCTAACTAAAATTAGAGGTAGCCCTATTAAAAGTAGTGGAGCGTGTGAGGTTTGTTAGAATGCAACTCAGCATATAAGCAACCTGATGAATAAAGCGTGCGAACTATAGAAAAAGGTCACCTCTGAATATTTACGAACCCCTCAAACGTGAGTAACAGCTGGACAAGGTTGTGAAGAAAGTCCTTGATTTTATTCATTCCAGACTCCAGATGTCGGTGCCTTTTTGTTTAATCCAGTAGTTCAAAACGCCCAAGTGTTAAACACAAAAATTGCATCTCGGAGATTTCGAAACAATGCAGTGTTTATGCGGTAACTTTCTAAGGTGCTATTTATGCTCTTCGTGCGGAAGACTTCAAATGAAAACGTAGTCAAGTTATGCGAAACTGCATAGAAGTTCGAGCATAGTTTTACTCAACAGCGTATGATATACTTTTAGCAAAAAATTTAATTGCGTATGTTCGTGCCACCGTCTGTGTCCTTATAGTATACGTGCCCGTGTTTCATATTGTTCCCCGAATCAAAGGTTCCGGCAAGACCAACAAGGCAAACTAGTGGGTGAATTGAGAAACTTTGGTGTGTGAAAGCAAGAAGTTAATTTCTTACAGAAACTGGGTTCCGTAGAAGTCACCAGTACTCAAGGAAGATCAGAGAGGCTAGGAATGGTTGTTGGCGATGTAAAAGCCGAAATAATAAGTATTAGGAACTTGTACGGAACTCTCAGCACCTATGTAACATTTATTTTATCGTTTGAATGGTCTGCGCAGTTTCAGCACGCTACACACTGAAGATGAAAAGAAAGGTGATGCATGGTGACTTGCACCTACGTGAGCGGCTCGAAATACATTTCCAACAAGCGTGGATGACCTACATGTGTGCTAATTATATCGTAGTTCCACAGAGTGCGGAAGCTGCAAAGTTAAAGACAAATGAATTCATCACTTTAGGATAGAATGTTTGCGAAGGTGATTCCTCCTCAGAGAAATACATGAATTGAGCCTTTACGCTTACAATAAAAACCTTCTTGGGAAATCCTTGGAGTAGCAGCAGGTTTTATTGTTACAAATATGCCTTTGCACAAATCAGTGATTACAGCTTTAAATAATTTTTATTGAGATTACAAAGCTAAAATGCTTAGCATGAAAATATGCGAAAGAAATACTTTATTGGCGCAGCGAACTTTTATAGCCTCGAAATATTACACTTAATACCTGAAATTGGGCGTACTACAAATTACCTTTACGTGGAACTATCGGCGGAACCACGTGGTCTAAAACAGCTGGTAAGGCATTGTTGAAGAGAACATGGCTTCAAAGACTTTCAGAATCCTAGTTAATCGGAGTTAAAATACCCTGTCGAAGCACACATACCCAAAAGGACAAAAGTAGTGGGGGGACCAGAATAGACACTGAATATTCTACATCGCGTAATTTTTCGCACACTTTACCTTTTCACAGGATAATAAAATACTTACACGCATCCACAGCGGCCTCAAATCGCCAAAGTTAGCCGTTCTGCACACCACTCCCCCCTTCAAAAAAAAAATTCCTAGGTAGCCCTGCACTGAACGTGTACCGCTGATAAGCTGATTATAGTGTGCCCCTTTAGAAATCTGTATTGTAAATTTACCTTCCGACAGTACGATGTCTCAAAAATATTTCAACTCTAAAGTATATTAGATATGAGCAGTGTACAAATAGCGGCTCTTCTAAGGGACATGGCACAAGCGGTTATTGTTATTGCGGTAGGCCGGTTACTACGTGCACTTGGATATATATATA